>OY757011.1:18140674-18640674 GCA_963580285.1 Lucinisca nassula | reverse complement strand
GGCGGAGGGTCAGGTCTAAAACTTTCCCATAGTGATGTATGGGCTAAAATGAGTATTAACAGCAAGAAACGAAAAAATCGATGATTCAGATTTTCTGAACGGAGTTTAGATATTTGATTATCTTCAGGATTTTCTAAAACATGCTTATATAATTTTGACCCCCTGAAACCCCAATTTTATGTAATAAAACTGGACTTTGCATGGGGTATACATTATTTTTCTTATTTCTGCTCAAAAAAACATAGATTGTAAGTCCGTGGATGCGGTTCTAACGAGAATCTACAATCTATGTTGGAAGCAGAAATAAAAATAATATCACAATTTTTATCTTAAAATTTTCATTTTTTTCGGCGATAAAGGTTGCGATGTATTTATATAGGCGTGTTTTCGTAATGCTTTTAAGTGATAACCGACTGAAAGCAAAATTTGTAACGGTTATAAATTTTGCATTTTCCGGAGTAGGCTTATTAAATAAAGCACATTCTTGCACACCAGACAAGGAAATCCGTGATTTTACCCTGGGATAGAAATTTATGTTCTGACCCTGGTGTTCCGATCCCAAATCGAATATAATCGCGTGTTTGATAAATGCACTGGTTGATTACGACCTCGGCCGTCGTTAAGGTTGACGTCACAGCACGTTACGTGACGTAACTTAACATTCCTGTAGTGTCAACACAATATGGGCGACGCTGGTAACCGAAGTGACTGAAGCATTAAAAATCCACGCTAAGAAATGGAAGGTATGCAAGAAAAAGAATCCAATATGAGTGTGAGGGGTGGATAGAAAAGTCCGTCCCTCGGGATCACTGTCTGACATCACTCGGCAACCCTCATGATGCCGGACAGTGTCCCTCGGAACGGATTTTTCCATCCACCCTTCACACCATATAAGATTCTTATATTCTTCTGATACCGAGATGCCCCGTTTATCGGATTTACATTTATCTATTTCAGATGGGTTTGTTTCATGCAGCATTTATATAAACGCGATGATTTTCCGGCCTCAGTAGCTCAGTCGGATGCGCGTCTGACTGGTGATCAGGAGGAAGCGGGTTCGATGCCTGCCGGGGTCGGCAATATCTTTCGTGCAGATTGATCATGAAGTCTTTTCTACTGTCTTTCTCTCCCTTCCGCTGATTCAAGAAACGCAGTTGTCATTTTCTGGCGAAAGAATGTGCACTGTACTGGTTAACCACTTACGTAGAAACCTGCCCAGGAAAAGTTTGATAGGTAAACTGACCGGCTCAAAATGACCTACAATAGTGTTGACTGGGCCGTTAAACTCCAATACAAACAAACATACTCAACAATTTTAAATGTTCCTTTCTTAGATGGTGTTGTTCCTCTTGCGGCATCCTACGCTCTTTATATTCCGCAATTAATTCGATTTGCCAAAGTGTCTAGTCATGTATCTTATTTCAGCTCTCGTCATAAAATTGTTGACTGCTTAACTTCATAAACAAGGCTATCGGTATCATAAACTGCATAAAGCCTCTCCAAATTTTTTAGACGTTATTCAGATTTAGTTTCTAAATTCAGTGTTGGATTCAAATGTCTTCTGCTACAAGTCTATCGGAACCCGGATTATATGGTGACTTAGTATATAAATTCAGATAAATATATACTGGCAATTATTTCAGTACCAAATTTCGTAACACACTCTTTGATATAAAAGGATTGATTACAATATAAATGCTATACGACAAGAATGCATGCAAAGTAGTTAACCCCCTCACGGTTGATCACTTTGCTTCCCTCTTTAATTGCACACCTGCGGTTCGGACCTCAGGTTCTATGACGGTTCCAGTATAAATATGTTCTATAAAAGGATTATCCTTTGGAAGCAAGGAATACACCACAGAACTAGAAAATATGAAGTGTACATGTTTTCTAGGCCAAACTAGTCAGTTTCGGTCAACTATGCCTCATCAGTGACCCTCAATTTTTTTCAAAATTCCACAATGGAATCAATGGTTCCAAAGACAAAGAAAATATAAACTTCACTATAATGTAGGGCAGGAAGACCACTTATTATTTTTATTTAAGTATTGTCAGTTGATACCTGATGCTCTGTCTCTGGTCGGGCTTTTCGGAATCTAATTATTTGTTGTTTTTTTTTTTTTTTTTTTTTTTTTGCACCAACATTTCAGTTATTTCATGCTGTCGAGTCCTCGTCGTTGTTTCCTGCTTTTTTAAGGGAGACAACTTTCGGGACTTTCTGGTTGCTTTTCTTTAACCCATGTCCAACTGGAAAAGGCGTCTACTCTTAAAAGAAAGAATTTGCTCTTCAGAAGCAAATTCTGTCTTTTAAGAGTTGACCCCTATTGACATGGGAGACAAGGATACTTTTTCAGAGGTTACCTCCCCTGGAGGTGTGAATGTGTATCCATTCCCTTAGGGGTTAAAATGGAGTGAGTACGTATGCTCATTTGACTCTTGCTGAATGCGCATGCTTGAAGAACATTATTTGCTTGACATGGCCCAATTAACTACCCTCAGTCCTCTTTATAACGGCATTCGTTATAACGACAAAACTCAATATAACGGCAAATGTAATGGTAAGAATTGTTAACTCCAGGCTTGACGAGGCGATTCTAACAAATGTCCACAACATGTGTTTGTATTGGAAAAATTAAATAGAAAAGGTTTTGTATGAGCATACGTACTCACGCTCTTTGGTTGCACGGCAATGGGTCGGACTCCGGGCTCTTTGGTGACGGTCCCACCCTAAATCCTTTGAATTCGGAAAGGGTGGAGCCGGATATTTCCTGATTCGACCCTCCGTGATCTAAATGGTGGTTTTCTTCTGCTCTGACGTCGGATTGTTGTTGAGTCCTCAACCCTGATTCATGATCAAAACCATTTTACCATGTATTTTATCATGACTCACTGTTGAGCTAGAAAGCCTCCATGCGGATCAATTTGTTATTGTTATTTTGTTTGATACTGTACTTGAAGTAAGGGCGAGGGTTGAAATTCTATAAACTTCGGAGTTTAAGCTCCCAGAAGTTTGACCCAAGGCGGTCGTTCTTTTGCATTGTCTTATTTGTTTTTTGGCTTTGTGACGTTGGTTCATGGTTCATATTTCGTCTGTTTTTGTGTGTGCCTCTGTGTCAGTTTCTATAGGTGACTTGAGACGGCTGCGTTCTGAGATTGTGGCCTTTCCTGAGCGACCTTTTCTTACTAGTTTCCCTGTTATTTCTATTCTTATTGGTCTACTTTTAACCCTTATCTTGCTGAATATTCATTTAAGCCACACCCATTTCTGTCTATCAACCAATCAAATTACTTGATGTAATTTATTGCTACAAATTCATAAACTGAATGCCAAACAGTGTAAATCCTGATCAGGTGGCTTCTTCAGAAACACTGTTTGCAAATATAGGGGTTGTCGTGAAAAGCAAGATAAGGGTTAAGCGGTGCATTCTTTATAACGGTAAAACGGAAGGGAATAAACTGTGCCGTTATAAAGAGGGCCCTCTGTATATTTCAACAGGACAAAGAGACAAGGATTATTCAACAACTCCAGTTAACTCTCTGGCAAGACGATCGAACGATCCCGAATATCGCCGACTTGATGGACTTTTACATGCATTTTCGGGCGATTACAAAAAGCGACCCGCAGCCAGTACTGGTCCATTGCAGGTTTGAATTAAACTCGATCCAGTGCGCGTGTCAAATGGGCGTCCAAACAAATGTCAGCTGAGCATTTGCTTAGGCTAGGTGCATTACCTCGTGCATAAGTCGGCATAAAGAGTTCATTTCATGTTTATAAGCAAACACATTTCAGAAAAATAATAACCCCTAGAATCGTTAGAGCCTTTCATGGGAAGTGCTTTAGTTTACTGTAGAATATATAGAGGATATTTACTTTTTTAGGTGGATATCAAAAATATTTCATCGAGTGTGTTGAGAACAGCCACATTTTCACGAGTGCCAAGCACGAGTGAAAATTCGTATGTTTTCAACACACGATATGAAATATTTCTGGTATCCGCCGAAAAAAAATATTTTATAATTTTATGAGGATATTTACTGTGCTTGATCAATCGTATCTTACGTCATAATTTTGACCTGGTTATGACGTCACAGCTGTCAGTTTCAAAATATAAACATATCTCCATTTTGGATACAGCATTTTACAGTTCAAAGAGTTTTTGCAATGTATTGTAAAGAATTATTTTATCTATAACAATGACTTTTGTCGAGAAAATGTAGTCCGGGCTGCTACTGTGAAAATAACAAGGTCATGTTATTTTTCACAGTGTGAAAATATCATATATTTTCAAAATATCATATTTGTTTCAGATATGCATTGATTTCACTGCAGAGTATAATATAATATACATTTATTTGATGGCTGTTTGGAAGTAGTCATAACTGTTGCCTATCAGTGTTGCGGACGCCCCGAAGCCATTCAATGTCCTGATGTGTCGTTGATGACCAGGAGCACTATAGTGCCTCAGGTCGTCCACAAAACCGAAAGGCAAAAGTGACGTTCGTTTAAACAGCAACCAAGTAACTGTTTTATTACCAACGTTTTCCAGTGGGATGTGAATTACTCAGAAAACATTGATTACATTTCTTTGCGAGCGGTCACGTGCCGTTGCATACATATGGCCCTCCGCTTCTACTGCATTGCGCGTCAAAACGATCATTCCCGGAAAATCAGCCAAACCGTCCAATGATGCATAATACTGGACGGTGATATGGTGACATCAAAACACTTTATATAAGAGATCAGGCTATAAAGGTATTTTAGCACTGCCGCTTGAAGAGGGTAAACGTAGACTCTGTTTTACCCAATCAAATGACATATTGGAAAGTTCTGATTTTTGCATATGCTCTTTGTATATATAATTGTAATTTGAAAGGTTCCGGGTCGTTTCGCCCGTGGGTCGTTTCGCCGGGTCGTTTCGCCCTGAGTCGTTTCGCCCTCATTTTGGGGGTGGGTCGTTTCGCCCTTACCTGGTGGGTCGTTTCGCCCGTGAGTCGTTTCGCCCGTGGGTCGTTTCGCCGCAATTATATTTTAAGGGAGTGACAAACGGAATGGATGAGTAAATGGACATATGGATGAATGAATAAATGGGTGAATGAAGTTGTGCGTTGGTAGATGGACGGATGAACGGACGACATTTTGAATATACGGAGATAGATAAGTTAATGAATGAATGAATGGAGAGAATTGGTAGATGGACAATCGGAAATGAATGAATGAATGAATGAATGAATGAATGAATGAATGAAGTGATGCTTGTGTAGATGGACGGACGGACGAACGGATATGAACTGTTCATGGTGACAAGTCAAATGACACTTACGGAGGGGTGATGTATGGACGGGCTCGTTTCAGAGTTCGGATAGAGAGATAAAAAGTAAAAAAAAAACATTATAAACTGTGTATGTTATCTTCACAAATCCAAACCACATTGTCAAAATGTGTTAAGTATATGATATATGGGTACTCGTTAGAATCGCTTTGCCGAGGCGGTTCTAACGACCACCCACATCCCATGCCTGGAGCAGAAATAGCAGACTATGGGTACTACCCACAAAACACGCAACGAACATGCAACACATTGTTTTTCATATTTCCGCCCCAAAATACACAGACCGTTGGTGATCGTTAGAACCGCTTCGCCGAGGCGTTTCTAACGAGCACCCGAGCAGAAATATGAACAATATAAGAATCTTTGATCAGAACAATTTTGATTTTTTTTTAATTGGTGGTACAATTTTCCAGTATTTGAATACGCATGTTTTCGTAATGCAAACTATTAAACAGACCAGTACGATAACACAGCCGTGCGACACAGTGCATGTTTTCACGTCCCTAAAATGACTATTTTTATTATGAAAATCTGTGGTATTTTTTCTTATCTATACTGCAAACATAGGTTGAGGCAGTTCTAACGAGTACCCACAACCTCTGTCTTGTAGCAGAAATAACAAAAATAATGTATACCCCAGTAAACCCCAGTTTTCTTCATATAAGGTGGGGTTTAGGGGGTGTTCATTCCACGGACATGTGTACGTGATGCTATGATTTCAATGTTATGCTTTGTTATATATTTATATTGTAAAATATGTGTTTTGTTATGCATAAAATTATGGGAAAAAGTGAAAAGAAAGTATAAAACGTTATGTTTCTATTCCTACCCAGGTTGAGTTACAGTAGAGTCTGTATAAAAGTTAAACCAACTCCATGACATTTGCTCACAAGACAATTGCTCACAAGACAGTTGCTCACTTTTTACACATGACACTTAATGTGTAATATTGATTTGTACTCCTTAAGTGACATTTTTGTAAACTTTTATTCAGACACCACTGTTTAAAAATATTTTGTTTGTTGGAATTGAGGTTTAACGTCCTCGACAACACAATTAACGTAATAATGTAACCAGTTACATCACGCCACTATTTGTGCAGAGATAACAACTGATAAGTAAATAAAACATAATGTTAGCAAGTCAATGCAATAACGTCCCCTCCAAACCCAACTTTATACAGTGAAAAATGGGTTTTCGCATATACTTTATTTCTTTTATTTCTGATTCTAGAACATACACAATTGGACGGTTCTAATCCAAAATCTATGTTTTGAGCAGAAAGAAAAATATGTCATATTTGTAAATATAAGCAATCATTTTCACATAGCCATAAATCCCATTTAATTGCAAAGACTTGTTTACCTTATGTGAGCTCGAATATCTTTCTCAAAAAAGGTGGTAGCTCAGTTGCTCAAACCTGACGTAGAAGCCGTCAGTAGGTCGCCAAGCTGCACCACACTAGGGCAAAACCATGTTTTTCGGTACTCCCGATACCCCCATCAATCCCTTTACATACCAAAACAAACATAACCTCAATCAATAGGGCTTGAAAAAAATAAGGGCGAAACGACCCAGCTAATCAGGGCGAAACGACCCATGGGCGAAACGACCCAGGGCGAATCGACCCAGGGCGAAACGACCCAGGGGCGAAACGACTCATGGGCGAAACGACTCACGGGCGAAACGACCCGAGACCATTTGAAAAGGCTGATTTCGCCTTCTAGTGGTGATTTAAGTGCTGTTCCATTTCAGATATACAGCAGTATGGGTAATACTTCTAACGAAATTAAAAATATAAACTGCACGATGGTGCTTTGTTATGTAAAAATGATGCAAGATAACTTATGCCCAACTGTTAGTATTTTACGCCGACCATAGTATTCATACACTGAACATATTTGACGCCATTTTGAATATTCCTGATTAACTGCCAAGTATTTTAGCGTGTTACTTCATAGAAATGTATCTATTCCAACCAATATCGACATAGTTCCACCAAATCCGTAGTCAGATTTAACACGAAATTGTTATAAATGATAGAATGAGGTCTAGCAAACCAATAATGACAATGCATTGAGGAATCTCTGTTTCAGCGACGGGGAAGGCCGAACAGGAGTGTTCATTGCCATGGACATGATGGTCAGAGACGGGGAAAAGTTTGGAAAGATCTGTGTTCTGGATTGTGTTTCGAGTTTAAGAGAACAAAGGGATAATATGGTCCAAACAAAGGTGGGCTATTGTCAGCTCTATTGAACATATATTTTTCAATCGACTGACAGAAACACATGTTCAATGCTGATAAGCTCAAGAATGCAAAACAGTATGTGCACAAAAACATAAAATGTGCCATGTTGGCACACTCAAAAATGCAAAAACCTATGTGCAAAAAATAGGGAGCCAACAAATTACTTCTCCGGCTAGAACATTTATAAACTGTTCTAAGGAATATCACTTTTGATCAGTACCAAAGATGTCTCTTGCTAAAGCATACTGGGTATAGAAAAGAACAAACAAATACTAAAAACTTTTAAATGCGATTTTAAACAAACAATTGAACTGGTTGCATGAACGCCAAAGTCACCGGTGTTTGTGGTTCTTAAGCCCACAGTGTGTCCCACCATTGGTGAGGCTTCTAAGTTCCACAGTGAGTCTGACCGTTTGTGAAACTTCCTGGCTCACATCGAGTCTGATTGTTAGTGAGTGCTAGCTCAACGGCGAGTCTGTTCGTTGTGTAGCCTTTCTAGTTCTACAGTGAGTCTGGTCGGAATTGAAATTTCCTAGTTCCAAAGTGAGTTACAGTACTTATTTAGACTTCTTAGTTTTACAGTGAGTCTGGTCATTACAGCGAGGTACAGACTCTACTGTGGGTCTGATCCTTAGTGAGAACCTAGCTCAAGAGTGGTTCTGATTGTAAATGAGATGATCCACCTCCACAGTGAATCGGCTTGTTAATGAGATTTCCTAGCTTTACAGTGAGTCTGGTCGTTAGTAAATTAGAATCGAAGACAATGATCAGGAATCGATACAATTAACCCACACCACCCATCAGAGACCACAAAGGGAAAAAAACACAAACATTAAATAACTAGGCCATAATGGAAACATCCATAGCGGAAAACCAAAAGGACATTTTACTTTCCCACAAAATGGTCAATTGGATGTCCAAAACAAAAAGATATAAGCGATACAAACACTCAAAGACAAAACATAACCAAAATAAACTGCGACAGAACAACCGCCTTGGCGAGGATTGTGGCCACGTAAAATCGATTTAAGCCCCCCAGTGGAATTCGTTTCTACTGACCGTTCCAAGGCGGTTCTTCTGTCGCGATTTATTTTTGTTATGGTTTGATTTCAGGTGTTTGTGTCGCTTGTGTTAATTTATTTTGGATAGCCTATTGGCCATTTTGTGGGAAAGTAACTGTCCTTTTGGCTTTCCGCTGTTGATGTTTCTATTAGGTCTGTTGTTGCATGTTTGTGTTTCTTTCTCTTTGGTGTCTCTGGTGGGAACTATTGGTTGATTGTATCGATTCCTGATCATTGCCTCTACTTCTATTTAGGAACGGACAGAGAAATGATTCCGTCGGGATTTGGACAAATAATTCGTTCGTCCCGCATGAAGGCTTTGCCACAAAATTACCAATTTGCTATCCAAAACAAAATTATATAAGCGATACACACACTCACAGACAAACCATAACGAAATTGAACCACGACAGAAGAACAGCCCCGGAACGACCAGCAAAAAAAAAAAAAACACCGGGGTGGGCGGGGTGCCAAATCGATTTTACGTGTCCACAACCCTCGCCCTCATTTCCGTCGCGATTTAGACAAATAATTTGTTCGGTCCGCATGAAGGCCTCCTACCTTATCGGTGCAACATTTGAGTGAACACAAAAATCAAACAACAACAGACATGAAACGATGTTGAGGACTCAACAGCAAGAAACCACTGAAATGGTGGAGCCAAAGAAAACCATCAGTTAGACTCTGATTTGCCCGACCAGGGACAGACCATCAGGCACCAACCAACATTACATTAAATTAGATACTCTTTAATTCTCAGTAAGCCTTTACACTGGAACCGTCAAAGAATCCGAGACCTGACAGCCGGCGGAAACAAAGTTGTCAACCGTGATTGGGTTAACTACCATGCATGCAGTCTGTCATATAACATTTATATTGTACCCTATCTTTTTATATCGAAGAATGATTTTACGAAACTGGGTGCTGAAGTCCTTGCATTTATATATATTTCTTAATTTATATACAAGTCACCATAAAATTCTGGTTTCGATAGCCCTTGTGGCAGAAGAGATTTAAGTGCAACATTGAATTTTGAAATTAACGTCTATAAAATTTTGAAAAGGCTTTTGTGTAGTTTATGATACCGATATCCCTGATTAAGAAGTTTAGCAGTTAACAATTTATTACGACTAGTGAAGTCAGTTACATCACTAGACAGTCTGGCAAATCGAATTAATTGCGAAATATAAACAGCAGAGGATGCCGCAAGAGGAACATCACCATCCAAGAAAGGAAAATTTACAATCTTAAAATCAAAAGCATCGCAATTATTATAAATTTTGCAAGAAACAAATCCATCCACAATTGATAGATGTAAGTCCAAAAACGGGGCCTCGATATCAGAACAGTAGGCTTTATTTAACTGAAGTTCTGGGGGGGGGGGCGTAAATTTGACTGATCAAACCATCGAAATTGGTATTGTCAGTATTCCCATCAACCACCCAAATATCTAGACGTCGAGCCAAGCGCTTCATGATTTCAGATCGGTCCCCAACGGAAAGGAACATCATGAAGTCTCTTTCATAACAAAACAAGAACAGATCAGCCACAGGGGGTGCGCAATTTGTACCAATCGGAATACCCTAAACTTGTCTAAATAACACCAAACCCCACGCAAACATTGCCAAGCAGAAAGGCGAGAGACTCACGCTCCCCTCACCCCCCCCCCCCCACCCCCGACATGACCATAAAGTATAATTATTATGCTCTTCAGGAGTGACAAAAAGCATTTCTTACTTTACACGTAAGATAGACGGAGTCTTCCCAATGAAATGTCAATTCAATTAAATCATTAAGTATTTCTTCCACATGACCGTGAGGAACTGTAGCGCAAAGGATGGAAAAATCATAAGTAGACAGACGTGAAGCACCAAAACATCTGGATTTCAATTTATTTAAAACTTCATTGGATTTTTATAGACAAAACCGATTTCTCCCTGATCTTTCAAGTACTTTGTCACAATATTTAATCACATGTTTTTGATGGCTGGTTAACATGAAGTTAAGAATTTGGAAAGTTCAGTGGTGGTAAAAGAGCTTGAATTTGTAATAAACCATGCTCTGTATTGTCTTTTATGAAGTTTAGGCAACCAATATAATGTAGAAAAATAGAAGTGAAGGCAACCATCAGGAAGCAATATAATTAACCCACAGCTCCCGTAAGAGACACCAACGAGAAAGAAACACAAACATGCAACAGCTAGACCCTAATTGAAACATCAATAGCGGAAAGCCAAACGGACAGTTATTTCTCACAAAATGGTCAGTTAGCTATCCAAAACAAAATAATATAAGCGAAACACACACTCACGAATAAAAATCAAAAATGAGTTCCTTTAAGAGCAACGAAAACATTCATAAGAAAGAAGATGGGTCATACTACGAAGCCTGTCCTGGACTTCTGGGTCCTAATTCCTAAGCGGGTCAGGTCATGAGCGCGATTTCCTAGCTCCATAGTAGGTCTGGCCGTTTGTGAAATTTCCTAGCGTCACATTGAGGTTGGCCGTTAGTCAGATTTCTAACGGTTGGTATTCCTTTGCTACAGCATTTCAGTGGTTTCTTGCTGTCGAGTACTCACCGTTGTTTCATCTCTGTGGCTGATTGATTTTTGTGTTCACGGAGATGTTGCACTGATGAGTTAGAAGGCCTTCATGCGGACTTAACAAATTATTTGTCTAAATCGCGATGGAAGTACGGACGAAGATTGTGCCACGTAATTAAGCCCCCCCCCCCACACACACACACCCAACACCCTCCCCAGTGGATTTCGATTCACTGACCTTTCAAGGCGGTTCTTCTGTCGTGGTTTATTTTTGTTATGGCTTGTCTTTGAGTGTAGGTATCGCGTATCGCTTATATTATTTTGTTTTGGATAGCCAATTGGCCATTTTGTGGGAAAGTATCTGTCCTTTTGGCTTTCCGCTAGTGATGTTTCCGTTAGGGTCTGGTTGTTTCATGTTTGTGTTTCTTACCTTGGTGACTCTGATGGCAGCCGTGGGTTAATTGTATCGATTCCTGATCATTGCCTTCACTTCCATTTCTAACTTCACAATGTGTGAAATTACTTAACTTCATAGTGCGCCCGGTCGTTAATAAGACTTCGTAGCTTCAAAGTGAGCCTGTTCGTTAATGTAAAGTCTTACATTCACAGCGAGTCTAATAGTAAGTTAGACTTCCTAACGAGTAAGGAGGCCTTCATGTGGACTATACAAATTATTTGTCTAAATCGCGACGGAACTAAGGGCAAGGATTGATTTAAGCCCCCACTCCACACACACACACACACACACACACATACACACACCAGCCCCCGCCCATAGGGGCTTGAAGAAATATATGGGCTGCATGATGCTTCCACGCAGAGCTGAATCCGGCCCGCACACTAGTACTGGTAAACCGCTTATAGGATCTAAGCCTGTCCAGGAACCGCGGTGCGAGGCGGACCGTCCATGCAAATAAACCCTATTGGTTTCATTGGGCGACAGGGCTTGAGATGTCATTTCATCTCAATGTCGGGTAAAAGTCCCACAAAATTGGAAGCAACGTCTCCAAAATGACCTTTACAGTGTTGACAGGGACGTTAAACTTCAAATCAAACACAAACATACACACACACCCTGTGAAAACGTTTTCACTAACCGATCCAAGGTGGATCTTCAGTTGTGGATTATAGTTCCTGTACTTCGTTTACATGTGTTTGTCGGTGGTTACTTTTTATTTTGGATAGCCGATTGGCCTTGTGCATAGAGGGCCAACCGGAGTCCGTCTGTCTGTTGGTTTATATTTCAGTTTTTCCGTGCTGTATTTGTCAACACCGCGACGGAAGTAGTGCCGAGGATTGCGGCCGCGTAAAATTGATTTAAGCCCCGCAGTGAAATTCTTTACACTGACAGTTCCAAGGCGGTTCTTCAGATGAGGTTTTTTTTGTTATGGTTTTGACTTTGAGTGTGTGTATCGCTTATATATTTTTTGTTTTTGATAGCCAGTTGGCCATTTTGTGGGAAAGGTACTCTCCTTTTTTGTTTTCCGTTATTGATGTTTCCTATTTATTTAATTATTGTGTTTCTTTATCTTTGGTGTCACTGATGGAAGGTGTTGGTTAGTTGTGTCGATTCCTAATTATTGCCTTTTCTGTTGTTTTTTTCCTAACCCTAGTGTGTCTGGTCGTAAGTGTAACGTCAAAGCTCCACTGTGGGTCTTGTGGTTAGTGAGATATCCTCACTACATAGTAAGCTTGGTCGTTAAATCCACAGTGGGTCTTGTCGTTAATGAAACTTCCTAGATTCACAGTGAGTCGGGTCATAGTGAAACCGCCAGACTCCACATTGATGCATGGTAAATGACCCTTGGACAGTCGCGAAGAAATTACCTTTTGGGTTCCATTTATTAAGAACAACAAAAAAAAAAACAGTACCCGGTCGACCCCATATGTCCACGAAAACAAATGCACGCTATTACTTACCACCTATACCATATTCATTCGATTTGCACCAGTCAGTATCATCAACTGTATAGAGCCATTGCTCTTTTAAACTAAAACTATAAATATTTCCTGTTGTACATGTTTATTTCAAAGGTACATGAAATGTAGAAATTTAGATGATTTTTTTTTTAATTTTAAAGCAGTCTTTGCATTGTTTATGATACCGTTAGCCTTGCTTTTTAATGACATATTCTATCCGTCATTCATAGCTACCACACGAGTTTTCAACTTAGTCCAGACTTTCACCGCCATAGAAATATCTGTCCTCACAAAATGTTGTCCGGCTTATATCCATTTTACGTACAGTCTCATTCAAATGATACTTTTGAACATTTTCAAGCCGCAAAACTTCGAACTTCTCGCAAAAGTGAATTTTTCTTGATAGAAGCACGCGATATAAGATAGGCTGTAGACTGGTCTGCTCATTTACATCGATAAGAGTTAGTTCGATTTAATTAAGTAGAACTATGGTTGCTGTTACTTTTATTGTACCGTACGCCCTTGTAAAACAAACAACAAATCAATGCCGACCAAACGCACTCTGACTGGTTCTAGAACTATGCTACGTTTCAGGGGGAATTGGGAACCAGACAGCCATAACAGGACATCCTATCCCCGGGCCAACCGTAAATACTAAACTGACGTCATTTTCTCTAACCCTAGACAATTCGATCTAACTCTAAACGAACTTTTGTGACCGTAGTTCTGACGACGAACTCGCTCATTTTCAGACGAATGCAATACCGGAATATATCATTATTGCATGAATGAACAGGATGAAACGCAACGACAAACCATAGAACTTTTTTGCGTCTCGAAAACTGAAAACATTTCAGCTGCATAATCTATTAACTAGATCGGACCAAAGCTATTATTTTAGTGATGTAGAAGAGGTTAAAGAAGTAAAATCATATTAAACAAATTCAGATTGAATTATATCAGGGTCTAGTCAGTGTGTGTGTTGAGGGGGAGGGGTGAGTTTTAGGTCCCACTAAGGTCATATGGAGACGGGACATCGGTTTAAAGACTCATCCAAAAGTCTGGAGAAGCTCGGAATCGATCCCACGACTCCTGGTTTGCGAGGCGAGTAGCTTATCCACTACATCAAGATGGCCTAGTCAGTACGAGTGACTTAGTGAGAAGAACCGCAAAAAGATTTGATTGTATAAATTACTGTTTTTATATTTGTCTTTCATTTTAATATCTATGTGCGGAGAATATAATATATATGTATATTCTTTACGATATTTAAAAGAACGGTACGTATTTCAGTCTTATAAAATCGACTTAACCCCCCCCCCCCCGCCCCACACACAGCCCTGGCTGGAACACACACATACACCTCAATGATTATCGCCGCTGATCGTTTTAAGACTCTGGTGTGGTTTTTTTTCTGTGCGGCGCATTCATACATTTTTTCCTTCCAAATGGGCTCACTTAAATTTGGCTCGTGACCCAATGTTATTCATGCTTCAAATGAACTTTGAATTTGAGGTTCACTTGCTTTGCTAACCCCTCATATTGTTCATACTTCAATGACCGTTAAATGCAGTACTTTAACTACATATATTTACATTATTGTCTATCCATTATGAGCCTAAAATGTATGCCTTGAGGGCTAAAACTGGAACAAAAAAAATAATTGCGAGCAGTCGTCTATTAATCCATTTAGAACCCAAAACCCCAAAGCGAGTACCCTGGCAAACAGTGCAGACCCAGATCAGACGCCGCACAACACGGCGTCTGATCAGGGCATACACTGTTTGCAAAATGTTCGGCCAGTTTTCAAACAGATTTTGAAGAAAACACAACCTGCAACCCCTAAATTTTAAAATGGATTCCTGCTATATATATGTATAGGAGGAAGATTCCATTTTGTACAACAAAAGTTAACAACGACGTCATAACGTCGCAACGCTATCATGGAATCATTTTGGTGAGAACCATTGTTTATTTTGACGTCACTGAAATTTGAGCCAGCGCACGACAAAACCTACAATAAGACATGTGCGCCTATCAAAGACTCAGATCAGCCTGCGCATCCATATAGTCTAACCAGAGACTTCTCTTGTTGCATGAAAGAGCATTGGGTCCTTAGCTATCTTTAGAGCGCACAACGAAGACTCTGATCAGACTGCGCAGATGCGCATGCTAATCTGAGTCTTCGTTTGGCGCACATGTCTTATTGTAGGTTTTGTCATGGGCTGGCTCAAATATTATGTGAATATGTTCTATAAAAGGGTTATCCTTTTGAAGCAAGGAATACACCACAGAAGTGAAAAATATGGATTGTACATGTTTTCTGGGCCAGACTAGCTAGTTTCGGCCAATTAGGCCTCATCAGTGACCCTCAGATAAGTGAAGTCGCATAAGTCAATTGAGGTTAGAAAAACGTTACGTCCCATACGTTACCCGGGAAGGGATACCTCATTTCCTGTAACTAGCAGAACAAAAATTAAAACAATAAAATTAGAGTGAAAAAATGAAGGAATATGTCGTTTAAACGATATAATAAGTCGTTCAAACGACATATTTCTTTTTTCCCCACTCTAAAAAAGTAGAGTGGAATGTAAAACAATAAGTCAGATTACAATTGAAAAGAAAGCAAAAATAAAAAACAAAAACGAACTCTTTACCAATATGAGGTCAAGATTATGTCGATTAAACGATATATTTGTTTTTAATTCCTTGTTGTTTTTTGTTTTCACTCTTTTTTAATTTTTGTTCTGCTAGGTACTGGAAAAGAAAGGTCCGTTGCCCGGTTCCGTAGCTAGGAATATTTGTTAATGCACTCAAAGTACTACTTTTTTTCAGAATGGAACAGAGAACAAGAAATATGTCGTATAAACGACATATTTTTGTTTTCTGTTCCATTCTAGATGTTTTATTTTCAATTTTACTCCACGTTTTCAGAGTGGAAAAGAAACGACATATTATATCGTTTAAACGACATATTTCTTGTTTTCTTTTCCACTCTAATTTCTGTTTTGCTGGACACTGGAAAAGAAATGTCCCTTCCCGGGATCCGTCGAATTTTTGTTAATGCACTTATGGTAATAACCGATATGTGCCAAGCGGCCCTTTTTTGGGACATTGGCAAACAGTGCAGACCCCGGTCAGACGCAACAGAACCCGGCGTCTGATCCGGGGCCACATTGCTAGCTTAAAGAACATCCATTTTTGTAAAATTTGCCACAAACATAAACCTGACACCCCTATAACTGGAAATCGATCATTCCTTACATACTTGGTGGAAGATTCCATTGTCATATGTGGATAATTACTTTCAGTTATATTTTACGACAGGAGCAGTACCAGTTTCTCTACAACCTAGTTGCGCAAACTCTCCAATTGCGTTGTAAATCACTTCAAGAGAAAGACTTTGTGGAGACTTACAGGAAGAGTCAAGAACCTTTGGAGAGTAACCCACTGTTAACACATATAGAAGATTCTTATGAGGTATGATGTTAAATTGGTTTGAGATCGACAATATAACTGCATATTTATGGAACGTAAGTTCTTATAAAAACAGATGATCTATGACCTTTTCCATTACAACGAAAATTGTCAAATGCAACGAATATTATTTAGGTCATATCGAGCCGATCACTTTTCCTAACGACACTTCCCGGACAAGCTTGTACATAAGCGGCTAACCAATACAGTGCACATTATTTCGCCAGAAACTACGCGCCCGCCCATTGGGGCTTGAAGATAAATGGGCTGCATGATGCTTCTACGCAGAGCTGATACCGACCACGAGTACTGGTAAACCATTTAGAGGATCAAAGCCTGCCCAGGCAAAACGGTGCTAGTCGGACCGTCCATGCTTATTAACCCTATTGGTTTCATTGGGCGACAGGGCTTGGGAAGTCATTTCATCTCAATGTCGGGTAAAAGTCCCACTAAATTGGAAGCAACGTCTCAAAAATGACTTTTACAGTGTTGACGGGGACGTTAAACCTCAGATCAAACAAACAAACAATTTTGCCAGAAACTGAAGGCTGTCCTTATTGAATCATCAGAAGAGAGAAAATGACCGTTGGAAAGATTAAATGATCAATCATTTCGAGGTATGAAACAAGACAAAAACCATAACATTACGATAATACACCCGTGCGACATAATGCATATTTCTCATCTCCAAAATGGCTACTTTTCTGATGAAAATCCCAGATATTTTTCTTATAAATACTGCAAATATAGGTCGTGGGTGCTCGTTAGAACCGCCTCATTGAGGCGTTGTGACGAGTACCCACAACTTATGTCTTGGAGTAAAAATAAGAAAACATAATGTATACCCCGTAAACCCCCAGTTTTCTCTATATAAAGTGGCGTTTAATGGGTATTCATTTCACGGACTTGTTAGCGGGATGAAATGCAGAAGGAACAATGTTATATAACATCGCTGTTGTTAAGTTGTTAAAGTCATGCCATAAAATCATATGATCACACGTACAACACATGGCTACTGGCGCGTAACATCAAGACGTAGTCCGTGACAAAATAGAGGTGAAGGCAATGATCAGGAATCGATACAATTAACCAACACCTCCAATCAGATACATCAAAGGGAAAGAAACACAAGCATGAAATAACTGGACCCTAATGCAAACAGCAATAGCGGAAAGCCAAAAGGACAGTTACTTTCCCTCAAAATGGCCAACTGACTATCCAAAACCAAACGACATAAGGAATACAAACACTCAAAGACAAATCACCGCGACGGCAGAACCGCCTTGGAACGACCAGTGAAAAGATTTTCACTGGGTGGGGGCTGGAAGATGGGTTGGGTCTTAAATCGACCACACGCGGCCGCAACCCTCACTGTCGCGATTTAGGCCAATAATTTGTTCAGTCCGCACGAAGGCCCACCAACTGATCAGTACAACATCTCCGAGAACACAAAATCAAACAAACACCGAGATGAAACAACGATGACGACATTAAGTGCCTTGGCGCGCACACGATGCATAACGTGACATCACAGAGTGCAACATGGTCACCCGATTAAATTTTCCCGGCGTTTAACATTCTGTATTAAAATCAGCAAATAAATATATTATTTTAGCTTTTGAAATTCTTTTCGAGGTTTAGACCCAACCGCAGTAGCAGTGCCTAATTATTCCAACAGGTCATTCACAACATGAAAGCCCGAGAAGGCAAGAATCTAGCTGAAATTTAAAAAAAATATATTAAAATAAATATAACAAAGTAAATAACTTGAAGTATCGTAGTTTTACCGGTTATTAAGTGTTGCATTCTAGTATTTACATTTTTAAATTAGGTTGCTTAAAAGTAGGTCCGATCACTAGACATATTATAAGTCAGTAGAAGTACCGATTATAGCGTGTAGTTATTCAACTATCTTTATCAGGTTACAAGAACGGCTGATGTCGGTATAAAATACATTTTCTAAGAAATAACCATCCGTTTTTCAAAAACACCATCTCCAACTGAATATTAATACTGATTTAGTTACAGTCATTTCAGACAACAGAGCCATCAAAGTACTTGATGTAATTTATTCCTGTATATGCTCCAATTAGTTGACACAAGACGATAACATACCCGTGCGCCATGGTGCATTTTATCACAATTCCAAAATGGCTACGTTTTGATGAAAATCCGTAACATTTTTCTTATTTATACTGCAATTATAGGATACGGGTGCTCGTAACTCATATAGGCGGTTCTAACGAGCACCCACAACATATGTCGTGTAGTAAAAATAAGAAAAATAATATTTACCAACGTAAACCCCAGTTTTCTATATACAAAGTGGGGTGTAAGGGGATGTTCATTTCACGGACTTGTTCACGTGATGATATAAAAGGCATCTTCTCTAGATTTTACATAGTATGCAAAGGTAAAGCATAGCCTGGATCAGCATGGCAAAGATTAAGACAATGTTTTGACTCTCTATAGTATAGGAGTTACTGACAACGGAAGTTTTCTTGATCATAACGAAAACACATCCGTGCGACATAGTGCATTTTGTCAGGTATCTAAAACGGTTAATATTCTGATGAAAATCTGTAATATTTTTCTTACTTATACTGCAAACATCGGTTGTGGGTGATCGTTAGATTCGACTCATTAAGGCGGTTCTTAGGCATACCAACAACCTATGGCTTAGAGCAGAAATAAGAAACTTAACATATAACCGTGTAAATCCAACTTTTCTAAATAAAGTAGAGTTTTAGGGTCTTCTATACACGGAATTAATAATATGATGGAATAACCCTTTCTGAGAACAGTTTAGTTTATAGGAATACCATAAGAAGTTATGAAAATTGCCTCCCTTGTCAAAATGGCGGACAATCCGTGACAAGCATGTGATTTCGATTGGAATTATTGAAACTTCTTCGGCGATAAACAGAAGTGAAGGTAATGATCAGGAATCGATACCATTATCTCATAGCTCCCATCAGAGACACCAAAGGGAGAGAAACACACACATGAAATAACTAGACTCTAATAGAAACATCAATAGCGGAAAGTCAAAGAGACAGTTACATTACCCCAAAATGGCCAATTGGCTATCCAAAACAAAAACTATAAGCGATACACACACTCAAAGACATCCCAAAACAAAACAGTCCGCGACATAAGAACCGTCTTTGAACGGTCAGTGAAACGAATTTCACTGGGGGGGGGGGGGGTGTAAATCGATTTTACGCGGCCGTTAATCTCGCCTTTACTTCCGTCGCAATTAATTTGTTCAGTACGCATGAAGGCCTCCTAACGCATCAGTGCAACATCTCCGAGAACACAAAAATCAAACAAGCACAGAGGTGGAACAACGGTGAGGACTCGACAGCAAGAAACTATTAAAATCGTATTTTAATTCGTTATATGATGAACAGAATCTTCCGCACGCGGTCCATATAAAATTTATGAAAGTCACCAGAGGCTGGTTTCATAATTTCCATATGCAGTGACCACTCGTGTAAGATCCTCTATACATATGGTAAATTAATAAAATAATTTGGCTAACAAAAACATTTTTTCAGCAGTACTTGCATATGCAATAACTTTGCATATCACGCGAACAAACTATACTTCATAGAGTATAGCATATATAGAGGATTTTACATGAGTTGTCATTTCATATGAAATGACCACGAGTGTAAGATTCTCTTTATCATATGACTACTTTAAATTGGATTTCATCGCCTTTTTGTTTGACAATTTTTCTACGAAAAATGCATTGTTGACATGGACGTCGTCATGACGTTACTTAATCCCGCCAAAGTGTTATTACACGTGTGGTCATACGATTTTTATTACACGACGTTATCCACTGCTTATCACAGACGTCATATGATAAGAGTTTTTATCATATAATGCCGCTGTTATTTGGTGGATAACGTCATGTCATAAAAAAAACATAACCACGTGTGTAATAACACATGGTTACTGGCGCTTTTCGCTATGACGCCGTCCGCGACAACCCTATATTTTCTTCAGAATTTCCTCGGCAATGATTTGAAATCGTTATATGATAAACAAAATCCTACACTCGTGGTCATTTCATATGAAATTTATTAAACTCGCCAGAGGCTCGTTTCATAAAAGTCACATGAAATGACCACTCGTGTATGATCCTCTATATATAAGGTAAACAAATAAAATAATTTTGCCAACAGAAACATTTTTACGGCAGGACTTGCATATCGATTGACGAAAACAAAAAAAGATTTTTCGACTAATATAACGGCCCCCGCCCATATGGGCTTGAAGAAATAGATGGGCTGCATGATGCTTCCACGCAGAGCTGAATCCGGCCCGCACACTAGCACTGGTAAACCGCTTAGAGGATCTAAGTCTGTCCAGGAACCGCGGTGCGAGGCGGACCGTCCATGCTTAGAAACCCTATTGGTTTCATTGGTCGACAGGGCTTGAGATGTCATTTCATCTCAATGTCGGGTAAAAGTCCCACAAAATTGGAAGCAACGTCTCCAAAATGACCTATACAGTGTTGACGGGGACTTTAAACCTCAAATCAAACAAAAACAAAATCACTAATATAATCAAATTATCGAGTCTGTGTAATACACACTCCTATACAGAATATGTTTTCATTTTTCTGCTCCGGGACATAGGTTGTGGGTACTAAAACATAGGTTGTTGGTATTCGTTGCAAACAACATATGTTTAAGGGGAATGGGGACACCTTCAGGAGAGGCAACTTCTGCAGAAGTATTTTTGTCTCCAATTTCAATAGGGGTCAACTCTTAAAGTTAAGAATTTGCTCCTGGGAGGCAAATTCTTTCCTTTAAGAACAGACCCCTTTTTCAGTGGGACAGGGCTTATAGAAAAGCGAACAGGAAGTCCCTAAAATTGTCTCCCTTTGAATAATGGCGGAAAAATCTGCCCGGTTCTCCCATTCACCTGAAGTAGAGACACAAATATCACACATTTTGGGGAACTGAAATAATGTACCACGTGTCAGGGATGTGATACGTATATGGGTGTGAGAGGTGGATGGAAAAATCCGTCCCAAGGGTCACTGTCCGGCATCACGAGGCTTGCCTCGTGATGCCGGACAGTGATCCCGAGGGACGGATTTTTCTATCCGCCCCTCACACCCATATAAGATTCTTTTTCTTGCATACCTTCCATTTCTTAGCGCGAATTTTTAATGCTGCAGTCACTTCGGGTACCGACGTCCGCCATGTTCAGAGACGTCACGTAGCGTGCTGTGACGTCAACCTTAACGACGGCGCATGCGAGGCCATAATCAACCAGTGCATTTATCAAACACGCGATTATATTCGATTTTGGGTCGGAACACCAGGGTCAGAACATAAATTTCTATCCCAGGGTAAAATCACGATTTCCTTGTCTGGTGTGCAAGAATGTTAGTTATTACTTTGTACTACGTTATCTGCATGTTACAGAACATGAGAGCGGCTATTGTGATGAAGTCCATGGATCAAGATAGTGTCAAGAAGCAATGGAACCTCAAACTGAAAAATCGAGAAGGAGCTGATATTCCAGGTACATTTCAAATGATTAAAAAAGAACCACTTCAAGAAAACGACTGGGTGACTCAGCCGGATGTACACGAGTGGCGATCCATTGTCATTCTCCACATTACGACCCAGGAAATCCTGCACGTAATGCTAAGATGTGAGCGAGTAGCAGTCATAGGAGAAAAACAAAAGAGAAAAAAAACAACAAAAAAAAACGATAACACACACGTGTGACATATCTCCAAAATTGCTACTTTTCCGATATGCGTGATATTTTTCTTACTCATACTCCAACATAGGTTGTGGGTGCTCGTTAGAAACGCCTCATTGAGGCGGTTCTAACGAGTACCCACATCCTAAGTCTAGAAGAGTACACACGACCACTCGACTCAGGTGTAAATGGGTAGCAGTGGAGTTAAAGTCGCTACCTCTCTCTCGCGCGCGTGATAACATCCGGAATGAGTGTTTGAGAGCCTTTCAATTAGCTTGGAGCTTTCATCGCAATCGAACTAAAATAAATTAGCATAAACTAAGAAAATAAACTATGTATAGGAGCAGAAATAAGCAAAATAAGGTTTACCCCTAAAATCCCACTTTTCTCTATATAAAGTCGGGTTTAGAGGTGTTCATTTCACGGACTCGTTCACGTGATGATCCAAAAAGCAGTTGTCAGTTTCTGATGAAAGAATATGTTTTGTTCTGACTAATTGCTTACAGACCAGGCTTCTAAAGAAGATGGCCGTTATAGTGTTGATTGGCACGTTTAACTCTGTACTACGGCCCCCGCCCATCGGGGCTTGAAGAAATATATGGGCTGCATGATGCTTCCACGCAGGGCTGAATCCGACCCGCACACGAGTAATGGCAAACCGCTTAGAGGATCTAAGCCTTCCCAGGCAAAGCAGTGCGCACGAGTTGGACCGTCCATGCTTATAAACCCTATTAGTTTCATTGGGCGACAGGGCTTGAGATGTCATTGTATCTCAATGTCGGGTAAAGGTCCCACAAAATTGGAAGTGACGTCTCCATAATGATCTTTACAGTGTTGACGGGGACGTTAAACCTCAAATCAAACAAACAATAACTCTGTACTGCGAGCATAAATCGGTATAAATAAGAAAATAAGTCGCAATGAAACATAACAACCATACCAAGCAAAAATAAAATACAATGACACTTTGATGGCTCGAACAACGATGGCTCGTATACTACTAGAGCTGTTTGGAACTCGTTCTTCAGTCCCCCCAAAAACAACTGCCATTACTGCAGATATTGTTATGTTTTGGATAATTTAAGGAGAATTTTTATATTTTATATTTTTTTTTTGAAAATGGAAGTTTTGTGTACTCATTAGAATCGTCTCGATGAGACGATTCTAATGAGTGCCCACAACGTACATTTATTGTAAAGATAATTGAAAATACATCTCTACTATACCTCCTGTTCTGGCACAATGCTTCACACTCAGTGGCTCGAACTACCGCTGTCTCGAACAAATAGTGATCGTCCCAGAGGTTTGAGTGCACACAACGTACATTTATTGTAAAGATAATTGAAAATACATCTCTGTTACACCTCCTGTTCTGGCACAATACTTCACACTCAGTGGCTCGAACTACCGCTGTCTCGAACAAATAATCATCGTTCCAGAGGTTTGAGTGCACACAACGTACATTTATTGTAAAGATAATTGAAAATACATCTCTGTTACACCTCCTGTTCTGGCACAATGCTTCACACTCAGTGGCTCGAACTACCTCTGTCTCGAACAAATAGTGATCGTCCCAGAGGTTTGAGTGCACACAACGTACATTTATTGTAAAGATAATTAAAAATACATCTCTGTTACACCTCCTGTTCTGGCACAATACTTCACACTCAGTGGCTCGAACTACCGCTGTCTCGAACAAATAATCATCGTCCCAGAGGTTTGAGTGCACACAACGTACATTTATTGTAAAGATAATTGAAAATACATCTCTGTTATACCACCTGTTCTGGCACAATGCTTCACACTCAGTGGCTCGAACTACCTCTGTCTCGAACAAATAGTCATCGTCCAAGAGGTTTGAGTGCACACAACGTACATTTATTTTAAAGTAAATTGCGAAAATAACCCTTATACGCCTCCTAACTTGCCGCTAGTTTTACCCTCGCTGGCTCGAACTACCCCTAGGTCGAACAAAGTTTCATGGTCCCAAAGGTGATCGTTAATGGGAGGTGGACGAAAACCGGAATATCCTGAGAAAAACCACCTGACTTCAATTGCAGAACTCGGGTCCTCGAACCTGAAGTACTGAGGAACGTTGATTTATCGGGTTAGATAGTTTATTTATAATGACGAAGTATTTGTCCTTACCACTCAGACAAATTAATCCGACTTTTCCAGATAGAAAACAAAATTTGTGGACCTTGTATAGCTGTAAAAGCTGAGTTTATATTCAGTTGAGCTGAGCTGAGCATGTGCAATGTAATTCCTTACTAACAATGTTTTATTATGCGTTTGACTGTGTTGTGCCTTTTTATAATTGTAGAGGATCAGTATCGCCCAGTATTGCCAGGTGGTGCTTATATCAACGCTGTGTACATAGACGTGAGTATTGTTTGAATAAGTCAGTCAAACTGTTATTACTGACATACAGTCTGTGGGTCTTATAGTTATTGTCTGAAATTAGTTCAAAGATATAACTGCTCTTTTACCGTCATATAACTGACACATCACTGGAAACAAGTGCTTTTCATATGAGATTCTTGTTACTTTTTACAAAAATTTCGTTATTTTCTATGCAAAATAGTTATGAATTATCTAGAAAACAAAATTTTAAGTATAGAATCAATGTTCAACATGTCATGTTTATTCATTTTGATGTTTTAACGCTCGGCCCCCACCAGTTGGGGTTTAAACACATAAATGGGCTGCATGATGCTTCCACGCAGAGCTGAATCCGACCCGCACACGAGTACTGGTAAACCACTTAGAGGATCTAAACCTGCCCAGGCAAAGCAGTGCAAGTCGGACCGTCCATGCTTAAAAGCCCTATTTGTTCGTTGGGCGACATGGCTTGAGATGTCATTTCATCTCAATGTCGGGTAAAAGTCCCACAAAACTGGAAGCAACGTCTCCAAAATGACCTTTATAGTGTTGACGGGGACGTTAAATATCAAATCAAACAAACACATGTCTTAATGCGAGTTACAAACATTATAATGCAATACTGAGGTCAGTTAAGTTTTATAAATTGTGCTGCTATCTTGATACCAGTTGTCATGACGTCAGTTCAGTTATAATACCGTGTGATATATATCTTGACCTTAAATATGTTTCCTACATTGTGATAACATCTTGACATCATATATTGTGACGCATTCCTGACTGATTCACGCTAAGATTTAACAGTCATTAAAGCATGTATATTTGTATATAAAAACTTTTTTTTTGGCAATTTCAATTTTACGTTTTCAGAGTCTGTTTAAGAAAGACATGATTACAACACAGATGCCTCTTCCGAAAACGATCGGGGATTTCTACAGACTGATTGCGGCTGAGAAATGTCACGTGATAGTCATGCTAAATCCTGCCAAATCAAAAGAGAAAGTATGTTTTCTTTTTACTGCCATTTTGATGGGCGATTGCCTTTCACTTCTTCCTTAAAGATTTGAAATTATGAATTATAGTTCGTCAGTTATTACTGACAATGGCCAATCTTAAATTACATGCAAGAAATGCTAGTGTTCGTGTGTTCTAAGATGGCTGATGATACCAATTCTAGCTTTGGACTGTCTGATGTAGATTGAGCAACAGAGGTTAGAAGAAGATAGCTCGTTTGGTGATGCCTTAGCTCTGACTTTGCACTGTACACATTTCTGTTTGATTTCGCTGATACTGTTTTGCCTCATATTCACTAGCACCCCTTCTTATGAGGCCTCGCCACTTTGCTTGGTCAAGAGAATTTTTTTTCCAAAGACTATGCTGTTATATTGAAGTTCTTAAGGGAAGCTTTGAGGGTGTCCTTGTAATCCTTCGTCTGACCACTTATGACCACTTATGCCTTTTTACCAGACGCAGGTCTGGGACAGTCTGACAAAAAAAATCTACCAGAAAAATGCCACAGGCATGTCCCATCTCCATAAACAACTCACGCGACTTCCTTAGGGACGAGTCCTGATTGGTTGCTGAGGTAACATGTCTAATACAGCCAATCGGCAGACGATACAGGTCACGTGACCCGCGCTCGCGCTCAGCATGAGATAAACGCTCATATTTCAATCAGAAAACTAAATTATTTCAGACGGGGCTGGGAGGTGGGACCTGCCATTGTAGTGATGGGTAGGTATATTATTAATTAAAATTAATTTTACATTAAAAATATCATTTTAATATCAAATATAACTACCCATCACTACAATTAAAGCCTGAATTCAAAGCAAGTAGAGGGTTGGATGAAAAATTAAAGTTATACATACCCAACTCCTCTGACCTTCGTTGTTTGTCCCTTTTTTGATCCCTCCGATGATGGTAACGTAAGAAAGGGATCTACCATGCTTGCTATTGATCCAGATGCAAAAACCCACAAGTGGAGAAGATAAATGGAAAGGGACCAGAGTCAAAATAGAAGGTTCACACCTATTCAATCAGGCTAACAAACAACCAAGGCACCAAGATCCTACAATTAGTGCTTCTCAGTAATAGACTGGGAAGCTAATAATCTACCCAAGGAATGAGTATCACTATGAATGGGGGCCAAATTGCTCAGGTAAAAGGATGAAAAGGTGGAATTGGAACGACAATAAGCTGCTCGACAAACGTCCTCAAGACAAATGGAGTTCCAGTATGCCCAAGATGTAGACAAAGCTCTAACCTCATGAGCCGAGATCTTCAGGAATGAAAATTGAGCAGACGTGAGACTAGCATAAGCAAGCTTAATCACTTTACAAAGTAGAAGTAAAACAAAGATGAAAAATTAAAGTTATACATACCCAACTCCTCTGACCTTTGTTCTCTACTTGCTTTGAATTCAGGCTTTAATTGTAGTGATGGGTAGTTATATTTGATATTAAAATGATATTTTTAATGTAAAATTAATTTTAATTAATAATTTTAATTAACAAATCCATCTTGAAATAGAGGCAGGAGAAATATCTCCCGAACCCTTGATGGGAATGAAAAGTCTGTCACGATCAGCTCGAATAGATCTAGAAGCTCTGATGTGAGAACGTAAGGCTCGAACAGGACACAAAAGTTTCTCATCAGCATCCGATCCACAAATCCTGCAAATACCAGGAATTAAAATATGTTCTGGCATAGAAGCAGAGAGCTAATTTTTAGCCAGAAACTCAGGTTGAGTGAGAAGAGAAATAGAATCATTGTTCTTATCATACCTAAAGCAACCCTCTGCAATTGACAAGGCATGAATCTCACTCCTTCTGCGAGCTGAAGCAAATACCAAAAGAAATACAGTCTTTTCAGTTAGATTATCAAAGGAGGCTAATTTCAAAGGTTCGTAAGGTGGCTTAGTTAATGACCACAACACGCATGTATGATTCCATTTTGGAGTCAAGGACCTGGAAATCGGTCGGCGCAGTGCAAAACCTTTGAATAAATCTGTGATAATGGGGTTTGCTGAAATATCTGAAGCCCACGAATATTTTAGCGTATATAACTGATCTGTACCCTTTTATGGATGAAACAGACAACTTAAGGGTAGAGAACAGATACAAAAAAAAAATCCATCAAAACCTCTAAAGAGGGATTGACTGGATTAATTTTCCTTTCCTAACATCAACTAGTAAATACCTTTCATCTTCCAGAGTAAACTTTGAGAGTGGAGCTCCTTCTAGATTATGAGATACACTCGGAAGCGAATTCAGAAATGTGTCTACCCCTGATTTGATTCCTGACAACATCCAGGCGTGTAAGTGAAGCATTCCTGAATTGGAGTGGAATGCTTGACCTGCATTTTACGATACTATATCTGGAACTACTGGAAGACGGATTGGCAGTATTGAGACTAGGCTCAGTATGACTGAAAACCAAGATCTCTGAGGCCATAGAGGCGCGATTAGAATGACTCGGTTTTTGGACGCTTTGATTTTCTCTAGAATTTGAGGGACTATTTTAAATGGTGGAAACGCATACACAAAAAGGTTCCCCCAATCTAGAGACATTGCATCTACTGCACAAGCTCTGTGATCTGGAACTGGAGATACAAACAATGGAAGTAGAACTGAGTTGCAAACAGGTCCACAGAAGGTTCTCCCCATTTGAGAAATACCGGGAATAGAACAGATGGATTCTACCTCCATTCTGTTGAAAGAACATGATCTGCTCTGGAAAGGAGATCCGCATTTACGTTTAGTCTGCCCGGAATGTGTCTGACTCGAATTGACACACCTTGCTGATGGCACCAAGTTAGAACCAAGTGGCCATTTTGTGGGAAAGTAACTGTCCTTATGGCCTTCCTTTGTTTAGGTTTCCATTATTGTCTGGTCGCCTGGTGTTTGTGTTTCTTTCCCTTTGGTGTCTTTGATGGGTGGAGTAAGTTAATTGTATCGATTCCTGATCTTTGATTTACTTCTACTTTCCAAGTAAGAGCACACAGGGAGACGGATTGAGTCCTCCCTGTTTTCGATGAAACGATATTACGGTCGAATTGTCCGAAGCAATCATTATGCAACTGTTTTTCAGATGGAACTGGAAGTGCTGAAGAGCAAGGTTAATTGCCTGAAGTTCCAGATTGTTTATGTGAAGCCCCGCCGATTCCGGGCCCCAAGAGCCCTGAACAACTAAACCCAGAGGTTCGAGATGGGCCCCTCAACCCGATAGGCTGGCATCCGAGAAAAGATGAAACTCGGGAGAGGGATCTCGAAGAGGAATCCCCTTTTGACAAATGGAGGGATTAATCCACCACTTTAGAGCATTTCGAAACTCTGGTGATAAAGGAATCAATTGCTCTAGATCGTCCCGATGGGATCTCCAGTATTACAGTAGATAATACTGGAGAGGTCTGAGATGAAGTCTGCCCAGGAGAAGCAGGTCTGCTGCAGAATTCAGAGTTCCTAACAGGGACAACAAACTCCTGGTTGTCATGAACCGGAGATTGTAGGGATTGAAAAGAAGGAGAAGTATCTTGTTGATACGCTCCTCCGGGACCTTTACTACCCCAAGATGGGTTAGAAATCTCATACTACGTAAATGAAATCCTGAGATGGAATTAATTCCGACTTCTCCAAATTTGGAATGAGACCTAGATTCACAATCACCTGCCAAGTTAGGTGAAGATCTTATAAAAGGCCGACTTTGGAAAGATGATGACAAAGCCAATCGTCGAAATACTGCAAGAGATTGGGGCCCAATTTTCTGATGTGAGCTGCTACAATTTCCATTAAGCTGGTGAACAGGAAAGGTGCCGTTGAAATTCCGAAAGGGAGACAACGGAACTGATACCCGACCCCATCCAAGGTGAAACGAAGGTATTTGCGGGATGACATGTGGATGGGGATATGTAAGTAAGCGTTTGCCTGTTTCTAATTCTCCATTGAGGATTTCCTTTGGTAACCGTTCCTCGGGCATCCTGGTATATGGCCTGTCCATCTTAACTGCGCCTGTTTCAGAAGAGTATGCACACTTTGCATGCCTGCCTTTTCAGCACTTCTGTGTCTGGAATCCTGTCTTACCAGAGTTTTCTAAGGCAACACTTGTATGGACGTGGTTCAGTCTTTTGGTATGCCGGTAAGCTGTCCATGTTTAACCTGCATAGAATAGTGTTGGCAGCACCAACGCTCTGTAGACGTTCAGCTTTGTGTTAAAAATACAAGTGGGGGCAATGTTCAGGAATCGATACAATTAACCCACAGCTCCCATCAGAAACCACGAAGGGAAAGAAACACACACATGAAACAACAGACCCTAATGGAAACATCAATAGCGGAAAGCCAAAAGGACAGTTACTTTCTCACAATATGGCCAATTGACTATCCAAAACAAAATTATATAAGCGACACAATCACTCGAAGACAAACCATAACAAAAAATGAACCGCGACAGAATAACCGCCTTGGAACGGTCATTGAAACTAATTCCACTGCGGGGCTTAAATCGATTTTACGTGGGCATTGTCCTCGCCCTTACTTCCGTCGCGATTTAGACAAATAATTTGTTCAGTCCGCCTTTGGGCCTCCTAACTCATCAGTGCAACATCTCCGTGACCACAAAAATCAAACAACCACAGAGATTAAACAACGGTGAGGACTCGACAGCAAGCCTGCTTACATTTCCACCCCAAACGCTACCCCATAGTCGGCCAAATTCTGCACCAGCTTTGGCAACCCTGGTATTGCCTTCGGGCTCTTGACAGCGTGCACCCAATGTATGTGAACTTATCTACCGCTTGCAGTCTTTGACGACTCCACTATGTTAACACTTTTCAGCAAGAACTTTGTGGTACTAATATGTTCTATAAAAGGATTATACTTTCGAAGCAAAGAATACACCACAGAACTGAAAAATGTGGATTGTGCATGTTTTCTGGGCCAGACTAGCTAGTTTCGGCCAATTAGGCCTTATCAGTGACCCTAAAATATATTCCAAGTTCCACATTGGAATCAATGATCCGAAAATACCAGAATATATAAACTACACTAGGATGTAGGGTAGGGTGACATTTTACGGCCGCCACACAGTCCCAAACACCAGCTGTATTGACATTAAATATGTTCTATAAAAGGGTCAATCCTTTGGAAGCAAAGAAGACTAAGGCCTATGAACTGCAGCCTTTGGTTGTAGAGAGGGCTTTAGTTGATGAGCACATTTGTCATTCAGCCACCAAGTTTTCTGTATGTGTCAAAGAAGGCCAAGACAAGCTTCCTACGGTATATTGGTTACCTAAACTTCATAAAAACCATACAAAGCACGGTTTATTGCAAATTCAAGCTCTTGTACCACATCTGAGCTCTCCAAATTATTAACTTCATGTTGTAATGCCATCCAAAAGCATGTGATTAAATACTGCGACAAAGTCTTTGAAAGATCAAGGAGAAATCTGTTTTGGTCTATAAACAATACGAATACAATTTTAAATAAATTGAAATCCAGACGTTTTCGTGCTTCAAGTCTGATTTTTCCACACTTTAATCTTATAAAAGAAAAAACTTTATGATTTAATTGAATGGAAATTTCATATGGAAAACACCCTCTCTCTTGCATGTAATGCGGGAAACGCTTTTTTTACTTCTGAAGAACAAAAAAATTATACTTTATTGCCATGTCTGAAAGTGTGTGAAGCTATCACCTTTTAACTTGACAATTATTACATAAGATTGGGTTCTAAGATATTTAGAAAAACGGTGGGTATTCCGATGGGTACAAATTGCGCACCCCTTGTGGCTGATTTGTTCTTATTTTGTTATGAAAGAGACTCCATGATGTCCCTTTCCATTGCAAACCGATCTGAAATCATTTAGCTTGATTTCTAGACTCGATCTCGATGTTTTATTAAATATTGATAATACCTATTTCGATGGTTTGATCAGACAAATTTTCCTGGAACATCAGTTAAATAAAGCAAAGTCTTCTGATACCGAGGCCCAGATCTAAGATTTACTTCTGTCTATTGTAGATGGATTTGCTTCTTGCAAAAATTATGATAAACGCGATGATATTGATTTTGAGATTGTAAATATTCCTTTCTCGGATGGTGATGTTCCTCATGCGGCATCCTATGGCGTTTATGTTTCGCAATTATTTTGATTTGCTAGAGTGTCAAGTCATGTTACTGACTTCAACACTCGTAATAAATTGTTAGCTGCTTAACTTTGAATCAGGGTTATCGGTATCATAAACCACGCAATGCCTTTTCAAAATTTTATAGACGCCATTCCGATATAATTTCAAAATTCAATTTTTGGTTTAAATCTCTTCTGCAACAAGGTCTATCGGAACCCGAATTTTATGGTGACTAAGTATATACATGTATATTCAGAAAGATATATAATTGCAATGACTTTCGTAAAATCGTTATTTGATACAAAACCCAATCACGGTTGGCAACTATGCTTCCCTCTTTAATTGCACGCCGGTGTTTCAGGCCTCAGATTCTATGACGGTTCCAGCGTAAAGGCTTTTACTGAGAATTAGAGCGATCTAATTCAATGTATTGTTGGTTGGAGCCTGATGCTCTGTCTCTTGTTGGGCCCATCGGAGTCTAACTGTTGGTTTTCTTTTACTCCGGCATTTCAGTGTTTTTGTTGTCGAGTCCTCGCCGTTGTTTCAACTCTGTGGTTGTTTAATTTTTGTGTTCTTGGAGATCTTGCACTAATGAGTCAGGGGGCCTTCATGTGGACTGAAAAAATATCGCGAGGGAAGTAAGGGCGAGGATTGCATCTGCTTAAAATCATTTTAAGCGCCCCCACACCCCAGTGGAAATCGTTGGACTGACCGTTCTAAGGCGGTTCTTCTGTCGCGGTTTATTTTTTATAGTTTGTCTTTGAGATAGCCAATTGGCCATTTGTGGGAAACAGAAGTGGCGGCAATGATCAGGAATCGATACAATTAACCCACAACTCCCATCAGAGACACCAAAGGGAAAGAAACACAAACATGAAACAACAGAACCCAGCGGAAACATCAACAGCGGAAAGCCATAAGGACAGTTACTTTCCCACAAAATGGCCAATAGGCTATCAAAAATAAAATAATATAAGCGACACAAACGCCCAAAGACAAACCATAACAAAAATAATCCGCGGCAGAAGAACCGCCTTGGAACGTAACTGTCATATTGTCTTTCCGCTATTGATGGTTCCATTAGGGTCTTGTTATTTCATATTTGTGTTTCTTTCCCTTTGGTGTCACTGATGGGAGTTGTTGGTTTATTTTATCGATTCCTGATCATTGCCTTCACTTCTATTTAGACCCTCTAATTAGTTTTCCAATACTCAATGGCAGTCGGTTCAGCTCTGTGTGGAAGCACCATGCAGCCCAATCTATTTCTCCTAGCCCCGGTTGGCAGTGGCCCATGGGTAGTCGTGTTCAGCAGGATAAGGCTTACTTTGCATTGATTTATTTTGCAGGACTTTGGAATATACTGGCCTACAAAAGGGAAAACATTGAAGCATGGGGGTATTTTTGTCAGTTTCAGTGACAAAGACAAAACATATGATTATAAGCAACTTTCCTTGACACTTTCGGATTACTCAAAAGTAAGTTATGGTAATTAAATTGAATATTTGTCATCAGGCAAACACGCCTTTGTAATAATGACCACCTTCATCCCCCACACATTTTTATAAGGTTAAACTGCGGAATGCAGTGTTATGCATCATTTTTCTTTTTGCTGCTCAGAAATATTGATTGTGGGTATTCGTTAGAACCATCTCGCAGAGGCGGTTCTAATGAGTTCCCACAGTCTATGTTTTGAGCAGAACTAAGAAACATTTCAGGATTTGTATTTGAAAAATTTAATTTTCTGTGTGGTAAAATTTTCAATTTGAATAGGTGTGTTTTCATAAAGTCTACAAATATCTCTCACTCTCATCTAATGCTTTACCTGTCCTTAGCAAAACATCGAGCAGCCGGGGAGGGGGGAGGGGGCGGAATACACCTTTTGTTTCAGCCATGAAAGGCCCATTCAGCCATGAAAGGCTTCCAGCCTATTTTGGCCCAAATATATTCTCTTTTTGGCAAATTAAGCCTCCCAGCAGATTTATCAAACAATTTAATTTACCAAATTAAGCCTTCCAGCCCCAAAACATATTTTGCGACACATGTCACAACATCGCAGCACTAGTGGCGCATGTAAACAACCCAGGGGGTAAATGGACTTCTTTACTTTAGCCTATTAAGGCATCCAGCCTATTTTGGCTCAAATATATTATCTTTTTGACAAATTTAGCCTCTTAGGAGAGCGCATTTGTCCCCCAGTCTACCAGGAGTTCGTGCTACCTTTGCGGCAGACAAATATAGTGCACACGATCGCAACTCGATCCGACGCACACAGCAGCACGATTTTTGCCACGGTGGAAATAATAGAGGTGGATACCGACAGGCACGTGGAGGTGGAAGGAGGAGAGCGCATATTTTCCCAATCTACAAGGAGTGCGTGCTACCTTTGTGACAGCGGCAGCGGTTGTCTATCGGGTGGACCGGTAGTGCAAACAAACCCACACTACCCAGGTAGATCGAAATTTCGAATTATACAATAGGTAGTGCAAAGCATCGAATACACCATCGATAGTGTGGACATATCGTATAATACCATAGAAAAATGGAAGTTGTAGAAGGAACCTTTCGACAGATGGGGCTCTTTTTCGAGAAATCTGTGGCAACCCATCTTGTCCTGGAAAACGCCTTCGAGAGCAACCTTGTTGCCGACATCTCGGAGGTGGACTACCTGGAGGGGTCACTCGGGCAGGACGCGGCTGCGACCCCTCGAAGGCCTCCCAACCTTCGCGGACGATGTGTACGTATACGGATATCTTGGTAGGGATGATTGCATGTCCGTGGGCGGCAGAGCCTCGTGTAAGACCGGGGAAGGTGGGTTGGCGCAGGTGGTCGTGGCCTCTATTTCTTGGAGCATTCGTGAGGCTCTGGAGGGCGAGAAGCACATGCAGACGAATATAGTGCACACGATCGCAACTCGGTCCGACGCACACAGCAGCTCGATTTTAGCAATGGTAGAAAGAATAGAGGCGGATACCCACAGGCTCGCGGAGAAAAAGTGGAAGGAATTGCATGGGGAGGACCCTTTCGCAATTTTCGTGGCGAAGGTGGATGTTTCCGCGGTGGAGAGAGACAGCCTGGAGGCAAGGCTTCCAAAGCTCCAGAAACTGCTTCTGGGGAAAGGCTACGGCCTCTATTCGATAGACTATACCCAGGATTTCTCCGGGACTTTGGGCCGGCAATCTCTCGTGGCCCACCTGGAAAAACTCTGATATAGGATACAAGAAGATCCCTATGGCGTGCTCGCGAATAGGGATACTCCGACGGTTATGGACAACACCAAGTCCGAGGGGAACCATGTCTGCACCTGGGTAGGAACGGGCGCGAGCGGGTACATGGTTCGATCCAAGCTCTACATCAAGGCCGTCTCTAACTTCGAGGCCGGGGAGGTTCGGGAGCACATGAGGGGCCATCTCGCCGACTATGTGGACTGTCCGAACGAGCGACTGCGGAGGACATTTTTGCAGCCGGAAGTGCAAGAAAGAGGATGCATAAGGATCGAGATCTCCCTCTATGCGTGCAGGGGTAGGGATCTTTCCACGGACACGGCAAAAGAGGAGGTCGAGGAGGCGCTTGGCGTCGTGTCTCCGGAGGAAGAATATATGTTTGTCGTACAGCCGCCATCTAGGTTGTGGCCGGCAGCCTGGATAGATTCCTGGTCCTAGCCGACAGACCCCAAGGGACAATCTTCGTGGCCTGGTATGCGCACACCGGGACTGGTAGGGTGGCCGGAATGCGGATACGCTCCACGCCACAAACCGTGGACAACGATGGCAGCTGGGAGAGGGCTGTGGAATGGGCCGTAGCAGACTTGGATTCCGGGTTTGCCCGATATTTCGGGCCGATATACTGGAAACCAGGCAAGGTGCGCGGGAGGACGGCGGGGATTCTATCCTATTCTCTCCGCATCACAGATACACCAAAGACGCTGGCTCCGCGACGATCCTGGCCGCCTGCAAGAAACCGACAGCCCTGCATCCAAATGGGCCGGATCCATCTATCCTACTTCCACCGACCGACAAGGTGTCCTGGGTGTGGAGGGAAAAGAAGACCCATCGGATCGGTGTGGTGACCTCGCAGTTCCAGATCGGGAAATGCCGGAGATTGCCAATGGTCGCCGACTCTCCACGCTCTCTACGCGAGACAGAGACAGGAGGCTTTGGGATCTGTTGCAAGCCACCAACACAGAGAAGTGGAGGAGGGAGGCGGAAAAACGGCTGGAAGAAGAAAAAGAAAGAAACAGGCGGTACAGTAGAGAAGAGCTAGAACAGATATCCAAGCTTGCCAACGAGCATCGGGAGTACATGGCTGCTTCGAGGAGAACCGAGGAGGAGGTAGTGGAGATCCTATCTTCCATGCAGACCAGCAGGATCTCTGGCCTCCGACCGGATAGATGGATTGTGCTGGGGTTTCGGAAGCAGCACCTGGATACACGAAAGCCTAGGGTCGTGCTGTCGAACGATTCGACTCCTAGGATAGCGGTGTGAGCCACAGAGGGCCTGGCTAGGATCCCATCCAACTGCAAAGAATTTTTCGAGAAACGGGTGGACGACGGCCGCTACTAAACCACATACTGGATGCTGGAAAAGACGACGCCTACAAAGAGGAAGGACAGGATGGGGGTCTCCATAGCCTCCACACCAGCCGTCTAGCGTAAAACCCCTCCAAGATCTGCGCAGAATAAAGGAGCCCCACAAATGGCCACAACGTACAAATTCCCGTGTGTGGAGGCTATGGAGACCATCCTGTCCTTCCTCTTTGTAGGCGTCGCCTTTTCTACCCCAAACCTGCAGAGGATGTGGCTCCGCATCTTTTCCAGCTCTACCGGCCCACCAAGGCTCTCTATCTCCTTCTCCAGAAAGTATGCGTACGTTGTGGGTTCCACATCCGTCCTCTGCTCTCCCCCCCCCCCCCATCGTCTAGGGGAACCACATATAGCAGCAGTCTGGGGCTCCCCGAAACATCTGCGAGCAGAACCGTCTGCAGAGATATTCTCCTGGGAGCATATCCACGGCTTTCCACAGACCTGTAGATTTGGGGGAGACCTCCACCCGTCGCACACACGAAGCCTTTTCTACAAAATCCGCCTCCGACTCTGCCAACCTCTGGAGAGTATCTACGCGGAGATTCCCAAGGGCATGCAATACTTGGATTGGATTCCAGCAAACCTCCATCCCTCCCCTACCAAAGATCTTCTTGCTCGGCTGCACTTCTATCTCCAGTCCCCGCACCAGGGCGTTGTGCTCCAGCGATGGCCTCCAGTACGTGGTTTTGTAGCGGCCGTCGTCCACCCGTTTCTCGAAGAATTCTTTGCAGTTGGATAGGATCCTAGCCGTGCCCTCCGTGGCCCACACCGCTATCCTAGGAGTCGAATCGTTCGACAGCACGACCCTAGGCTTTCGTGTATCCAGGTACTGCTCCCGAAACCCAAGCACAATCCATCCATCCGGTCGGAGGCTAGAGATCCTGCTGGCCTGCATGGAAGATACGATCGCCACTACATCCTCCTCGGTTCTCCTCGAAGCAGCCATGTACTCCCGATGCTCGGCGGCAAGCTTGGATATCTGTTCTAGCTCTTCTCGCCTGTACCGCCTGTTTCTTTCTTTTTCTTCTTCCAGCCGTTTTTCCGCCTCCCTCCTCCACTTCTCTGTGTTGGTGGCTTGCAACAGATCCCAAAGCCTCCTGTCTCTGTCTCGCGTAGAGAGCGTGGATAGTCGGCGACCATTGGCTATCTCCGGCATTTCCACGATCTGGAACTTCGAGGTCTCCACACCGATCCGATGGGTCTTCTTTTCCCTCCACACCCAGGACACCTTGTCGGTCGGTGAAAGTAGGATGGATGGATCCGGCCCGTTTGGAAGCATGGGTGTCGGTTTCTTGCAGGCGACCAGGATCGTCGCGGAGCCAGCGTCTTTGGTGTAGCTGCGAAGCGGAGAGAATGGGATAGAATCCTCGCAATCCTCCCACGCACCTTGCCTCGTTTCCTGTATATCGGCCCGAAATATCGGGGAATCCAAAGTCTGCCGCGGCCAAGTCCACAGCCCTCTCCCAGCTGCCATCGTTGTCCACGGTTCGTGGCATGGGGCGCATCCGCATGCCAGCCACCCTGCCAGTCCCGGTGACCGCATACCAGGCCACAAAGATTGTTCCTTGGGGTCTGTTGCCTAGGACCAGGCATCTATCCAGGCTGCCAGCAAAGTTTGTCCACAACCTAGATGGCGGCTGTACGACCAACTGATCTTCTCCCTCCGGAGACACGACGCCAAGCGGCTCCTCGACTACCTCTTTTGTCGTGTCCGTGACAAGATCCCTACCCCTGCACGCATAGAGGGAGACCTCGATCCTTGTGCATCCTCTTTCTTGCACATCCGGGTGCAAGAATGTCCTCCGCAGGTGCTCGTTCGGACAGTCCACATAGTCGACGAGATGGCCCCCCATGTGCTCTCGAACCTCCCCGGCCTCGAAGTTTAAGACGACCTTGTTGTAGAGCTTGATTCGAACCGTGTACCCGCTCGCGCCCGTTCCTATCCAGGTGCAGACATGGTTCCCCACGGACTTGGTGTTGTCCAGAACCGTTGGAGCATCCCTATTCGCGAACCCGCCGTTGGGATCTTCTTGTATCCTATATCCGAGTTTTTCGAGGTGTGCCACGAGAGATTGCCGGTGTAGCGTGAGATTATTGATCCCGTGAGATTCTTCAGTCGCACCGGAAGTGGCTGAAATCCCTCACGGAGGGGTGTGAGATAATTCAGCCGTGAGAATTGTAATACGATAACTCTTATAGATAAGAGACTGGGGTATCGAAACTCTCTTAGTATATTAAATGATAAATTATGCTGGCACATTAATTAAACTTTAAATTAGAAGCTGTGTTACTTGTGATTTTATTTATTTATTTATTTATTAGCTCACCTGTCACGTAGTGACAAGGTGAGCTTTTGTGATCACTTTTTGTCCGTCGTGCGTGCGTGCGTGCGTGCGTCCGTAAACTTTTTCTTCAAACGACATCTCCTCCTAAACCACTGATCGGATTTTCACCAAACTTCGCAGGAATGATCCTTAGGTGGTCCCCTTTCAAAGTTGTTCAAATGGTTTCGGTCCGAAAATAGATTTTTTGTAATGAAAACTTAAAAAATCTTCTCCTCTGAAACCGCAAGGCCCAGGTCTTCGATATTTGGTGTGAAGCTTCATCTAGTGGACCTCTACCAAGATTGTTCAAATTATAGCCCTGGGGCAAAAAATGCGCCGTGCCGGGACCCACCAGTTTTACAAAGACTTATATGGATAAGGGGAAAATCTTTAAAAATCTTCTTGTCTGAAACCAGAAGGCCCAGGTCTTTGATATTTGGTATGAAGCTTCATCTAGTGGACCTCTACCAAGATTGTTCAAGTTATAGCCCTGGGGCCGAAAATGTCCCCGCCCCGGGGCCCTTTGGTTTTACATAGGCTTATATAGGGAAAATCTTTAAAAATCTTCTTCTCTGAAACCGCAAGGCCTAGGTCTGTGATATTTGGTATGAAGCTTCATCTAGTGGACCTCTACCAAGATTGTTCAAAATATGGTCCTGGGGCCAAAAATGCCCCCGCGCCGGGGCCCACTGGTTTCACATAGGCGTATATAGGGCAAACTTTTAAAAATATTCTTGTCTGAAACGAGAAGCCCCAGGTCTTTGATATTTGGCATGAAGCTTCATCTATTGGAACTCTACCAAGATTGTTCAAATTATAGTTCTGGGTCCAAAAATGCCCCCTACTGGTTTCACATAGGCGTATATAGGAAAAACCTTTGAAAATCTTCTTATCTGTATTCCTTGCTTCCAAAGGATGACCCTTTTATAGAACATATTTAACGTCCCCATCAACACTGTATAAGGTCATTTTGGAGACGTTGCTTCCAATTTTTCCCGACATTGAGATGAAATGAAATTTCAAGCCCTGTCGCCCAATGAAACCAGTAGGGTTTATGAGCATAGACTCGCACCGCTTTGCCTGGGCAGGCTTAGATCCTCAAAGCGGTTTATCAGTACTCGTGTGCGGTAGGTTTCAGCTCTGCGTGGAAGCCTCGTGCAGCCCATCTACTTCTTCACGCCCCAATGGGCGGGGGCAAGCTGACTTCGTATTTCTAACTTCTGCTTTGACGTTGTTTAGGTAGGTAAGTAAGTAGGTAGGTGGTTTGGTGGCTAGATAGGTAGGTAGGTGGGTGGCTGCGTAGGTAGATAGGATGGGTTTGAGGTTAAACGTCCCCGTCAATATTATATACTTCCAATTTCGTGGGACTGAGATATATGCTTCCAATTTCGTGAGAAATGACTGAGATAAAAGGACATCTCAAGACATGCTGCCCAATGAAACTAATAGCAGTCCGACTCGCATCACTTTGCCTGGGCAGGCTTAAGCGGTTTACCATTACTCGTGTGAGGTCGGGCATCATGCAGCCCATCTATTTCTTCAAGTCCCGATGGGCGGGGTAGATTTAAGTAGGTAAGTAAGGAGTTGTGCCTTGGTGGGTCGATTGGGTAGGTAGGTGGGTAGGTAGGTAGGTAAGGAGGGATGTTAGTAGGTTTGATTTGAGGTTTAACGTCAAATCAATACTATAAAGGTCATTTGGAGACGATGCTTAATTTCCTGGGACCCGACTTTGAGATGAAAAGACATCTCAAGACCTGCCGCCCAATGAAACCAATAGGTTTTTTATTCATTCACTCGCATCACCCGCCTGGGCAGGCTTTTGCGGTTTACCAGTACTCAGGTGTGGTAGGGAATCATGCAGCCCATCTAGTTCTTCGAGTCCCGATGGGCGGGATAGATTTAGGTAGGCAGGTAATGAGGGTGTCTTGGTGGGAAGGTAGATAGGTGTTTGTTTGTTTGTTTGACTTGAGATTTAAAGTCCCCGTCAACACTGTGTAAGTCATTTAGGAGACATTGCGGCCAATTGCGAACAATTTGTTGGACTTTTACCCGACATTGAGATGAAATGACATCTCAAGTCCTACCGCTTTATGAAACAAATAGGGTACTTAGGTAGGTAGGTAGGCCGGTAGGTAGGTAGAAATAAGAAAATGTATGTCGGACCGTCCGTTCCCATACGGAAAGAAGCCTCCGTGGTGTAGTGGTTATGTTACTGGCCTCATAGACCTGGGGTTACATATTCGATCCCGTACCTACCTATCTACATACCCACCGAGCCACGAAGCCACCAGACCATTTCCCTACTTACGAACCTACCTGCCTACCTAGCTACCATGCATTCCATTTATTTTTTCAAGCCCCGGTGGGTGGGGCAGGACTGCATACCTACCTTCATACATACGTACATACCGACTCAGTCGCCCCCGCCCATCAGGGCTTGGATAAATAGATGAACTGCATGGCGCTTCCCCGCAGGGCAGAAACTGACCACACATGAGTACTGGTAAACAGCTTAGAAGGACTAAGCCTGCCCAGGCAAAGTGGTATGAGTCAGTCCGTCCAAAGCCTTTTGGTTTCATTGGGCAGCAGGGCTGGAGCTGTCATTTCATCTCAATGTCGGGTAAAGGTCCCACAAAGTTGGAAGCAACGTCTCCAAAATGACCTAAATAGTGTTGCCGGGGACATTAAACCCCCAATTCAAACAAAAACATACCTACTTAGTTACAATCATACCTTCCTATACGTCTACATGCCTTTATATCGACGGCCCCCGCCCATCGGGGCTTGAAGAAATATATGGGCTGCATGATGCTTCCACGCAGAGCTGAAACCGACCCGCACACGAGTACTGGTAAACCGCTTAGGGGAGCTAAGCCTGTCTTGGCAAAGCTGTGCGAGCCGGTCCGCTTATAAACCCTATTGGTTTCATTGGGTGGCAGGGCTTGAGATGTCATCTCAATGTCGGATAAAAGTCCTACAAAATTGGAAGCAACATCTCCAAAAATGACCTTTACAGTGTTGACGGGGACGTTAAACCTCAAATAAAGCAAACAAACAAACCTTCCTATCGATATACGTACGTAATACCTACTTACCTACATTCCTGTCAGCCTACCTACCTAACAAAACTTACATATCTACGATCCTACCTACTACCTTCCTATAGATCTACAAACATACCCATCCCACCAGCCCAAACCTACCATTCCTACCTCATCACGCAAATACGCCTGTATAACTTTGTTCCTATAAACCCCACTTTTAGATAGTAAAACTGGGGTTTACAGGGATATTTATTATTTAGTTTATACCAATTTATTTTAGTTCGGTTGCGATGAAAGCTTCTAGCTTATTGAATCGCTCTCGAACACTCATTCCGGTTGTTTTCACGCGCGCGAAAAAAGAGGCAGTGGCTTTTACACCACTGCTACCCATTTACACCTGGGTGGAGTGGAGCAGTGGCATTACGTGTCTTGCCCAAGGACACACCTCGATACCGGTGGCCGGTTCGAACGCACAACCCCTCGATCATAAGTCGAACGCGTTAACCACTGCGCTAGCGAGGATTATTTGTCTTATTTCTGCTCAAAAACATAGATTGTGGGAACTCGTTAGAACCGACGCGCCGAGGCGGTTCTAACGAGTACCCACAATCTATGTTTTGTGCAGAAATAGGAAAATATATCAAGATTTTTATCTGAAAAATTTCGTTTTTTGGTTGTAAAATTTTGTCAATATATTTGAATAGGCGTGTGTTCGTGATAAGCCTACCTACATGCATACCTCCACTCTACCTACCTGTCGCACCCGCCCATCGGGGCTTCAAGAAATATATGGGCTGCATGATGTCTCCGCGCAGAACTGAAACCGACCGCACACGAGTACTGGTAAACCGCATAGAGGCTCTAAGCCTGCCGAGGCAAAGCGGTCGGAGTCGGACCGTTCATGCTTATAAACCCTATAGGTTTCATAGGGCGACAGGGCTTGAGATGCCATTTCATCTCAATGTCGGGCATAAGTCACAAAAAAAAATGAAAGCAACGTCTCTAAAATGACCTGTACCGTGATGACGGGGACGTTAAATCAAACAAACAAAATCTATCTACCTAACTTCCTACCTACCTACAACGTTGAAGGTTGGCCCCCGCCCATCGGGGCTTGAAGAAATAGATGGGCTGCATGATGCTTCCACGCAAAGCTGAATCTGACCGATTTCCAGACACTTCGGCCCCACTACCACCTCGGCCCCTAGACAGGTCGGCCCAAAACAAAGTCGGCCCTAGACACCTCGGCCCTAGTCACCTCGGCCCTAGACACCTCGGCCCCACCGGCACCTCGGCCCCTAGACCTCTCGGCCCCAAAGACACCTCGGCCCCACTTTTGATATCTGTTAGGGTATGAGCATTTATATCATTTTAAAATCCGCCCCGCTCATCGGGACTTCAAGAAACCGACAGCCTGTGGCATTAGTACTGGTAAACCGCTTTGAGGTTCTAAGCCTGGCCAGGAAAAGCGGTGGGAGTCGGACCGTTCATACTTATAAACCCTATTGGTTTCACTGGGCTGCAGGGCTTGAGATATTATAAGAATCTTATATGGGTGTGAGGGGTGGATGGATAAATCCGTCCCGAGGGACACTGTCGGGCATCACGAGGCTTGCCGAGTGATGCCGGACAGTGATCCCGAGGGACGGATTTTTCTATCCACCCCTCATACCCCTATTGGATTCTTTTTCTTGCATACCTTCCATTTCTTAGCGCGGATTTTTATGTTGCAGTCACTTCGGTTACCAACGTCCGCCATATTGTGTTGACACTGCAGGAATGTTAAGTGACGTCACGTAACGTGCTGTGACGTCAACCTTAACGACGGCACATACGAGGTCGTAATCAACCAGTGCATTATCAAACACGTGATTATATTCGATTTTGGGTCGGAACACCAGGGTCAGAACATAAATTTCTATCCCAGGGTAAAATCACGGATTTCCTTGTCTGGTGTGCAAGAACATTTCATCTCAATGCCGGGTAAAATTTACACAAGATTGGAGGCAACGTCTCCTAAATGACCGATACAGTGTTGATCGGAGCGTTAAACGTCAAATCTAACAAACGAAACATCATGTTAACAAACCCGTGTAATAAAGACCCCGCTTAACCCCAGTTAATATGGGGAAAACTGGGGCTCATAGGGGCATACATTATTTACATCACGAAGACACGCCTTTATAATTTTGACCCCCTTGAACCCCACTTTTATATAGTAAAATTGGGGTTTACAGGGGTAAACCTTATTTTTCTGAGCAGAAATAATAAAAATACCACAATTCTTCCTCGTATAATGTTCGTTTTTTCGGCGGTAAAGTTTACAATGCATTTGTATAGGTATGTTTTCGTAATTCTTGTTTCTGCTCCAAGATACAGGTTGCGTGTTATATAATTTAGGTTTTACGGAATCTTCTATTAAGTTGTTAGGAAACGAGATCAAATTATTTTATTGCTATTTTTATTTCATATAAAAATAACAAATAACCAATGAGACGTTTATAACAAATATAACAACGCATACACGACATTTTCAGGTTACATTGGACTACACTCTTAAGGACAGCTAATCCCCCGCCGCCTTCAACCGTGAAGTTGACCTTGAGTCAGCGTCAAGAAAAGTGGGTTGTAGCGGGTTGTTCTAATTGTGAATATTCGATACTGATAGTCAAGGAGCCTTTTCTCAGTGTACATCCAGATCTATCTGATCTGGAGCTACACTGTCATTCAGTTTGCGAATTTTAAATGAATACGATATACATGTATCAAGTAATTTGAGGGTCTGATAGTTAGAAATGTGACGAATAAATAAATTAAATAAATAAATTATACGGTATATTTGTTACTGTCCGTCTTTAAATACGAGCTGAAATGACAATCAAAAAGGAATTTCTAAATGTGTGAAAATTGATAACAATGGAAACATACTGAGTAATTCCTACAAAATACGAGTAGTGAAGACTTTGCACACAGTACTCATCCAGATCTACACTGTTTGCCACTTATATATACATATAGTACACATGTATCAAGTAATTTAAGTGGCTGGTAGTCAGAAATGTGACAACTAAATAAATAAATAAATAAATAAAGTATACAATATACTCGTTACTGCCTTTAATAAGAGCTAGAATGATAATCAAATGTGTGAAATTGATAACAATGATCTGTTTATCATCAAGGATCTCTTTATTGGGGTAAAGGGATAAGTAACGCCTGGTTGTTAATTGAGCTTCACACTTTACTAATTTAAGTGAATAATTAATTGTTCTTGTAAAACTTTTTGCGCAATAGTGCACTTACCTGAAATTCATTAATCCTTACCCCGCTGAACACGATAATCCTTATCTTTGCAAACAGTGTAGATCCTGATCAGATTGCTTTTGCCTCTGAACCGGATCTGCACCGTTTTTCATGCAGTTTTTGAATTGCATGCATACATTATATTAATTGGTTTACTTACAAGGATAATTCTAGTTCAGCGAACCTGAACAATGATAATTACCTAATAAATTGTAGTTTAACAGCCCAGTCAACACTATTTTAGTTCATTTTCGAGCCGGTCAGTTTACCTATCCACACTTAACCTGGGCAGGCTTATACGTAAGCGGTTAACCATTACAGTGCACATTGTTTTCGCCAGAAAGTGACAACTGCCCTTCTTGAATCAGCAGAAGGGAGAGAATGACCGAAGAAAAGATTTCATAATCAATCTCCACGAAAGAAATGTGCCGACCCCGGTAGGTATCGAACCCGCGTCCTCCTGATCACCAGTCATACGCGCATCCGACTTAGCTATCGAGGCCGGATAAATAAATAAATTAATAAATAAATATATAAATATGTTAACAAATATAAGATTATCCCCCATCATCACCATGGTTGCCGAAACAGAGTAATGATTTTTTTTTTGTGGTGGTGGTGGTGGTGGGTGGGTGTGTGTGTGTGGGGGGGGGGGTGTTGTTACGGCCCCATCCACCGATCTATCTAGATTTCCATCCAATTAGTAAGGATAACTTATTGAAATTAATTTAAAAAGTATTTCAGCGGTGTGGAATTATTTTGGATAATAAAAAAGCCTATAGATGATCAAAAGAGCAGAAAAGTAGAAAAAAGAGCCTGTTCTAAAGCATGCCGCAATGCAATTAGAATTATACATTGAAATAAAAGAGGGGAATTTTCAAATGTATCTTCCATTCTTCTTAAATTAGCATATAGATTTTCTATTTAGTAACGTTATAATATATAATAAATATAATATATTATAGGTTCAAATATTCGTGGCTCCCTATCAAAATAATCAAATCAGCAAATAATAATAAAAAAAAACTCATCGGGCATCCAACCCGATCTCTTATTTAAGTGGAAGCCCCGTGAAAAGCAAAGTGGGGCCGAAGTGTCTAGGTATATGGGGCCGACGTGTCTTGGGGCCGAGGTGTCCAGGGGCCGACCCGTCTAGGGTTTCAATTTTATGTGGGGCCGAGGTGGTTTTGGGGCCGAGGTGTCTAGGGGCCGAAGTGTCTAGGGGCCGAGGTGGTTCTGGGGCCGAAGTGTCCTGTTACCATCTGACCGCACACGAGTACTCACGGGTAGACCGCTTAGAGGATCTAAGCCTGCCCAGGAAAAGCGGTGCGAGTCGGCCCATTCATGTTTTTACACCCTATTGATTTCATTGGGCTTGCGATGTCATTTCATCTCAATGTCGGGTAAAAGTCCCACATTGGAAGCAACGTCTCCAAAATGACCTATACAGTGTTGACGTGGACGTTAAACATCAAATCAAACAAATCAAACAACGTCGAAGGAAGAAGTTAAAAGTAAGCCCACCTACCTACCTACCTACCTGCCCACCAGACCATCCACCCTACCTACATACATACCTACCGGTCTACCTAGCTACCATGCAGCCCATCTGTTTCTTCAAGCCCCGGTTGGTGGGATCGATTTTGATTGGTTGAAAGTGAGCAGTGGGTTCGGTAATTACTTCTGTATTTTTTATTATTTATTTATTTTTTTATTGAAACGGTTAAGAGAAAACCTGTTTGGTTGACATTAGGCATTATTACCCAATATTAGCAGAAAGGTGTGAAAATTAGTCAGTGTGTTTTGATAAGCATGGGGACAACAGGAAACGTCAAACCATAAATCATACATGTTAATCACCTTGGTATACATATAACTAAAATTTAAATTCCATGAAGGGTTCAATATCCTTTGGAAGCTAGGAATACACCGTAGAACTGAAAAGGTAAAAAGAGTGTACATGTTTTCTCTAAGACTCGGATTATGATTAATATCATCATTATTGTTAATTATAATTGTTATTATTATTGTTATATTATTATTATTATTATTGTAAAAAGGCATTTATATTGAGACCAGGCTTATGCTACTGTGTTCCAATCCATTTAGGCAGAATAATAATTTTAAAATTTCCACAGAACTTGTTTTTTTTTAAGTATTAATTGCGAGAACACGCCTATTGAAATATATATTGAAATTTTACTATCAAATTTTTAGATAAAATATTCTGATATTTTTTTCATATTTCCGCTGGAAAACATAGATTGTAGGTACCCTTTAGAATCGCCTCGCCGAGACGGTTCTAACCAGTACCTACAATCTTTGTTTTCCAGCGGAAATATGAAAATAATATACACCGCTGTAAACCCCAGTTTTACTGTATAAAAGTGAAGTTTAATGGGGTTCGTAATAATTTCAAGAAAATACATGTACCCGCATATATTTTGTTCTTTTTGAACACATGGAAACCTATTTATGGCATATTTAATACCGGTATCTTTCGAATAAATAAATAAATAAAGTCTGTAATAAAAAATGTTCTTTTTAAAGTTCGTAATGTAAGCAGATTTCTTTAGACATTTTTTAAACAAAGGGGCATGGGCTAACAGGAAATGGATGACATTTCTCACGGCCTTCTTGCGCATGCGCAGATATACCTTGGTATTAAGGTTCTCACGGGTTTAAAGATCTCACGCTACACCGGTCCCGCGTCCCGGAGAAATCCTGGGTATAGTCGATCGAATAGAGGCCGAAGCATTTCCGCAGAAGCAGTTTCTTGAGCTTTGGAAGCCTTGCCTGCAGGCTGTCTATCTCCATCGCGGAAAAATCCACATTCGCCACGAAGATTGCGAATGGGTCCTCCCCATGCAATTCCTTCCACTTTTTCTCCACGAGCCCGTCGGTATCCGCCTCTATTCTTTCCACCATGGCCAAAATCGTGCTGCTGTGTGCGTCGGACCGAGTTGCGATCGTGTGCACTATATTCGTCTGCATGTGCTTCTCGCCGTACAGAGCTTCCCGAATGCTCCAAGAAATAGAGGCCTCGACCACCTGCGCCGACCCACCTTCCCCGGTCGTACACGAGACTCTGCCGCCCCTGGACACGCAATCCTCCCTACCAAGGTATCCGTACACGTACACATCGTCCACGAAGGTTGGGAGGCCTTCGCGGGGTCGCAGCCGCGCCCTGCCCGAGTGCCCCTCCAGGTAGTCCACCTCCGAGATATCGGCAACAAGGTTGCTCTCGAATGCGTTTTTCAGGACAAGATGGGTTGCCAAAGATTTCTCGGAAAAGAGCCCCATCTGTCCAAAGGTTCGTTCCGCAACTTCCATTTTTCTATGGTAGAATACGACATGTCCACACTATCGATGGTGTATTCGATGCTTTGCACTTCCTATTGTCTAATTCGAAATTTCTATCAAACTGGGTAGTGTGCGTTTATCTGCACTACCGGTCCACCCGATAAACAACCGCTGCCGCTGCCACAAAGGTAGCACGACTTTCTGGTAGATTGGGAAAAAAATTGCGCTCTCCTCCTGCCACCTCCACGAGCCAGTCGGTATCCGCCTCTTTCTTTCCACCGTGGCCAAAATCGTGCTGCTCTGTGCGTCGGACCGAGTGGCGATCGCGTGCACTATATTTGTCTGCCGCAAAGGTAGCACAAACTCCTGGTAGACTGGGGGACAAATGCGCTCTCCTTAGAGGCTTAATTTGTCAAAAAGAGAATATATTTGGGCCAAAATAGGCTGGGAGCCTTAATTGGCTGTCCCTGAAATAAAAAGTCCATTCACCCCCCACCCCACCCCAACGGGTTGTTAATATGCGCTACTAGTGCTGCGATGTTGTGACATGTGTCGCAAAAATGTGTTGGGGCTGGAAGGCTTAATTTGGTAAATTAAAATTTTTGATAAATCTGCTGGGAGGCTTAATTTGCCAAAAAGAGAATATATTTGGGCCAAAACAGGCTGGGAGCCTTAATTTATTGAATGGGCCTTTCATGGCTGAAACAAAAAGTGTATTCGCCCCCCAACCCCCCACCACCACCACCCGGCTGCTGCTCATCGAAACCTGTCACTAGTCACTCGTCTGTAGTGCTGGACATATTTCCAAAATTGCATACTAAGATTATGTCCATATCTTATGTCCCGAATTCGGGCCGCTATGATCTTACGAGCGTGTATATTATGGCGAGACGTCAAACTTTTTTTTTCTCAACTCTGATATAAGATTGTCTATATTCGTGTTTAGTTGTTTTCTCTGTATATAAACGTCATATTTTACTGTTAAGCTAGGTCCCATCAATTAATAATTAAACCGGGGCACATCAATTTACATGTGCGCTCAGGGATGAGTCAGATCAGCCTGCACATCACCGCAGTCTGATCAGAGTCTTCGTTGTGCACTCAAAGGATAACTTAGGGCCCAATGCTCCTTTACTGCTGGAAGAGAAGTCTCTGGTCAGACAATATTGATGCGCAGGCTGATCTGATAATTCACTGGGCGCACATGTAAATTGTAGGAAATGCTGTGCCCCGGCTCATTTGATAACGTTTACGAGTTTTGTTTATTTTCAGTTTAATATGTTCAAGGAATACAAAAAAAAAGATTTGTAAATTGTAGAGTGAACAAGTTGACTACAGTGAAGCATGACATAACGAAAACATGCCCATAAAAATACGTTGTAAATTTTATCGGCGAAAAAGGTAAATTCGAAGAAGAAAAAATATGCTATTTTTCTTATTTCTTCTCAAAATATAGATTGTGGGTACTCGTTAGAACCGCTTCATCGAGGCGGTTCTAACAAGTACCCATAATCTATAGTTTGGAGCAGAATTTGGGTCAAAATTATATAGGCGTGTTTTCGTGATGAACTAAAGTTTACACCAAGGGAACTTGAGACGTGCACGCCAAGTGCACTATTTGCATTAAAATGATGGTAAATTTGTGCACCTGACGTGAACACCAAGTGCACAAGTGTTTAAAGTAGAAGTAAAACAAAAATCAGGAATCGATATAATTAACTTACTCCACCCATCAAAGACACCAAAAGGAAAGAAACACAAACATGAAGCGACCAGACCATAATGGAAACCTAAACAAACTTCTGACCCCACTGCAGATAGGTTTCCCTCTTTAATTGCACGCCGGTGGGTCAGGCCTCAGATTCTATGACGGCTCCAACGTAAAGGCTTATTGAGAATTAGAGAGATCTAATTCAAGGTAATGTTGGTTGGTGCCTGATGCTCTGTCTCTGGTCGGGCCCCTCGGAGTCTAACTGTTGGTTTTCTTTTGCTCCAGCATTTCAGTGGTTTCTTGCTGTCGAGTCCTCACCGTTGTCTCACCTCTGTGGTTCTTTGATTTTTGTGTTCACGGAGATGTTGCACTGATGAGTTAGGAGGCCTTCATGCGGACTGAACAAATTATTTGTCTTAATCGCGACGGAAGTAAGGGCGAGGATTGTGGCCACGTAAAATCGATTTAAGCCCCCCAGTGGAAATCTTCCACTGACCGTTCCAAGGCGGCTCTTCTGTGGCGATTTATTTATGTTGTTGTTTGTTACTTACTGTGTGTATCACTTGTGTCTTTTAATTTTGGATGGCCATAGGGCCATTTTGTGGGAAAGTAACTGTCCGTATGGCCTTCCTTTGTTTAGGTTTCCATTATGGTCTGGTCGCTTAATGTTTGTATTTCTTTCCCTTTGGTGTCTTTTATGGATGGAGTAAGTTAATTGTATCAATTCCTGATCTTTGTTTTACTTCTACTTTGACCACGCAGGCATCATCAGTGTCCCTCAAATATTCTCAAAATTCCACAATTTACTGCCGAAAAAATGACAATTTTCAGATGAAATGTTGTGATATTTTTCTTAATTCTGCTCAAAATATAGATTGTGGGTGCTCGTTATCCGCCTCGTGTGGCGGTTGTAACGAGTACTCACAATCTATATTTTAGAGCAGTAATTTACTCCTGTAAATAAAACTGGGGTTCAATGGGGTCAGAATTATAAAGGCGTGGAGTCGTGATGGGAATCAATGATTCCAAAAGACTTGGAAAGATAATCTGCACTATCATGAAGGGCAAGTAGACGTTTAACAGCCGCTATGCATTTCCTTAGCACATATCGTTTAACACTTTACCCATTTACCAGCTTTGCCACTAACACGTTGTGCAAAAACATCTTGTCTCAATTGTTCAAAACAGCGTAAGCATAACGAGATATTTGGAGGTCAAAATGTTTACAGGTCTTAGAAGTAAAATATCAGTACTTAGGTGTTTTTGCTGGAACAATGTGAGTAGTGTTTGCATCTGATGAGCTACACATAGTTTTTTAGCAAACATGTTGGCATATTTGCCGAATTAAATGATACATTAGTTAACGACATTGTTAGTTTTGAAAACTGGATCCTAGAGGAGTGTATAATTCCTAGAGCCACGATAAAGGACAGAGCCATCTCCTGCCATCGAAATAATAGAATGAACAGAAGAATTAAGTAGCATGAAGACACACACACATACACACACACACACACACACACACACACACACACACAAAGGAGCAATATGAACGACATCTTTGTATGGACTACTGTCTGTGGAGAGATGGTGCAAACTTATATTTTCTTCTTTTTTCAGAAGAGCTGTTGCAAAGGTAACGTACCAGAGGATGAGGACCTGCAGGTGAGCCTTTTCCAGTTGAAGCACTGGAAGTTAGGTCCAAGGCCATCAAACACGGTGTCATTGCTGAGGCTTATCCAGGCTGTGAAAGCTGAAAGAGAGAAGTACGACCCTGGACCGTTGTTGGTTCATTGCCTGTAAGTTTTAAATACTAATCTCAGCTACCCCTGTCACGACACAATTGGTCTTCGAGGTTTGGGAACAGATAAGACACAAAGTGCTAAGCTACACACTCTAGCAAGTTTTCAATGATTAAATATAAAAATCTAGGCATATTGTACTTAACAGGATGGGAACAGTTAAGTGCTTATCAGAACCCGCGGAAGCTAATAGAAGTGAAGTCAATGGTCCGGTATCGATAAGATTAACCCATACCTCCCATCAGAGACACCAAAGGGAAAGAAACACGAACATGAAATAACTAGACCCTAATGGAAACAACACTAGCAGAAACCCACAAAGACATATACTTCCCACCAAAATGGTCAACTGGGTATCCAAAACAAAAATATATAAGCGATACACTCATTCAGAAATAAACTTTAACAAAACTAAACAGCGACAGAGGAGCCGCATTGGAACGTTCAGTGAAAGGTATTTCACTGGGGACTTAGATTGATTTTATGTGGCCTTAACTTCTGTCGTGGCTTAGACAAATAATATGTTTTGTCTGCATGAAGGTTTTCTAACTCACCAGTGCTATATCTCCGAAAATATAAAAATCAAATAATTACAGAGATTAAACAACGATGAGGACTCGGCAGCATGAAATAACTGAAATGCTTAAACACAGAAAACAAACAGCTAGACTCAGGTCGGTCGAAACGTACCAACCAAAATTACCTAAAAGTAAATTTTAAGTAAGCCTTGACGCTGCAACCTCATAGAATCTTAGGCCTGGCCCTCCGGCGTGCAATTAAAGAGGGAAGCAAAGTTATCAACCGTGATTAGGTTAACTACATGCGACATGCATGCAGTCTGTCGTGTAACATTATGCTGTACCCAATCATTTTATATCGAAGAATGATCTTACGAAAATGGGTACAGAAGTCATTGCAAGCATATATTTTTCTGATTTTATATACTAAGTCACCATAAAATTCGGGTTCCGATAGACCTTGCTGCAGAAGGGATTCAAGTCCAATATTGAATTAAGAAACTAAATCAGAATGACGTCTGCAAAACTTAGAAAAGGCTTTTCGTAGTGTATGATACCGATAACCCAGTTTAGAAAGTTATCAATTAACGATTTATTACGAATGTTGAAGTCAGTTACATTACTAGACATTCTGGCAAATAGAATCAATTGCGAAATATAAACACTGCAGGATGACGCACGAGGAACATCACCATCCAAGAAAGGAAAATTTACAGTCTCAAAATCAAAATCATCGCGTTTATCAGCTGATCTGCACCTTTGTTGTTTAAGGCTTCTTAGTTGCCTTCATTTCAGTTTCCTCAAAGTGTTGTGCGTTGTTTTTTATCATATTTTTCGCTGTTTTTCAGTGGCGTTTGTTTATTTAGATATGTATGGTACATGTTATCTCTCATATGAAAACATTATCGGTATATTCATTACGGAAACACTCCTATACAAATACACTGTACATTTTACCGCTGTAAAATGAGAAATTTAAGATGAGAACTTATGATATTTTTCTTATTTCTGCTCAAATTAGAAATTGTGAGTACACGTTAGAACCGCTTCATCGAGGCGGGTCTAACGGATGAGGCGGTTATAATGGGTACCCACAGTCTATATTTAACAGCAGAAATAAGAAAATAAGGTTTACTCCCTCTAAACCCCAGTTTTACTGACCGTTCCAAGGCGGTTCTTCTTTCGTGGTTTATTTTGGTTATGGTTTGTCTTTGAGTCTTTGTATCGCTTATTTTATTTTGTTTTGGATAGCCAATTGGCCATTTTGTGGGAAAGTAACTGTCCTTTTGGCTTTCCGTTATTGGTGTTTCCATTAGGGTCTGTTGTGTCATGTTTGTGTTTCTTTCCCTTTGGTGTCTCTGAAGAAAGCTGTGGGTAAATTGTATCGATTCCTGATCATTGCCTTCACTTCTACTTTACCATATAAAAATGGGATTCAAGGGGTCAAAATTATATAGGCGTGTTTTCGTGGTGTGCTATCTAAAAATACAAAGAATCCAATTGCCAATTTTCTACTTGGAAGACGCGAATTAAACTGGCCATATCATAAAACTAAACTCGTGCTCGATGTCAGTTTTTTGTGACATTTGAACACCAATGTACATGTTTCTATGAATGTAGCATAAATCAGGAGATATGTTTCTACAGCTGATTTAAGTCCAGCTTATGAGGCATACTGCATCTGGTCGCGAAAATAAGTTGGAGATCAATTAATCCGTTGCATTTTCAGGCCACATACGACTTAATATGGGGTCTAATAGTAAAATAGCGTGATAGCTCAGTGGTAAGTGCACTTGCCTCTAATACTAGAGGCCCCCGGTTCGATCCACGGAGGCAGTGATTATTTCAGTGTCCGAACACGCTAAATTGGCATCATTTGCAGGGATGAATGCCAAAAAGTGCACCATCCTTCGGATCGGGACGTTAAATGGAGGCCACCTGTGCAGGGAGAGTCATCTTCTGTGCAGGTTAAAAACCCCTACCATAATTACATGATTACCATGTAGGCTTTCAACCCTGCAGCCTGAAGTGTATGTAATTTACACCTGCGAGTAATGGTCAAATGTGACCGATCGCAGTATAAGTAGAAAGAAAGAAAGAAAGAAAGAAAGAAAGTAAAAAATTTACTCTTCAGGAACAAATGCTTTCCTTGCGTATTGACAATAGAGACAAAATGAGAATGACAAACAATTGCTTCAGCCTTCTGAAATCGTATCCAATCCTCCAATGAACTGTTTCTAGCATCCGTAGGAAAAATGCTCATTTTTTGTAATCTTAAATTGAACTTGACACCCTTAAAACAAAGTTAAATGATGCATATTGTCCAAATGTTATTTTGTTCTTGTCTACAGCAATGGTTCAGAAAGGAGTGGAATATTTTGTGCATTGTATGAACTCACGGATGCTATAGAAAGAGGACTGTCATTCAGCGTTATCAATACGGTGTACAAAATCAAGTATCGACGACCTTCAGCGATTCTTAACCTGGTAAACTTCATTTCTACTTTATGAGTTCAATTCTTTGACTCAAATAACATAATAAACAAACAAACAAACAAACAAACAAACCACATAACTTATCATTATTTAAGAGCCGCGCAAAGCGAAAAACGACTTTGTCGAGCCTTTGTGCCCAGTGAAGATTCAGATCACCCTGCAGAGTATTCTATATATATATATATATATAAATATATGAATAACCATAGAAACATTTAGTCAGGGAACGTTCTTGTTTGTTTGAATTGAGGTTTAACGTCGCCGTCTACACTGTTTAGGTCCTTTAGGAGACACTGTTGACAATTTTATGGGCCTTTTTACCCGACATTGAGATGAAATGACATTTCAAGCCCTGCCACCCATGAAACGAAAGGTTATATTCATTGGACGGTCTGACTCACAGGCAGGTTTATCGAAGTCTAACTGTTGGTTTTCTTTTGCTCCAGCATTTCAGTGGTTTTTTGCTGTCGAGCCCTCACCGTTGTCTCACCTCTGTGGTTCTTTGATTATTTGTGTTCACGGAGATGTTGCACTGATGAGTTAGGAGGCCTACACGCGGACTGAACAAATTATTTGTCTAAATCGCGACGGAAGTAAGGGCGAGGATTGTGGCCACGTAAAATCGATTTAAGCCCCCCAGTGGAATTCTTTGCACTGACCGCTTCAAGGCTGTTCTTCTGTGGCGGTTTATTTATGTTGTTGTTTGTTACTTCTCACTGTGTGTATCACTTGTGTCCTTTTTATTTTGGATGGCCATTTGGCCATTTTGTGGGAAAGTAACTGTCCTTATGGCAATCCTGTGTTTAGGTTTCCAATATGGTCTTGTCGCTTCATGTTTGTGTTTCTTTCCCTTGGTGTCTTTGATGGGTAGAGTAAGTTAATTGTATCGATTCCTGATCTTTGTTTTACTTCTACTTAGTCCTTCTAGTCAGTTTACCAGTACCCGTGTGTGATCATTTTTTGCTCCGCATAGAAGCACCATGCGTCCCAATCTATTCCTCCAAGCCCCGATAGGCGGGTGCGATGGGGAAGGTTCTATTCTGAGTTTGTGTAGAAACTGAGTTGAGTCTTTCTAAGCGCACATGCTCGAAGATCCCGTTTTGCTGGTGGTAGCCAATTTAATGGGAATGAGAACACCCGACAGACTCCCCCATTTTTCAAAGGGAGACATCTTTTGGGACTTCCTGTGCTGTTTTCTATAAGCCCTGTCCCACGGTAGAAGGGATCTACTCTTAAAGGAAAGAATTTGCTCCTCAAGAGCAAATTCTTTCCTGCAATTTTTTTCCTTTAAGAGTTGATCCCTATTCATATGGGAGACAAAAATACTTTTGCAGGAGTTGCCACCGCTTAAAATGTACCCAGTTTTGAAGAACAGAATAAAGCAAAGTAAACAGACTAAGACCACAAACCCGTTAGGAAAATATGACAAAATATAATAATGGTGTCCCGCTTGGCGTCAGAAATTAGCTGTGTATAAAGTGTGACATCTTCCATATTTCTTCTACAAACATATATTGTGAATGTTCTTTGGAATTGCCTCTTTGGGACGATTTCTGTCGAGTTCCCACAATGAATGTTGCTTTTGGAAACAAGAAGTACATTACATATGGAAATGGAAGTCATGGTTGAATGGTGACTTTTTATTTAATTTGAAATGAAGAATATAAGAGACCTAAAATTGATGAAGGTTCTTCATATCTTGCATATAACCTATCCTCTATAAAATCCGCTAAGGACTAATGCAATGTCTGATCAGATACGCATAGGAATAGAATGAACTGAGTCTTTATTGGTTGCACATGGACAAAAAGCAAAGAGAGGTCTATTTAAAATATATGGGGTGTCAGGTTGATTTTACTCCTTTTAAGTTATACATCGATTTCCGTATTTTAAGCTAACAGTGGAGACCCGGATCAGACGCCACGTTCTGTGGCATCTGATCAGAGTCATCACTATTTGCTAATTCGCGTTCTGTTACGCTAGGAATATGTGGCCTAACAAGCAGCACAATAAACGACACCTAAGTACATTTTTTACTTGTTAAACAAGACAGTCCAAAGTCAGAACCACTTTCTATGATGTTAATGATGTTCTATGACACTTTAATTTGTCATACTTTCCTAAATCAACATTATGTTATTTTAGATGTTTTTTATGCAACCCGCCGAAAGACATGGAAAGTGCCCTCGCACAAGCCTAAATTAACACGCGCTGCATTTCTCGCAACAAATTCTGCCAGATGGGGAACAAAGGAATGAACACAGATGGCTACGTGTAAAGGCTCAGACATGCTGTGAGGACAAAGACAATTTTAAATATGCAAAAAAATCCATTAAACAATGAATACTAGACTGGTTCTTCCTGATTACTTTTTTATACTAAAATGTAGCTTCTGTTAGGCTGGACTCGAAACGCATTCCAGAGTGAAAATTATCTTCAGTACAAAGAAATACACCCATGTGCCGTATTCTCTCTAATGGGCGTGCTGGAAATACACAAAATAATATTTTCAACATTATCTCTTTATTGCTAAAATACATGTCTCCCTTTATGGAGAGTCCTCATATCTTGCATATAAACTATCATCTAATAAAGGCACAAGCGACTAATGGAAACTCTCGCCACCTGTTTACGTGAGCTGTGACTTCATTGGTCGCACACCAATAACAATATATGGGGTGTCAGGTTGATTTTGTTCCTCGATTCCCGTATTTTAAGCAAAAGTAGAGACCCTGTCTGTAACTATTTGTTTATCCCATTTAGTGACGCTAGGCATATATGGCCTAATAAGCAGCACAATGAAAGCAATGAGCCTCTAATTAAAAGTGTGTTTAAATTTTGCACTGGGTATAAAAACAAAACTTAGCTCAGGACTCTTTTCGGCAATCGACCAACCTGTAATGTCAAGGCTTTGATTTTCTAACCTGGAATGCTTTAGTGTGCGTATAATTGCCGTTGCTCTTGGTGTCAACGATAGGCTATGACCTTTTATTGTAGATTTTCCGTGTATCTTAGTGTATCTTATGTTTATAGTCTGTCTTTAGTATAAACACAGAATAGCTTTGCTAGCGATATATAAAGAAACACTCTTGTTAAATTACAGTTCTGTTTACTATATTTGCAGGGTCAGTTTAAGTTCATACACGAGGCCTTGGAAATTTTCATAACAAGCGAGGAATTCAGAGGAGAACCTATGCCGGCTGAAGTTCCAATGATCGAGGCTGATGATGAAGATTGATCTCTTCACTGACGAAACACTCAAATCTTGAATCAATAAAACAATTTCGATTATATTTAACCTTAACATGGGCATATTGTATAGAGTTTTGAGCTGATTAGAGCCAGTTTGAAGAACTACGACTTCCGCAAAAGTACATCACGAAAATACACCTATATTATTTTGACCTCCCTGAACCCCACTTTTTTCTAGTAAAACTGGGGTTTACAGGGGTAAACCTATTTTTCTTATTTCTGCTCTAAAATATAGATTGTTTGTACTCGTTAGAACCGCCTCGATGAGGCGGTTCTAACGAGTACCCACAATCTATATTTTGAACAGAAATAAGAAAAAAATAATAATTTTTCATCTTAAAATTTTCATTTTTTCGGAGATAAAGGCTACAATGTATTTGTACAGGCGTGTTTTCGTAATAACAAGACATTTACAAGTCCCTTTATAAAGGGAACAGTGAGGTTTATAGAGGATCTTATATGAGTGCCCATGTTTTATTGAATTTATTAAACGAGTTGAGGAAAAGGGATAAAATGCGAGGCTTTGCCAGCATTTTATCCCTTCTCTTCAACGAGTCTAATAAATTCAATAATACATTCATTGAGCATATTGAATTTATTAAACGAGTTGAGGAAAAGTGATAAAATGCGAGGCTTTGTCGAGCATTTTATCCCTTTTCCTCAACGAGAATGTTTTGTGCTTATTTGAAGACCATTTTAATTTTAAAGGCTCTTAGTGGCATTCATCAAGCTACTGCATAATCGATTCCGTGTGTAGCAGTCAGTCGCGGTGGTTGTTTACGTTAAAGTACAAGACAATTTTTGGGGACATTTTTCCCTCCCATAGATTTCTTCTGCAAAATTTCCAGCTCCTCATAAGTGAAGGGATCTGCTCGTTTAAGGTTGTTGGCAAGACATTATTGTTTCAAATGTTTGGACATCCCTGCTGTGCTTGAAAGCAACGTCCTTCACAAAGCTTCCAAATCGTGAGTGAACGTCTTTTAAAAAGTATTTTGTTTTTCATTTTTCATGCTTGCCACGAAATATCAGACTTTTCTCAAAATTTATTGTTATCACTGTCTTGTCTCGCTCTGTCTAGATCCAGAAGTTGGTTGACATTGCTTCAAGTGATTTTTCTGCGGCCATTTTGAAGTTGATGGAGTACGGCATTAACGTTCTATGCTATAGTAACAGAGTGGAGCAGTGCCAATATGGAAAGGCAGTGCCAAAAATCCATATTATATGGATTTTTGGCCCCTTCACGTGATTGTGCCTTCAAAATAGCGAAAAAATGAGCCTGTATTTGAAAGATTATAAAGTAATTATGTAGAATGTAATTTTCCTATAGTAGATATGTAATAAATGGCGTTATTACACTCTCAGGCGCGAGGTCATAAGATAAATGAGGATATACATTATTTTTGTTTGGCGCTCAAATCAAAAATAGTGGATATTTGCATTAAGGTTTACCCAAAAGCTATGTTTACAAGAGATTTAAGAAAATACGACAGAAATCATATGATTTATTAAATATTGATAATACTTATTTCCATGGTTTGATCAGTCAAATTTACCCCAGAACTTCAGTTAAATAAAGCAAATTCTTCTGATACCGAGGCCCCGTTTTTAGCTCACCTGTCACGTAGTGACAAGGTGAGATTTCGTGATCACATTTTGTCCGTCGTCCGTCGTCAGTGCGTGCGTGTGTGCGTCCGTGCGTGCGTAAACAATTTCTTGTCCGCACAAAAGCATCTTCATTTATGATTTGATTTTAACCAGACTGGCACACAACTTGTACCACCATGAGATCTGGGTTCCTTTCTTGAACCAGCCATATCCCATCATGTGTTACGGAGTTACGGCCCCTGAAAGGGCAAAAATTGCCTATTTTGGTCTTGTCCGCACGATAGCATCTTCATTAATGATTTGATTTTAACCAGACTTGCACACAACATGTACCACCATGATATCTAGGTTCCTTTCTTGAACCAGCCAAATCCCATCATGTGTTACGGAGTTACGGCCCCTGAAAGGGCAAAAATTGCCTATTTTGGTCTTGTCCGCACGGTAGCATCTTTATTTATGATTTGATTTTAACCAAACTTGCACACAACTTGTACCACCATGAGATCTGGGTTCCTTTCTTGAACCAGCCATATCCCATCATGTGTTACGGAGTTACGGCCCCTGAAAGGGCAAAAATTGCCTATTTTGGTCTTGTCCGCACGATAGCATCTTCATTTATGATTTGATTTTAACCAGGCTTGCACACAGCTTGTACCACCATGAGATCTTGGTTCCTTACTTGAACTAGCCATATCCCATCATGTGTTACGGAGTTGCGGCCCCTGAAAGGGAAAAAATCGCCTATTTTGGTCTTGTCCGCACGATAGCAGCTTCATTTATGATTTGATTTTAACCAGACTTGCACACAACATGTACCACCATGAGATCTGGGTTCCTTTCTTGAACCAGCCATATCCCATCTTGTGTTACGGAGTTACGGCCCCTGAAAGGGCAAAAATTGCCTATTTTGGTCTTGTCTGCATGATAGCTGTTGCATTTATGATTTGATTTTAACTAAACTTGCACACATTTTATACCACCACAAAATATCTCGGTCAAGTTCGAATATAGGTCATGTTGGGTCAAAAAGTAGGTCAGTAGGTCAAATCAGAAAAAAACCTTGTGAAGACACTAGAGGCCACAGTTTTGGTCCGATCATCATCGAACTAGCCCAGAATGATCTTCTTGACAATATCTCAGCCAAGTTCGAATATGGGTGATGTCGGGTCAAAAAGTAGGTCAGTAGGTCAAATCATAGAAAAACCTTCTGAACACACTAGAGGCCACAATTTATGTCCAATCATCACCAAACTTGCTCAGAATGATCATCTTGATAATATCTTGGTCACATTCAAATATGGGTCATGTCGGTTCAAAAAGTAGGTCAAATCATAGAAAAACCTTGTGAACACACTAGAGGCCATAGTTTTGGTCCAATCATCATCAAACTTGCCCAGAATGATCATCTTAAAAATATCTGAGTCAAGTTCGCGTATGGGTCATGTCGGTTCAAAAAGTAGGTCAGTAGTTCAAATCAGAGAAAAACCTTGTGAACACACTAGAGGCCACAGTTCTGGTCTGATCATCATCAAACTTGCTCAGAATGATCATCTTGATAATATCTTGGTCACATTCGAATATGCGTCATGGTAGGTCAAAAAGTAGGTCAGTAGATCAAATCAGGAAAAAAACCTTGTGAACACACTAGAGGCCACATTTTTGGTCCAATCATCATCAAACTTGCTCAGAATGATAGTGTTGACAGTATCTTGATCAAGTTCAAATATGGTCATTTCAGGTCAAAAAGTAGGTCAGTAGGTCAAATCATAGAAAAACCTTGTGAACACACTACAGGCCACAGATTAGGTCCGATCAACATCAAACTTGCTCAGAATGATCATCTTGACAATATCTGAGTCAAGTTCGAATATGGGTCATGTCGGTCCCAAAAGTTGGTCAGTAGATAAAATCAAAGAAAAACCCTCTGAACACACTCGAGGCCACAGTTTTGGTCTGATCATAATCAAACTTGCTAAAAATGATCATTTGACAATAACTCAGTCAATTTCGAATATGGGTCATATCTGGCCAGTAAGTAGGTCAGTAGGTCAGATTGTTGAAAAACCTTGTGGACACACTAGAGACCCCAGTTTTGGTCCGATCATCATCAAACTTGCTCAGAATGATCATCTGTACAATATCTGGGTCAGGTTTGAATATGGGTCATGTTGGGTCAAAAAGTAGGTCAGCAGGTCAAATCATAGAAAAACATTTTGAACACTCTAAGAGGCCACAGTTTTAGTCAAATCATAAAACTTGCTCAGAATGATCATCTGGACAATATCTCACTTAAGTTCGAATATTGGTCATGTCAAATCAAAAAGTAGATCAGTAGGTTATTAGGGCCCCGCACTGAAAGTGTGGGTGCCCTATAGTAATCACTCTGTCCATCCGTCTGTCTGTTTGTCCGTCTGTCCGTCCACAAATTTCTGATAGCGCTGCCGGGGCCCTAGTCAGTTTCACTGACAGCTCTAGTTTTGTCATAACTTTTGAACTGTTTGAGATAGAGCCTTCATATTTGGCATGTAGGTTCCTTGTGACAAGGGCTTCCCACTCATATAAAGATTTGACCTGTGACGTTGACCTGTGACCTACTTTATCATAACTTTTGAACCATATGAGATAGAGCCTTCATATTTGGCATGTATGTTCCTTGTGACAAGGTTTTCTGAACCATTCAAAACTTGAGCCATGACCTTGACCTTTGACCTTCTTTGTCATAACTTTTGGAGCATTTAAGATACAGCTTTCATATTTGGCATATAGGTTCCTTCATAGGAGTGAGTGTTTGAGTTGAAGTCTCACCAACAGCTAAGGTCATACAGTGATGGGACCTCTGTTTAAAGACCAATCTGAAAGTCTGGAGAAGCCTGAGATTGATCCTGCTACCCCTGGTTTACAAGGCAAGTAGCATGACCACTTCACCATGAAGGCTTCTAAACCTCATTGGAATGTTATGTAGATGACCCTCTAGGAAAATAGGATAATGATTAACAAATGGTCACAAGAGCTAAAAATAGAAAAAACATTGTAAATTTGCTTCAAATGTGAACTCCTAAACCTTTGGGCCAATTGGATTCAAAACTGCACAGGAATGTTGCCTAGGTGACTCCCTACCAAAATAGTTAAAACTCATTCCACTCCAATGAACAAGATGGCTGCCAGAGCTAAAAATAAAAAAAATCTTCAAACAATTCCTTCTGTACCATTGGGCCAATTTCATTCAAACTTCGAAGTAATGTTGCTTAGATGACCCTCTACCAAAAAGGCCAAAAAGAATCCCGCTCTGAGAAAAAAAATGGCCACCGGAGCTAAAGATAGAAAATTGTTGTAAATCTGATTCAAACGTGAACCCCTCCTAAACCCTAAGGCAAATTTGATTCAAACTTCACAGGAATGTTGCCTAGGTTACTCCCATCAAATCAGCTAAAATCACTCTGCTGATGAACAAGATGGCCACCATAGCTAAAAATAGAATGTACTCGAGACAGTGACACACAGGTGAGCGAACCAGGGCCCTGTGGGCCCTCTTGTTTGCATTTACACCTTTTTAATGTAGATGGGTTTGTTTCGTGCAATTTATGATAAACGCAATGAATTTGATTTTGAGATTTGAAATTTTCCTCTTTTTTTGGGGGGATGGTGATGTTCCTCGTGCGCCATCCTATGGCGTTTATATTTCGCAATTAATTTGGTTTGCCTGACTTCAACCCTCTATTAAATTGTTAACGGCTAAACTTCTTAATCAGGGTTATTGGTATCATAAACTACGCAAAGCCTTTTCATAATATTATACACGTCATTCTGATTAATTTCAATATTGGACTTAAATTTCTTCTGCAACAAGGTCTATCGGAACCCGAATTGTATGGTGACCTAGTATATAAATTCAGAAAAATATATGCTTGCAATGACTTCAGCACCAAATTTCGTAAAATCATTCTTCGATATAAAAAGATTGGGTACAACACAACATAAATGTTATACGACAGACTGCATGCATGGTAGTTAACCCAATCACGGTTGACAACTTTGCTTCCCTCTTTAATTCCACGCCGTCGGGTAAGGCCTCAGATTCTATGAGGGTTCCAGCGTAAAGGCTTATTGAGAATTAGAGAGATCTGAGAATTAGAGAGATCTAATTCAAGATAATGTTGGTTGGTGCCTGATGCTCTGTTCCGGTCGGGCCCATCCAAGTCTAACTGTTGGTTGTCTTTTGCTCCAGCATTTTAGTTTTTTTTTGCTGTCGAGTTCTCACCGTTGTTTCATCTCTGTAGTTGTTTGATTATTTGTGTTCAAAGAGATGTTGCACTGATGAGTTAGGAGGCCTTTATGCGGACTGAACAAATTATTTGTCTAAATCGCGACTGAAGTAAGGGCGAGGATTGGGGCCACGTAAAATCGATTTAAGACCCCCAGTGGAATTCGTTTCCGCTGACCATTCCAAGGCGGTTCTTCTGTCGCGTTTTTTTTTATTTATTTTTTTTTAAGAGAACAAAATGGATGCTTGATATCTCCATCAATCCTCTCAACCTCACCTAAGTAAAAGTGACGTTATAACAAGTTGGCCCCCGCCCATCTGGGCTTGAAGAAATAGATGGGCTGCATGCTGCTTCCACGCAGAGCTGAAACCGACTCGCACACGAGTACTGGTAAACCGCTTAGAGAATCAAAGCCTGCCAAGGCAAAGCGGTGCGAGTCGGCCCGTCCATGCTTAAATACCCTATAGATTTCATTTGGCAGCAGAGCTTGAGATGTCATTTCATCTCAATGTCGGGTAAAAGTCCCACAAACTTGGAAGCAACGTCTCCAAAATGACCTTTACATGTTGACGGGGGGCGTTAAACCTCAAATAAAACAAACAAAACAAGATTTTTCATTTAACCGAATGTCGGTATAAAGGGGGTTGATTGCAGTTCGTCTTTGCAAGTATGTATTGGTAATAACTATTTATTCTGAATAGCCGTTTGGCCATTATGTGGGAAAGTAACTGTCCTTTTGGTTTTCCGTTTATGTCGTTTTCATTGTGGTGAAGAGGTTTAATGTTGATATTTCTTTCCCTTTGGTGTGTTGGATGGGTCGTGAAAGTTTGATAATCTAATATGGCAATTCCGCCCGCGCCAATCGGGGCTTTGAGAAATAGATTGGGCTGCACGATGCTTCCACGCAGAGCTGATACCGACCGCACATGAGTACTGGTAATCCGCTTAGAACGTCTAAGCCTGCCCAGGAAAATTGCTGCGAGTCGGCCAGTCCATGCTTATAAACCCTATTGGTTTCATTGGGCGTCAGGGATTGAGATTTCATGTCAGTGACGGGTAAAAGTCCCACAAAATTGGAAGCAACGTCTCCAAAATGACCTAAAGAGTGTTGACGGGGATGTTAAACCTCAAACAACAAACAAACATAATATGGCAAATATGCTAATACTTTTGCTGAAAAAAAATGTAAGCGGTTTTTGGCTCACTTTTTTTTTTTTTGTTTTCAGCAACAATACCACTGTATAAAATATTGTACTTGCTAGCACAGCTAACAATTTAACCTTTAACAGGCTCGTTAAGCTAACGATGCTAGCAAAACCGGGATCCTGATCATTGTCTTCACTTCTATTGTTATAAACTTCTTCATCACGGAAACACGCCTATATAATTTTTACCCCCCCCCCCACACACACACACAACCCCACTTTTATACTCGTATAGAAAAACTGGGGTTTACAGGGGTTAAGTTATTTTTCGTATTTCAGCTCTAAAATATAGATTGTGGGAACTCGTTAGAACTACCTCGATGAGGCGGTTCTAACGAGCACCCACAATCTAAATTTTCATCTTAAAAAATTCCCTCTTTTTGGCGGTAAAGTTTACACTGCATTTGTATAGGCTTTTCGTAATGAGTAGTTTTACTGATGGTCACAGCAGATGTTCCTTTCAAAATAGAAGTGAAGTCAATGATCAGGAATCGATACAGTTAACCCACAGCTTCCATCAGAGACACCAAAGGCAAAGAAACACAAACATGAAACAACTAGACCTTAATGGAAACACCAATAGCGGGAAGCCAAAAGGACATTTACTTTCCCACATAATGGCCAACTGGCTATCCAAAACAAATAATATAAGCGATACACACACTCAAAGACAAGCCATAACAAAAAAAAACCGCGACAGAAGAGCCGCCTTAGAACGGTCAGTGAAACGAGTTCCTCTGGGGGCTCAAGTGGATTTTGAGTGGCCACAATCCTCGCCCTTACTTCCGTCGCGATTTAGACAAATAAGTCCGCATGAAGGCCTCCTAACTCATCAGTGCAACATCTCCGTAAACCCAAAAATCAAACAACCTCAGAGATGAAACAACGATGCGGACTCGACAGAAAGAAAGTACTGAAATGCTGGAGCAAAAGAAAACCAACAGTTAGACTCAAATCGGCCCAACCAGAGACAGAGCATCAGGCACAAACAAACATTACATAAAATTAGATTATCTCTAATTCTCAGTAAGCTTTTACGCTTGAATCGTAATATAATCTGAGGCCTTACCAACCAGCATGCAATTAAAGAGGGAAGCAAAGTGTCAACCGTGATTGGGTTAATTACCATGCATTCAGTCTGTCGTATAACATTTATGTTGTACCTAATCTTTTTATATCGAAGAATGAATTGACGAAATTGGGTGCTGAAGTCATTGCAATTATATATTTTTCTGAATTTATATTTATTTATTGCAGAAGAGATTTAAGTCCTACCTTTTCAAAATTTTATGGACGTCATTCTGATTTAATTTCAAAATTCAATATTGGACTTATTGGTCTGAACAATTTATTTGTCTAAATCGCGACGGAAGTAAGCGCGAGGATTGTGGCCACGTAAAATCGATTTAAGCCCCTCAGTGGAATTCGTTTCCGCTGACCCTTCCAAGGCGGTTCTTCTTTCGTGGTTTATTTTTGTTAAAGTTTGTCTTTGGGTGTTTGTGTCGCTTATATTATTTTATTTTGGATAGCGTATTGGCCATTTTGTGGGAAAGTAACTGTCCTTTTGGCTTTCCGCTATTGATGTTTCCATTAGGGTCTGTTGTTTCATGTTTGTGTTTCTTTCCCTTTGGTGTCTCTGATGGGAGCTGTGGGTTAATTGTATCGATTCCTGACTATTGCCTCCACTTCTATTTTCTTATGAAATTCTTGAATACCTAGTTTAAGGTGACGTAAAGACGTCTTAGGTTTATGAGGTAAAAAGTTATTTTATCATATGACGTCGCGTCTGAGAATGTAATAACGCCATGTATTATTTTCGATAATCCACTAGTGGAGTAAATATGCAAATTAGCTCGATACGCCCCGTAACGTTACATGTACGACGTCCTTAACGACGTCGCGTTTACTTATGGTGGAATATTGACATTTTTGTAAACAATCGTGAATAAAATGCTTGGTAATGTTGGTTGGTGCCTGATGCTCTGTCTCTGGTTGGGCCCATCGGAGTCTAACTGTTGGTTTTCTTTTGCTCCAGCATTTCAGTGAATTCTTGCTGTCGAGTCCTCACCGTTGTCTCACCTCTGTGGTTCTTTGATTTTTTGTGTTCACGGAGATGTTGCACTGATGAGTTAGGAGGCCTTCATGTGGACTAAACAAATTATTTGTCTAAATCGCGACGGAAGTAAGGGCGAGGATTGTGGCCACGTAAAATCAATTTAAGCCCCCCAGTGGAAATCTTTCCACTGACCGTTCCAAGGCGGTTCTTCTGTGGCGATTTATTTATGTTGTTGTTTGTTACTTACTGCGTGTATCACTTGTGTCTTTTTATTTTGGATGGCCATATGGCCATTTTGTGGGAAAGTAACTGTCCTTATGGCCTTCCTTTGTTTAGGTTTCCATTATGGTCTGGTCGATTAATGTTTGTGTTTCTTTCCGTTTGGTGTCTTTGATGGGTGGAGTAAGTTAATTGTATCGATTCCTGATCTTTGTTTTACTTCTACTTTAAATGTCATATGATAAATTGAATCTTGCATTCATGCTCGTGTATTATTGAATTTATTAAACTCGTTGAGGAAAAGGGATACAATGCTCGGCGAAGCCTCGCATTTTATCCCTTTTCCTCAACTCGTTTAATAAATTCAATAATACACGAGCACTCATGTAAGATCCTCTATATTTTAAGTGTAGAAAGAAATGCTCCATCGATTACCAAAGTCATTCAAGGCAGCAGCGATTCCATCTCTACACTTATTGAAATCAATTTTAGAAGGAAATCCATATTTCGGTCCTTTACAAATTATATTTAGTATCCTAGAATCAGGAATATTTTTTAAATTTCCAGTAATAATATGACCAGCAGCAGGATAGCAATACACCGAATGTTTTTGCAATCACAGGTATCAGGAATGTTAGTGACAATATCAAGATCACAAACAAGTTAATTGAAATTAAAAATAATAAATCTAACAGGTTTATTGTACTTATAGCGAATTATGGGTGTTTCAGTATTTTTAAAATAAACAGGAATGGATGATATCAACGAAATGTCCCGGAAGATACGGGGAAAATCTATAAAATCCAAACCCTTACTAATGAAGGATATTTTGATGTAATGGCGTTTGTGATTAATTTCAGAATCGATGAAAGGACTAAGAGCATGCTGAGTATAACCCATAGTTAAAAGAGCAACATCGTATAACGTATTAAAACTATCGCAGAATATATTCGCCTCCGTGTCCAGAATACGTAATACAGAAATGGGTAATGAACTTAGAAATTCAGAAGTTTCTTATACAGAATAAAAGAATTTTACACGGGTTACATAGAAAAGTCCTTTACAAAGGTCACTGTCCGGCATCCCTGTGTCTCGGCAAGCCCACCACACTCATATCAGATTCATTTTATAGCATACCTTTTATTTCTGAGAGTTGATTTTTCAACTGTCGATGTCCGTCATATTTTGATGCTAATAGTCGGACGTTTTTTATGTTACCCTACGTGCTATGACGTCAGACTTAACGTCAGCGTGCTTATCCTAGGGTTAACTCCAGGATTTCCGTTTTCGTTATGCTATTAAGGGGAATGGGAAAACCTGGCAGATTTTTTTTCACCATTTTTCAAAGGGAGACCACTTTCGTGACTTCCCGTACGCTTTTATGCAGGCCCAGTCCCACTGAAAAAGGGGTCTACTCTTAAAGGAAAGAACTTGCTCCTTAGGAGCAAATTCTTTCATAAGGAGCCAATTCTTTCATTTAAGAGTTGACCCCTATTAACAAGGGAGACAAAAATACGTTTACAGGAGTTGCCTCCCCTGAAGGCGTTCCCATTCCCCTTTATACCCATTATTAACGCCCCCGCCCATAGGGGCTTGAAGAAATATATGGTCTGCATGATGCTTCCACGCAGGGCTGAATCCGACCCGCACACGAGTACTGGAAAGCCGCTTAGAGGATCTAAGCCTGCCCAGGCAAAGCGGTGCGCAGGGGTCGGACCGTCGGAAACAGGACACTTCGGCCCCAAAACCACCTCGGCCCCTAGACACTTCGGCCCCTAGACACCTCGGCCCCAAAACCACCTCAGCCCCACATAAAATTGAAACCCTAGACGGGTCGGCCCCTGGACACCTCGGCCCCTAGACACGTCGGCCCCATATACCTAGACACTTCGGCCCCACTTTGCTTTTCTCGGGGCATCCACTTAAATTAGAGATCGGGTTTGATGCCCGATGAGGTTTTTTTTTTTTTTTAATTTTTTAATTTGCTGATTTGATAATTTTGATAGGGAGCCACGAACATATGAACCGTTAATATATATATTTATTATATATTATAACGTTACTAAATAGAAAATTTATATGTCCATTTAAGAAGAATGGAAGATAAATCTTAAAATTCCCCTCCTTTATTTCAATGTATAATTCTAATTGCATTGCAGCATGCTTTAGAGGAGACTCTTTTTTTCTACAGTTCTGCTCTCTTGATCATCTATAGACTTTTTTTTTATTATCCGAAATAATTCCACACCGCTAAAGTACTTTTTAAATTAATTTCAATAAGAACATGTTACCTAATTATCCTTACTAATTGGATGGAAATCTGGATGGATCGGTGGATGGGGCCGTAAAACCAAAAAAAAAAAAAAAAACATTCCTTGGTTTCGTCAATTATGGTGATGATGGGGGATAATCTTATATTTGTTAACATAGTTATATATTTATTTGTTTATTTTTTTTTAGCCTCGCAACTTTCTTTCGTGGATATTGATTATGATATCTTTTTACGGTCATTATCTCCCTTCTGCTGATTCAAGAAGGGCAGTTGTCACTTTCTGGCGAAAAACATGTGCACTGTATTGGCTAACCGCTTACGTATAAGCCTGCCCAGGATAAGTGTGGGTAGGTCGAAAATGAACTAAAATAATGTTGACTGGGCCGTTACAAACAAACAATTTATTATTTATTTATTTATTTATTTATTTATGAGGTAATTATCAGTGTTCAGATTCGCTGAACTAGAACTATCCTCGTAAGTAAACCAATTAATTGAATGTATGGTTGCAATTCAAAAACTGCATGCAAAACGGTGCAAATCCGATTCAGAGGGCAGAAGCAATCTAATCAGGATCTACACTGTTTGCGAAGATAAGGATTATCGTGTTCAGCGGGGTAAGGTTTAATGAATTTCAGGTTTGTACACAATTTAGCAAAACGTTATACAAGAACAATTAATTATTGACTTAAATTAGTAAAGTGTGAAGCTCAATAAACAACCAGGCGTTACTAATCCCTTTTCCCCAATAAAGAGATCCTTGATGATAAACAGATCATTGTTATCAATTTTCACACATTTGATTGTCATTAGGCGGACAGTAACGAGTATATTGTATACTTTATTTATTTATTTCACATTTCTGACTATCAGCCACTGAAATTACTTGAGACGTGTACTATATGTATATATTAGTGGCTAACAGCGTAGATCTGGATGTGCACTGTGTGCAAAGTCTACACTACTCGTATTTTTGTAAGAATTAATCAGTATGTTACCATTGTCATACATTTAGAAATTCCTATTTGATTGTTATTTCAGCTCATATAATTTATTTATTTATTTATTAGTCAAATTTCAGACCCTCAAATTACTTGATACATCTATATTGTATTCATTTAAAATTCGCAAACTGAATGACAGTGTAGATCCAGATCAGATGGATCTGGATGTGCACTGAGTGCAAAGTCTTCATGGCCCTATATATTTTTGAAGAAAAGGCTCATTGACTATCAGTATCAAATATTCACAATTGGAACAACCCGCTAAACCCCACTTTTCGAGGTGTTGATTCAAGGCCAACGACACGGTTGAAGGCGGCGGGGGAATAGCTGTCCTTAAGAGTGTAGTCCAAGTTAACCTGAAAATGTCGCGTATGCGTTGCCACATTTATTATAGGCAGTGGCTATTCGTACGGGGCCGTACGAATAGCCTGCATTGGCTAATCGTACGGCCCCGTACTTTTAGCCAATATAGGCTATATTGGCTAATCGTACGGTCACTATAGTTCGGTACCAAGAAAGTGATACTGTTGGTCGTAAGAAAAATCAGCTGATCGTACGGCCTTGAAAGACTAGCCATTCCTAGCCCCGATTCTGGGACAACTCGGCACATAGCAAACTCGGCACATGACAATCTATTTATTTTTTTTTAGAAAAAGAAAATGCAAAAAAAATAAACTAGAAACTATTTTATTTACTATGTATATTATATATACATGTTATAAAACAGCAATAATAACAAAACAGACTAAAAAGTATAAATGTACAACTTAATAAGCTTTATAACTATTGTGGGCCGTGTTTGCTATGTGCCGAGTTTGTATAGGCCGAGTTTGTTAATTGCCGAGTTGGCAATGTTCAGAGTTTGCTATGTGCCGAGTGGTCCCGCTACACTAGCCCCTATGTGGTTGGTTATATAAATACAGACTTGAGGAAGCACTTCTTTACAAACAGAGTAGTAGATCCATGGAACTCCTTGGATAACAACATAGTGACTTCACCGAGCGTAATTCCTTCAAGAGTTACGTCCACTGGACAAAGTGACTCATTAACCAAGTTACCAAGTATCCGTACGGCTACGTGTACTTTGCAATCTTGTAAAGTGCGTATTAATTGTCTGGCATGACTTTAATTAGAAATACTTAAAAAAATAATAACCTTTTATCGATGCCTGTTTTGGCTGCAGTTGGGAATATAATTTAGTTTTGTTGGTCTCCATATGACCTTCGTTTACCCACCACCTGCTGTCAGTTACTAGTAAACCGCTTATAGGATCTAAGCCTGTCCAGGAACTGTGAATGTAACTGACCGACCAGACATGACCTTAGCTGTTGGCAGGGCCGTAAAACACCAAACGAACACACAAAGGAGGTGGTAGAAAACAAAGAAACACACTAAGTAAATAATTACTATTTGTTTTGCTTAACTGCAGAACACTTCATGGCAATTATTCAAAAGCACATAAGAAGATGTATATAACGACGTATTGTACATTAAAGAATCAAATGTATTGTTTTAAAAGTAACACGCACATTTCTAAATTAGGTTCCACAGAATATTTCTCTTTAATTTGAGGTTTAACGTCGCCGTCAACACTGTAAAGGTCATTTTGGAGACCTTGCTTCCAATTTAGTGGGACTTTTACATGACATTGACATGAAATGACATCTCAGCCCTGCCGTCCAATGAAACCAATAGGGTTTATAAGCATGGGCGGGCCGACTCGCACCGCTTTGCCTGGGCAGGCTTACCTCCTCTAAGCGGTTTACCAGTACTCCTGTGCGGTCGGTTTTAGCTATGCATGGAAGCATCATGCATCCAATATATTACTTCAAGCCCCAATTGGCGGGGGCCGAAGATGTTTTATACATTCAAGAATCAAATGTACGGCTTCAAAAGTAATAGGTACATTTCTAAACTGCGTTTCACAGAATTTAATAATGGGAAAAAGTATTAACAAAAACCTAGCAAACACACAACGTCGCCAAAATGTCGTTACAAAGTCGCTGCAACGACACGACTTTGCAGCGACGTTTTAACGACGTTATGACGTTGTGTGATAACGACGTATTGTACATTTAGAAATCAAATGTATGGTTTCAACAGTAACAGGCACATTTTTTTGAGCTACATTCAACAATTTAAAATTGGGAAAAAGTAAAAATCACACCCAGCGAACACAAACTCATAACGTCGTTGCAACGTCACTGCAACGTCACGAATTTGCAGCGACGTTTTTATGACGTTTTGTGTTACTAGGAAGTGTATAAAAATGTTAATAAGTGGATATTAAAACATTAAATATAGTGATTTTGTAATTTAATACTTTCTTTCTGCCAAGGACATTGCCACATGTCGTATATGGTTTACATAATTATCTCATTTTTTTCTCAAAGACATAGGTTTTTGGTACTCGTTAGAACCGCCTCAATGAGGCGGTTCTAACGAGCACCCACAACCTATATTCGTAGTTAAACTTAGAAAAATATCACGAATTTTCATCAAAAAAGTAGCCATTTTGGAGATGTGGAAAAATTGCACTATATCGCACGGGTGTGTTAAAGTAATGCTTATTATCACTGCATGCCGTTGGTTGTATTTAAACGACTTCTAACAACAGCCAAGACCTTAGAAAAATGTCAGTGCCAAAGCCGTTTCATAAATGAAATAGATTATGGATAATTGAAGCAGTTAATTTCATTAACTTACCATCCTAAACAAATTGATAATTGATAATACTATTATACAATGAAATCTTTTTCTGTTGACATGCATATACCATCGATATTAATATTTAACAATACTTATAAGTATATATACATAAATAATATAATTCTGTTTCATACTGCCCAATGCACATTAAATATTCGCAATATATATTTTTAACCTATTCCTTGGTACCGAATTATAGCCGTACGATTAGCCAATATAGCATATATTGGCTAAACGTACGGGGCCGTACGATTAGCCAATACAGGCTAATCGTACGGGGCCGTACGATTAGCCAATGCAGGCTATTCGTACGGGGCCGTACGAATAGCCACTGCCTTTATTATAAACGTCTCACTGGTTATTTTTTTATATGAAATAAAAATAGCAAAAAAATAATTTGATCTTATTTCCTAACAACTGAATAGAAGATTCCGTAAAACCAAAATTATATAACGAAAAGTTGATAAAAATTATATTTCTTACTTCTGCTCGAAAACATAGATCTTTGATACTGGTTCAGTCGTTCTCAAGGAGATGGTTGATCGCACAGACCTGTTAACTTATATGAAAGGGATCTAAGAAATGACTAGTTTGCATAAACACATTAATATTAAACTAATTGTAATTAAAGGTTGTCACAGACGCATTCTGATCAGTCCTGCACATTGAGACGGCTCTAACCAGTAAACACAACCTAGAGCAGAAATAAGAATAACGAAAACACGCGTATACAAATGACTTGCAAACTTTACCACCGAAAAATACGAACATTATAAGAGGAAAAATTGTGACATTTTCATTATTTCTGCTCAAATAAGAAAAGTAAGGTTTACCCGTGTAAACCCCAATTTTACTATATAAAAGTAGGGTTCAAGGGGGTCAAATTATAAAGGCGTGTCTTCGTGATGTAAATTATGTATGCCCCTATGAGCCTCAGTTTTCCCCCATATAAACTGGGGTCCCATATAAACTGGGGTTTAGCAGGGTCTTCATTACACACACTTGTTAACATGGTGTTTTGTTTGTTAGATTTGACGTTTAACGCCCCAATCAACACTCTATCGGTCATTTTGGAGACGTTGCCTCCAATTTTGTGGGAATTTTACCCAACATTGAGATGAAATGATATCTCAAGCCCTGCAGCCCAATGAAACCAATAGGGTATGGACGGTCCGACTCGCACCGCTTTTCCTGGCCAGGCATAGAACCTCTAAGCGCTGTCGGTTTCTTGAAGTCCCGAACGGCGGGGCCGATTTTAACATGATATAAATGCCCATACCCTAACAGATATCAAAAGTTGGGCCGAGGTGTCTTTGGGGCCGAGATGTCTAGGGGCCGAGGTGACAGTGGGGCCGAGGTGACTAGGGCCGAGATGTCTAGGGCCGACTTGGTTTTGGGCCGACCTGTCAAGGGGCCGAGGTGGTAGTGGGGCCGAAGTGTCTGGAAATCGGACCGTCCATGCTTATAAACCCTATTGGTTTGATTGGGCGACAGGGCTTGAGATGTCATTTCATCACAAAGTCCCAGAAAATTGGAAGCAACGTCTCCAAAATGACCTTTACAGTGTTGATGGGGACGTTAAACCCCAAATCAAACAAACAAAATTTATACCCATTATTAAGACCATTCGACTATTGGACCACTACTGGACAGTACTGAAGGTGGTATTATATGTAAAATAGACATTTTCGAATATGTTATTGACCAATGCATAGTTTTGAATTTTAGTATCACTAGTCTGTCCATTCGTCGGCCCGCGCCAGTCGGGGCTTGAAGAAATAGATGGGCTACATGATGCTTCCAAGCTGAGATGAAACGAGTACTGGTAAACCGTCTAAGCCCGCTTATAAACCCTATCGGGTTCCGCCCCCGATTTGGTTGCAGGGTTTGAAATGGAATTTCATCTTAATGTCGGGAAAAAGGCCCACAAAACTCGAAGCAAACCGTGAAGGCCCTGATCAGACGCCGCAGAACGCGGCGTCTGATCTGGGCCTGCACTCGTTGCCAACTACCCGTTTTGGGGTTTCCGGTACTAAATGCGTTACAGCTCAGTTTAGATGCCTATGCAAACAGTGTAGATGCAGATGAGATGGTTCATAATGAGCCATCTGATCAGGATCTACACTGCTTGCCATCCTGTTAATGATTTTGACTTAACACCCAGTAAGACAGAGTGGACGTAACCAGGTTCAAAGATGGGAAGTCCACTTTACAAACTCAGAGTGTTTTTTACATTTGTCGCTCATGAGAAAATGTGCTTTGTAACTTTGGCGGTTGGTTAGTTGTGTTGGGGTTTAACGACAGCATACTGATCGAGTGTCCGCCTCTCAGGTTCGCCCTACGAGCAAAAGCGTAAAAATAGTTCAAGGAACTGCTTGCTCCCTTAGGTCACACTCGCATTATCAACGATAGTCATTGTCTACGCCCATGGGCTATAGACTTGGGGTTTAACATGGAAGTACAGCCATTAGTTATGGCTTTTATTTTTATAATGCAACACGTTTAAACTTTCACAAAAGGAAAACAACTTGCATGGCCGTTAGCAATTTTTATTGAATACGATATCAACATGTTAAGCATGTAAATTATTTTCTGTGTCGTCATGACGTTTGGACTTGTGTAGGCGCTTCGATCAACTGGTCGCGAACTTAACACGTCGAACTGGTTTGATGTGGTCCACAAATTTCAGACAAGGATTGAAACGCACTCGGTCTAGTACGAGTAGTATCACTTAGTGCCAGACTGGCAATTAGAATTTTGCCAAGGACAGTTAAGTGTATATAGAGGATCTTACATGAGTGCTCATGTATTATTGAATTTATTAAACGAGTTGAGGAAAAGGGATAAAATGCGAGGCTTTGCCGAGCATTTTATCCCTTTTTCTCAACGAGTTTAATAAATTTAATAATACATGAGCACGAATGCAGGATTCTATTTATCATATGACATTAAAAGCGTAATTTATTCACGATTGTTTACAAAAATGTCAACATTCCGCCGTTAGTAAACGCGACGTCATTAAGGACGTCGTACATGTAACGTTACGGGACGTATCTAGCTAATTTGCATATTTAATCCACTAGTGGATTATCGAAAATAATACATGACGTTATTACACTCTCAGACGCGACGTCATATGATAAAAAACATATATCTGGGATATAATTCTAGACATTCACAATTAATATGTGCTATGCGCGTAGACCTAGCTTTTTGTAAAAGCTACACTTGTATGAAGACAGTATTTGTTTGTTGCAAGAAAACCCTTCCTTTAACTTTATTATCGTAATCGTCATCTGTATGGCGTCCAGTTCGGGTTACAGATATCTGCATTTAAAATCCAGGTATCTGCATTTAAATACAGATATCTAAATTTAAACGCAGATAACTCAATTTAAAATACAGATATCTGTATTTGAAATGTAAATATCTATATTTTGTTATTATACCCCCGCAAACGAAGTTTGAAGGGGGTATATAGGAGTCAGCTTGTCGTCTGTCGTCGTCTGTCGTCGTCGGTCCGTTACAAAAAACTTTAACATTGCTCATAACTTCCTTATTCTTTGACCGATTTCTTTAATATTCACACACCACACACCTTGCCACTAGTACTTAAGATTGATATACACAAACCTGACCTTGACCTTTACGTTGACCTTCCTCAAGGTCAAATACTTGTAAACATTTGTCTGACAACGCATGCGGGGGTATAATTGGCGCCCGTTAGGCGGCAGCTCTAGTTAAATATAGATACTTAAATTTCAATTAAAGATATATGCATTCGAATTACAGACATCTACATTTCAAATACAGGTATTTGCATTTAAAATAGAGATATCTGTATTTTTTAGAAACTCAGATATCTACTGAATTGTTCCAGCTGACAACAAAGCAGACGACAATTGTTGTGATTGGTAGTTTAAGAATGAATTAACCTTCTAATTGATAATCTGATTTACCGTGGGAAATATGTATGCAACCCATGGTCTAAAAGCAACATATTCATCTGATCAGGGCATCCACTGTCTGCTAAAAGTTCAGCCATTTTCCAAATAATTTTGATGAAAACACAACCTGACATCCCTAAATTTTGAAATGAACTCCTGCTATATATAAGGAGGAAGATTCCATTTGGTACAAAAAGGGTTAAAGGATACACAGCAACACGAAACAATGTAACGTAGGAACAAGGGCACAAGCAGGAAGACTACCTAAGTTTCACGTGACGTTTTATTGTGGTTTCTCCCTATGTATCATCCGTATTATGAGTCCAGTCTTGCGAAAGAGCCTTTCTTACAGGTTTTTGACCAGGTAAGACAATCAAAGCACTGGCAATACAGGTACGTCGATTGTCTTTGAGTGTAGGCTGAGTGAAATGGTCCCGAAAGGGGACTCATACTGTTTCGTTTAATCCCTAAATACCAGTGTTTTCAGCAAACAGTGTAGACATTGATCAGACGCCGCGTTCTGCGGCGTCTGATCTGTGTCTACACTGATTGCCAAATTGTACACATGATTCCGTCTAGATATTAAAGCTAACCCTCATTAGCAACACTATCGCCTCTCAGCGATAAGAATAGCGCAGCTGTTTTCTATAAATAACCGTTACCTTGATTTCCAACAAATCACAGATAGCCATGCGTACATCAGCACTGAAGAGCTTCTATGCCTAGTAACTGTGGGTCGATTGGGACGAGCTACACAATCGACCCAAAAATCGACCAGCTAAGTTGCATGCACTAGCAAGTGTCTTCAGGTATACGATTGATTTGATTTTATAGGTGATTTTGGAGACATTGCTTTCAATTTTGTGGGACTTTTACCCGACATTGAGATGAAATGACATTTCAAGCCATGTCGCCCAATGAAACCAATAGGGTTTATTAGCATGTACGGTCCGCCTCGCACCGCGGTTCCTGGACAGGCTTAGATCCTCGAAGCGGTTTACCAGTACTAGTGTGCGGGCCGGATTCAGCTCTGCGTGGAAGCATCATGCAGCCCATCTATTTCTTCAATCCCTATGGGCGGGGGCCGAGAACAGTATAGGAACAGGAGGTTTTGTACTATGCAAATAGCGAACATTACGGTACTTTGGAGCGCTGTGGTGCAATGTTAAGCATCGGATTTGAGATCGAGACGTAGCCGGTTCGATCCCCGCAATGTTGCATTGCGATAACACACCTGTGCGTTATAATGGTGTCTTTAATATCTCTTGGCCCCCGCCCATCGGGGCTTGAAGAAATATAGGGCTGCATGATGCTTCCACGCAGAGCTGAAACCGACCCGCACACGAATACTGGTTAAACGCTTAGAGGATCTAAGCCTGCCCAGGCAAAGCGGTGCGAGTCGGCCCGTCCATGCTTATAAACCCTATTGGTTTCATTGGGCGGCAGGGCTTGAGATATCATTTCATCTCAATGTCGGGTAAAAGTCCCACAAAATTGGAAGCAACGTCTCAAAACTGACCTCTACAGTGTTGACCGGGACGTTAAACCTCAAATCAAACAAAACAACACTTTAATATCTCTTAATATTATCATTTTTCATATGAAAATGTTCAATATTTTTCCTATTTCTAGTCCAAATATAGATTGTTGGTGCTCGTTAGAACCCCCGCAACGAGGAGATTCTAACGAGTACCCACAATCTATGTTTTTGAGCAAAAATAAGGAAAATAATGAACACCACCGTAAACCGTTTATGGGGGTGTTCATTTCACGGACTTGTACGCGTGATTTTTCCTTGAGCAAGAGACTTTATCCACATCGCTTAGTACTGGTTCCTACCCAGGAAAAGAGGGCTACATAGAAGCTTAGCACTAGTACTAAATGTGTTGCCCTCTATAAAATTAGGTCGATTATTCTTCTTGTTATTATTACTGTTATAATTTTTCAGATCATTGTGCGGATGCTTTAATTTTAATAAGACAAAGCATTACTTGCACGTCACAGCCAGCAAAACAAATGACGGGCCAACATCGGACCGACAGCGAGTATCGCTGTCGGCCCGACGTTGGCTCGCTGTTGCGTGCTAGCTATGTCCGTGTCATTACCAGACCGCAACAGGTGAAAAGGGGCCATGGGCCATCTGCGCTTATCGAATCAGTATGTGCGTAAACTACAAGTAAATCAGATTTCAATTTTCCTTGCCTCAATAGGGAACTTCTGTGTTAAAGTCCATCCATCACGAAAACACGCCTACACACTTTTGTTCCCTTGAGCCCCACTTTTATATAGTAAAACTGTGGTTTCAGGGATAAATCTTTTTTTTTTTTTTTCTTATTTCTGCTCTAAATTATAGATTGTGGGTACTCGTTAGAACCGCTACATCGATTTTTCTTAGTTCTGCTCTAAAATATAGAGGCGGTTCTAACGAGTGCCCACAGCCAATATTTTGAGCAGAAATAAGAAAAATATCACAATTTTTCATCTTATTTAATTTTTTCGCTTTTCGGTGGTAAAATTTACAGCAGATATTAAGGGATTGTTTGGTCGCCGTAAACGATACACCTACCTAAGGCTGACACGATTAATCGTATAACCGATTAATCGATCGATAATCTCCACAAAAATGATTATCATTTCTGATTTGCTTTTAATCGATTACTTGATAGGTACAATTTACTACCCAAAATTATACATAAAAATAGCTGGATGAGTGGCAAACAGTGCAGACCCTGATGAGACGCCGCATTGTGCGGCGTCTCATCTGGGTCTTCACTGTTTGCTCAGGCCTGTCTGTTCAAATATACATATGGTTAAGTGCAGCATATGGTAAGAGTCATGCTCAGACAGAAAGTCAGACAAGTAAAATAATGACAAAAACATTAGCGATTACTAATCGATTATCGATCACAATGACATGACCGATAATCGATTATCTCTTCAGCTGCGATTAGCCAGTCCTACACCTACCTTTTATCATAGCGGGTGCGCGTCTGACTGGTGATCAGGAGGGTGCGTGTTCGATACCTGCCGGGGTCGGCAACATTCTTTCGCGGAGATTGATCATGAAATTTTTCCTACGATCATTCTCTCCCTTCCGCTGATTCAAGAAGGGTAGTTGTCAGTTTCTGGCGAAAAAATGTGCACTGTACTGGTTAACCGCTTACGTATTAGCCTGCCCAGGAAAAGTGTGGATAGGTAAACTGACAGACTCAAAAATGACCTAAATAGTGTTGACTGGGCCGTTAAACTCCAATACAAACAAACAAAACATTTCATAATAGTGTAGATTTTATTTTCAAGTCCTATGGGATTATTGATTCCATTGTGGAACTTTAAAAATATCTGAGAGGCACCGGTGAGGGATTCATCGGCCGAAAGTAGGTAATCCTTTACCAGTCCCATAACATGTGTCAACGAGAAAAGATTGTCACTTGATTTTCAGTTTCCTATCTCCAATTAGACCACCTACATAGAATAATTGCGGGGTGAAACGAATGGTCCAAGTTTTGAAACCGGTTATGCTCGAAACGTCTCTGACGCAGAACATCCCGTTACCACGGTAGTCACGGGTTTTACCCTCGGCGCGGCTATATTCATCCGTAACGGCATCGATGTTTTCGTTGATGAATCTTGTACACGGACATTCCCTTTGAAAAATCCATAATTGTTAAGAAAAATAAACAGGAGGACGTATGCATTCATGAAATAATATAACATACAAGTTATACTATTTAGTTTCATCGGAAATAGATCAGCTTTAATTGTGATTTGTTGAGCAATAAATCACAGTTTGGAGGTCAGTTGTAAAGTATATCAAATCACGAGCGCGTAGCGTGCTTGATTTGTCTACTTACAACTGACTGACAAACTGTGATTTATTACTCAACAAAATCACAAACTAGAGCTGATCTATTTCGATTCTAACAAGCTGAAAATCGGCAATAATGCTGTTGTTTCCTTCAAAATCTCACAACTTTTCGCCAGTGTTAGAAGAAATCCCGCTAAAATTACCGACTGAAACACATGCATTCAGTAGGGCATCAGAGTGGCCGGCGTAGGTAGATTTAAAAACAAAATTCTCGTGCGTCGATTCAATGGGACTACTTCCGATTTTGATGCTCCCATTCGACTAACTATTTTCGCATCAAATTACGTGATTGTCGTTTATTTTTTAGCTTTGACAAAGATAAAAGCGATATATATAAATATTGCTGTATTCAATATAACGACTACAAACCTGAATTAGCATTTTGGTGTGGGCAGACCAAGGGTTTGAAAATGGCGATTTTTCAACTATGTCGGTACCATCGGGGAAAACAAAAATAAACTATTATAATATTCCTCGGGATCATTCTCACCTATATCAACAATTCCGGCGTACATTAATCTGTTCACCTTGAAATTTGTGCCAAAATCGGCGAGGGAGCATTTTTTGTGCCATTTTTTTCTACCCACTTCCGGTCGAAACGTGTGTACAAAACCATTTTTTCTTTCCAAAATGACAGGTTTGGCTAAAAGTTTTAAGTGAAACTCACAGAATTCCCCTGTATTTGATAACAACGAATGAAAGGCGAGTTGAATACACGTCTTGTGGTACCATACTCATCTTCTTCACTGAACAATCCACCTTTTAACCATGTTTGTTTATAATTTACATCAATAATTTTGTAAATACACTGAATGTACAGTATATTTACACAAGCATGACACAGCTGTGTAGACAGTTTGGTGTGACGAAATCATATTAAATTACGTCATATTAAATGACGTCAGTAAATCTTATCGACTAAATCAAAGTCCGCATACTACTGATTTTTTTTAACTGACAGATTGGTCTCTCTCTCTCTCTCTCTCTCTCTCTCTCTCTCTCTCTCTCTCTCTCTCTCTCTCTCTCTCTCTCTCGCCGTCGGCGTCATTTTTTTCGGTTCATGGTGCATTCCTTACGCGTATATGTAAACTTTCATTTTGATTCTCTCTCTCTCTCTCTCTCTCTCTCTCTCTCTCTCTCTCTCTCTCTCTCTCTCTCTCTCTCTCTCTCTCTCTCTCTCTCTCTCTCTCTCTCACCCAAGTATGGTTAGATTACCAAAATAATTCAGCTCATCAGACTGCACAGCATATTAAATAATGTCCCCCCGTAATCCTGAATCATGCGAGAAAAGAATGACTTGACAAGATATCGAAACGTGCATGCGTACTCTTCGTAACTCCAAGCAGAATTGGCTCTCAGTTGAACAAGGATTTTATTAATGTACCACGCTCGCGATAACTCCCACTCAGTCCTTAAGACGGACTGATATGTCCTTGACAAATATGCGAAAAATAATCTTAATCTGCAGGGGAGCATTTTTTGTGCCATTTTTTCCCAACATGTGTATCAAAGTACTTTGACGTCAATAAATTGAGGGGCCATTGTGTCGCGGCGTCTGCTATGTCGGTTTAAGCCTTCACACTCTCTACCCTTTTCTATAGACCTCAGAAAAGATCATTCTCATTAATTGTCCTTCATTTTCTCCAATCTACATCTCGTAACAAAATGTATTGGCCTATAAATTACCGGAAGTTCTTGTGATTTTCTTTCTTATTTTTTTTTTTTGACAAAATATAGTCCCAACCGACGGAAGCAGATTGCGAATAGAATCATAGCAACGGCCTTAGATGCCACCCTACTGATTTATATCATTTTCTAACTTTTTCGATGCGAGAATATGACGTCACACCACCTAACGCCAAGGAAATCGACTAGTGACGTCATAAATTGGCAGTTTTTAATGACGTCACTCGTCATGCTCTTCTTTGCCGTGATTTGTTGTAGAAAAAAACACAGTTATTTTCTATTGCCTATAAAGGCGCGCTGTGTTAGAATTTTAGATATGTGGAACATTCGAAACTGTTTTGTATATGGAGCAATATGTTCTCATGAATGTCTTACTCTAGGCGGTCATAAGGCAGTTTGCAGGGAGCAAACTTTCACTGTGTCGATTTCAGTGCAGCGCCGTGGTTCAAATCTAAGCCAGTGGCTCACTTTCACAACAACTTTGCGATCCAAAACTAAGCATATAGCAAAATAGAAGTGGAGGCAATGACCAGGAATCGATACAATCAACACACAGCTCCCATCAGAGACACAAAAGTGAATAGAAACACAAACATGAAACAACAGACCCTAATGGAAACACCAACAGCGGAAAGCAAACACGACAGTTACTTTCGCACAAAATGGCCAATAGGCTATCCAAAATAAAATAACATAAGCGACACAAACACCCAAAGACAAACCATAATAAAATCAAACCGCGACAGAAGAACCGCCTTGGAACGGTCAGCGGAAACGAACTCTACCGGGGGGGGGGGGGGGGGTTAAATCGATTTTACGTGGCCACAATCCTCGCCCTTACTACCGTCGCGATTTAGACAAATAATTTGTTCAGTCCGCATGAAGGCCTCCTAACTCATCAAACCCTTAAGCCAGTTTAGTGCTCCAACACTAAACATATAACATATGACCAACTTTATCAAGTTTGAGATTAAACTGAGACAACCGCACAGAAATCCAATACAATATCGCTTCCCTTTGACCGAGACCTCTTCCTTTAAACAGAGTCGACTGCAAGTGAGCAAAATTACATGTGACGGACGGAGGAGGTGGGGCAGGATAAATTTAGGTTGGGGCGACATAGCCTGTTTCACTACCCCTCCTTTTTGCTTGGAGTGTCGCTTATATTATTTTATTTTGGATAGCCTATTGGCCATTTTTTGGAAAAGTAACTGTCTATTTGACTTTCCGCTATTGATGTTTCCATTAGGGTCTGTTGTTTCATGTTTGTATTTCTTTCCCTTTGGTGTCTCTGATGGGAGCTGTGGGTTAGTTGAATCGATTCCTGATCATTGCCTCCACTTCTATTTTGGAGATGTGCGGGTGGCAGGACTTATGTGAGAAAGATGGGCTGTCACGGATTGTATTGTTAGTGAATGAATAAAGTGTAATTCTAGTTAGCTTCAAAGTAGATTGAATTTCACAACTCATTTAGAGTTTTTATGCTGAAGTAATTCGATTCGTCATGAATATACCTTCGACACAGTGCAGTTGATTCTCATGGATTCTTATCATAGCTGAAGCATGAAATTTTAACCCTTTTTGTACCAAATGGAATCTTCCTCCTTATATATGGCAGAAGTCAATTTCAAAATTTAGGGGTGTCAGGTTTTTTTTTTCTTCCAAATTTATTTGGAAAATGGCTTAACTTTTCGCAAACAGTGTAGGCTCTGATCAGACGCCGCGTTCTGTGGCGTCTGATCTGGGCCTGCACTGTTTGCCCTGGTACCCGTTTTGGGGTTTCCGGTACTAAATGGGTTAATTATAGTGATTTCTAGACTTTCTAATGTTTTTCTTGAAGATCACATGTTAGATAAATTAATTCGTAATGTCATCCTCGTAAAAAGTCATTATCATTTTATAGTATCATCTCATCACCATTTGGAACAACACGGGTCTGTAACGTGTATAACAGGTAATGTTGTTGTTTTTTTTTTTTTTTTTTTTTGTTGTTGTTGGTGGTGGTGGTGGTGGTGGTGCTTTTGTGTTTGGCAAAAGCTCCGATTTCAATCGCAAAATGACAGTTCGGCTTACATAACAAATATGGCATTAAACTCGATATAGCATTTGTTAATTTTGTTATGATGAAGACAGATATTGTATTATTTCAAATAAGTGCCAATGTTTGCAGTCAAAGTGATGTACGATTAATGGTGTTCGACAGTTTTTTTCCTGTGCTTCATATAGGATACAGGGTTAGTCCATGCTTGCAAGGGATTACCTTCCTTGTTTACTTAAAACAATCAAAGTACTGAAAGTACTAATAAAAGGTGATGGTAGAAAACTGATAGTTTTTACACTGGGCCATTTCATTTCATTATCTTTTTTTTTTTTAATTTTTAAAAAGCCAATGGTTATGTGTGATTGTAGTAACGCGAGGAGCAGACAAATGAAATGTCAAAAACAAAATTGAGGATCAAACGGTACATATTGTGAATCCCTGTCAATGAGAATAATTCTGGGGACAATTACATACATAGACTCTAGCAAACAAGGTAATTTACTCAAATTTACTCAACACTCTATACGTGCTAGCAAATGGCTTTCTTACACCAACGGCCCCCGCCAATAGGGGCTTGAAGAAATATATGGGCTGCATGATGCTTCCACGCAGAGCTGAATCCGGCCCGCACACTAGTACTGGTAAACCGCTTAGAAGATCTAAGCCTGTCCAGGAACCGCGGTGCGAGGCGGACCGTCCATGCTAATAAACCCTATTGGTTTCATTGGGCGACAGGGCTTGAGAAGTCATTTCATCTCAATGTCGAGTAAAAGTCCCACAAAATTGGAAGCAACGTCTCCAAAATGACCTTTACAGTGTTGACGGAGACGTTAAACCTCAAATCAAACAAAAAAAAAATTTCTTACACCAATATTCCGGGACACTGGCTGGTTTTTGTCTGAGTCTTCGATCACAAAATTAAAATTTGTTGGTTGCTATGTTTTGGCAAGTGTTTGAAAGACGTCCGTCGACCCACTGAAACCTGGATTAAACAAGGGGGCCAGGCCCTAGAACGCTCACCTGATCCGAATTGTACAGATAAAGTGGTAGCCTGGACAATATAAGGTGGAGTGGATGGTTTGAGCCATTTTGGTTGAGAGTGACCAAAGGAACATTCCTGTGAAATTATTTCAAAATCAGTCTACCTATTTAGTAGTACATCACGTGAACAAGTCCGTGAAATGAAGACCCCTCTAAACCCCACTTCATATAGAGAACACTGGGGTTACGGGGTGTGGGGGGTATACATTATTTTTCATATTTCTGCTAAAAGACATAGGTTGTGGGTACTCGTTAGAACCTCCTCATTAAGGCGGATCTAACGAGCACCCACAACCTATGTTTTGATCATTGTAAAGAAAAATATCACGGATTTTCATCAGAAAAGTAGCCATTTTGGGGATGTTAAAATGCACTATTTCGCATGATTGTGTTATCGTAATGAAGGTTAGTTTAAAGTTTGTTTATTGTTCGTTGGGTGGCATTTATGTTCAGTGGAGCGAAACTGTTTTGAGCAACTTTGTCAGAGGGTCACCCATGGAACATTCCTTCCAAATTATTTCCTTTCTGCATGAGGATGAAGTCACTTCAAAGTTCCCTTCTAAAGAGCTGACTTATATGTTACTATCTGGACATTTTCCGGACATTGAGGGTCATGTCCTAGTGCATGGGGATGGATTTGTTCAGCATCACGTGAACAAGTCCGTAAAATGAACCCCCATCCAACCCCCCTTTATATGGAGAAAACTGGGGTTTACGAGGGTATACATTATTTTTCTTATTACTGCTCCAAGACATAGGTTGTGGTTACTCGTTGAAACCGCCTCACCTTACTGAGGCGGTTCTAACGAGCACCCTCAACCTATGTTTTGAACATTTATATAAAAAATATCAAGGCTTTTCATCAGAAAACTAGTCGTTTTGGAGATGTGAAAAATGCTCTATGTCACACGGGTGAGTAATCTTAATGATCTAACTTACAATGCCTCGCTGTGACAATCGGTGGGGGTGGGGTGGGGCGGGGGGCAAGAATTGTCATAAAACGCCAGGCATATGAGTCATTGGTTCCCTTTGACAATACAGAGCTAACTTGTATGTCACTATCTGGACATATTGTGGACATTGAGAGTCGTCAAGTCCTAGTGCAACAGAGGGAAATGAAGAGGCTCGGTTTTACTAATAATGTCACATGGTGACAAAGGGAGAGTTATTATGTGCCAGTGGTTCCCCTTGACAATACAGAGCTGACTTGTATGTCACTGTCTAGGCACTTGTGGACATTGAGGGTCAGGCCTTAGGGCAGTAGAAGGAGATGAACCGGCTTAGCCTTAACCCTATATAAAAACCAATGGGCTCCGGGCAGGTCCTGTTTTGACCCGATGGGGTTATGATTTGGACAATCTTGGTAGAGGGCAACTAGAGGAAGTTTCATTCCAAATATCAAAGACTTAGACCTCTGGTTTCAGACGAGAATGTATTTAAAGGTTTTCAGTACGTAAGTCTATGTGAAACCAGTGGGCCCTGAGGCGGGACCTTTTTTGACTCCAGGGCTCTGATTTGAATAATCTTGGTAGAGGTCACCCGCATGAAACTTCTAGCAAAATATCAAAGACTTGGGCCTTGGGTTTTAAAAAAAAAAAAAACATTTTAAAGTTTGAGATCTGAGGCTTATGGTTTCAAACTAGAAGATTTTTGAAGATTTTCCCGCGAGATGACTATGTAAAACCAGTGAGCTACAGGGCGGGGGCATTTTTTGGTCACATGGCTATAATTCTAACAATCTTGATAGAGGTCCACTTAACGCAGCTTCATATCAAATATCAAACACCTCAGCCTCCTGGTTTCTGACAAGAAGATTTTCAAAGGGTTCCCTATATCAGTCAATGTAAAACCAAAGGGCCCAGGGGCGGGGGCTTTTTTGGCCCCAGGGCTATAATTTGAAGTCGGAAAGTTCATTCAGCGGGTCTCATAGTGTAGCAAGGCTTTAAATGCCATTTCATCACAATGTTAGGTGAGCGTCCAACGAAATTCGAAGCACGTCTATGCAGTTTTGTTTAATTGTTTGATTTGAGGTTTAACGCCCCGTCAACACTTTATAGGTCATTTTGGAGACGTCGCTTCCGATTTTGTCGGACTTCTGCCCGACATTGAGATGAAATGGCAACTCAGCCTCTGCCGTACAATGCAACCAGTAGAGTTTATATGCATGGATGGTCCAACTCGCACAACTTTTCCTGGGCAGGCTTAGAATCGGAACCTATAAGCTGTCTACCAGTACTCATGTTCGGTCGATTTCAGCTCTGCGTGCCCAGTCTGTTTCCTCAAGCCCCGGTGGGCGGGGCCGTTATACAGTCTTGACGGGGATGTTAAACGTCAAATCAAACAAATCAAATACACCTCAATAAAAAAGGGAAATATTCAGACACAGAAGAAGAGGAAACTAAATCTGATATTTTCTGAGCTCGGCTAAAAAAAAAAAACAAGCACCCACCGCCCGGAATAAATATGTATTACCCCGTACTATAAACGTTAAGATTACGGAGTTTAAGTTCTAAAGTCATTTTTTTTTTGTTTTGGTTTTACGGCCCTTTCAAGATTATTTCACTCATGTCGAGCCGATCGTTAATCAGAGGTGGGCGAAAACCGGAGTACCCGGAGAAAAACCACATGACCCTCCGTTGCAGAACTTGGCGTCTCACATGTGACCCGAGCGAGGCTCAAACCACAGCGGGCAGAGACCTAATGATCAAGAGTCAGCGCTCTTAACCACTAGGCCACGGAGGCCCGTAAGTTCTAAAGTCATATTTTCGTGATGGTTCACAGAAACATATCCATGCAACAGTGAATCGGCTCCCACACATCGGGGCTTCAAGACATACTTTGGCTGCATGATGCTTCCACTCAGAGCTGAATCCGACCCGTACACGAGTACTGATAAACTGCTTAGAGGATCTAAGCCTGCCCAAGCAAAGCGGTGCGCACGAGTCGGACCGTCCATGCTTATAAACCCTATTGGTTTCATTGGGCGAAAGGGCTGGAGAGATGTCATTTCATCTCAATGTCGGGTAAAAGTCTCACAAAATTGGAAGCAACGTCTCCAAAATGACCTTTACAGTGTTGACGAGGGCGTTAAACCTCAAATCAAACAAACAAACAAAACTTTGCTCTATCTGTATTATAGCAAGTCGTAGTATTCCATTCATACTGTCAACTCATTAATTGAACTATTAATTTGAGCGAGTTCAGTTGACGTACTAGAGTTAACAAGAGTTGACTTGCTCCAAAACGCGCCATGTAGGAATATTGCGACTGCTAGAGTTAGCTTGGTATGAGAGTTGGAAGCCTTGCCTAGTAACAACGAATACGGTGGAAGGTGGAAAATTGCTCGACCCGCAGAAAAAGCAACCGACTGAAGTCGGTTGATTTCTAAGAGTGCCCTAAAATCACCATGTCATTCTGTCAGTGTGTCCGTCCGTCCGTAACCCGTTTGTGAAAATTGGTGATAGTGACTTAACCACTTGGAATATTTAAACAATTTTTGGCATACTGATAGATATCAATGAGATCTAACCAATGAGCTTGCGAAATAGTACATTCCATTTAGTATAGCCTCGCCGAGGCAAAAAATGTGAAAATTTTTGAACAACTTCTCCTCGGAAACCGTTGGGCCGATTGAAGTCAAATTTCATATGGAGCCTCTATGGGATGGGGGAAACCAAAATTTGATCATGGGGTCCAGGTCACATGACCAAAATGGCCGCAAAGCCATATATGGTCTGTCTGTCTGTCTGTCCGTCTGTAACCCGTTTGTGAAAATTGGTGGTAGTGACTTTACCGCTTGGAATATTTAAACAATTTTTGGCATACTGATAGATATCAATGAGATCTAACCAATGAGCTTGCGAAATATTACATTCAATTTAGTATAGCCTCGCCGAGGCAAAAAATGTGAAAATTTTTGAACTGCTTCTCCTCGGAAACCGTTGGGCCGATTTAAGTCAAATTTCATATGGAGCCTCTATGGGATAGGGAAACCAAAATTTGCTCATGGGGTCCAGGTCACATGACCAAAATGGCCGCCAAGCCATATATGGTAAAAACCCTTCATAAATAGTCTCTCCAAAACCACTGGGCAGATTTCCACGAAACTTGATAAATAGCATCTGGGACGTAGGCCCATCATAAATTGCTAAAATGGTGACCCTGGGTTGACCTTGACCTTCTTTGGGTCCGTCCATAACCCGTTTGTGAAAATTGGTTATAGTGACTTAACCGCTTGGAATATTTAAACAATTTTTGGCATACTGATAGATATCACTGAAATCTAACCAATGAACTTGCGAAATATTACATTCCATTTAGTATAGCCTCGCCGAGGCGAAAAATGTGAAAATTTTCGAACTGCTTCTCCTCGGAAACCGTTAGGCCGATTGAAATCAAATTTCATATGAAGCCTCTATGGGGGGGGGGGGACAAAATTTGCTCATGGGGTCCAGGTCACATGACCAAAATGGCCGCCAAGCCATAAATGGTCTGTCTGTCTGTCCGTCCGTAACCCGTTTGTGAAAAATGGTGATAGTGACTTAACCGCTTGGATTATTTAAACAGTGCTTGGCATACTGACAGATATCAATGAGATCTTACAAATGAACTTGCGAAATATTACATTCCATTCAGTATAGCCTCGCCGAGGCAAAAAATGTGAAAAATTTTGAACTGCTTCTCCTCGGAAACCGTTGGGCCAAGTGAAGTCAAATTTCATATAGAGCCTCTATGGGATGGGGGAAACCAAAATTTGATCATGGGGTCGAGGTCACATGACCAAAATGGCCGCAAAGCCATATATGGTCTGTCTGTCTGTCCGTCCGTAACCTGTTTGTGAAAATTGGTGATAGTGACTTAACCGCTTGGAATATTTAAACAATTTTTGGCATACTGATAGATATCAATGAGATCTAACCAATGAGCTTGCGAAATATTACATTACATTTAGTATAGCTTCGCCGAGGCAAAAATGTGAAAATTTTTGAACTGCTTCTCCTCGGAAACCGTTGGGCCGATTTAAGTCAAATTTCATATGGAGCCTCTATGGGATAGGGAAACCAAAATTTGCTCATGGGGTCCAGGTCTGATGACCAAAATGGCCGCCAAGCCATATATGGTAAAAACCCTTCATAAATAGTCTTTTCTAGAACCACCCGGGCAGATTTCCACGAAACTTGATAAATAGCATCTAGGACGTAGGCCCATCATAAATTGCTAAAATGGTGACCCTGGGTTGACCTTGACCTTCTTTTGGGTCCGTCCGTAACCCGTTTGTGAAAATTGGTGATAGTGATTCAACCGCTTGGAATATTTAAACAATTTTTGGCATACTGATAGATATCAAATAGATCTAACCAATGAACTTGCGAAATACTACATTCCATTTAGTATAGCCTCGCCGAGGCGAAAAATGTGAAAATTTTCGAACTGCTTCTCCTCGGAAACCGTTTGGCCGATTGAAATCAAATTTCATATGAAGCCTCTATGGGACGGGGGAAACCAAAATTTGCTCATGGGGTCCAGGTCACATGACCAAAACGGCCGCCAAGCCATATATGGTCTGTCTGTCTGTCCGTCCGTAACCCGTTTGTGAAAATTGGTGATAGTGACTTAACCGCTTGGAATATTTAAACAGTTTTTGGCATACTGATAGATATTAATGAGATCTTACAAATGAACTTGCGAAATATTACATTCCATTTAGTATAGCCTCGCCGAGACGAAAATGTGAAAATTTTCGAACCGCTTCTCCTCGGAAACCGTTGGGCCGTTGGAAGTCAAAGGCAAACGATGACATTTTCTTGACGTCAGAGTTCTGAATCTGAATCTGAATCGTTACTGGTGACGCATCAAATGACATTGCTTCTAAGGGTGGGGGGTCCTGAAGTTGGGCGGGGGGGGGGGGTTAAGTCATTGTGCAATTATGTACAAGAGTAAGCCTACTGTCTCCCCTACTTTTCTTGAGTTAACTTTAGTTGGTCAACTGAACTCGCTCAAAGCAAACTAGGCCATGACAAAGCTGCGAATCGAGACCAATTTGAACCATAGGGTTAATTTTATGGCATTTTACTCTGAAGTTAGTTGTTTGTGTAATTGGCTTCCTCAGTTTGACAATCTGCATATCATTTTCACTTAACAAATGATGCATGCGCGTCTAATGATAAATATATGGAGGCTTATTTTTCTTGACGCATAGGATTCGTCATCGTGGGGCTCTAGTGTCGATTGACATTAGAAGGTGAGGCCTGAAAGCTCATCACCTTTTAATAAGTTTATATTCATTTCTTAATTAACCAACGATTATCCCCCTGCCGTCGTGTTTTTGTTCTTGCTAGACAGAACTCCCAACTTTCAAAGCAAGCTTGATTGAACTCAAGTTAACTCTAATAGTGCGACACGAGCCATAACTCACGTGTTTTTGTGTAACTATAGTTATCTCTAGAAAGTCAACCGAACTCGCTCTTAATAACTAGGCCAGGTCAGCTGCGAAACGAGACCAATTTCAAATCTAGATCCATTTTATGACATTTAACTTTGAAGTTCATTGTTTTTGTATTTTGCATCCACAGTCTTTTTTCAATCTGCATTATATTTTCACATATCAAATGATACAGGCACGTCTCCTCACTGATTTATGAGGACCTATTTTTCTTGAAGCAGAGGAGTGATGCGGTATCAAGGGAATTCTTTGGAGTGTTGCCATAAGAAGGTGAGACCTGAAAGGTCATCACCTTCTAAAAATCAGAAAAAGAATACGTAAATGTGAGTTTCCCGTAGATTAAAAAAAATGTATACAATAACATCTCAACATGGAACATCAAAACTGCAGTAGAAAGCCATGTAACCTAGTTCGCTTAAGAACCAGGACCGTGCAAGAACCAGAATCTTTTGCGTCGAAAAATATCAAGATCTAGAGAAAAATTCCGCCTTTTCCAGCTTTATTTAATCTGTCAAAAGAATATTTACTGGCCATAGAATTTTCCAGAAACTGATATTTTGTGCCGTTTTATTGTTGATAAGAAGAAAGTAAAAATTGATCTTGACTACCAAGTTGTATTTATGGGCTTTTTCTGGCTGTATGTGAAGCCTCCGTGTTGTAGTGGTTATCTACTCGCCTTGTAAAGCAGGGATCGCAGGATCGATCCCGAGCTTCTCCAGACTTTCGGATGAGTCTTTAAACCGAGGTCCCGTCTCCGTATGACCTTAGCTGTTGGTGGGACGTAAAAGTCAAACACTCACTAACTCTCAGACTGGCTGTATGTAAAGCACTCTTTGCATCTTATTTGATTCAATAAATGGTAAGCAAATGTAAGCTTTGTATACATTGCCATGTGATTAATCAATCAATCAATCAATCAATCAATTAATCTATTAATCAATCAAATGCCATTTTTGCCATTTTAATTAGCACGGCATTTCTATCTATCTTCAAATACTTAGTTTAGTTTATACTAATTTATTTTAGTTCGATTGCGATGAAAGCTTTAAGCTTATTGAATCGCTCTCGAACACTCATTCCGGGTGTTTTCACGCGCGCGAGAGAGGCAGTGGCTTTTAGACCACTGCTACCCATTTACACCTGGGTGGAGTGGGGCAGTGTCATTACGTGTCTTGCCCAAGGACACACCTCGATACCGGTGGCGGATTCGAACGCACAACCTCTCGATTATGAGTCGAACGCGCTAACCACTGCGCTATCGAGGCTGACAAATACTTAGTTGGTCATATCGCAATTGGTCGGGTGGCTAAATTTACAATTTACGTCCAGCCAGTTTCCCAAATAGATTTTGAAGAAAACACAGCCTGACACCCCTAAATTTCGAAATGGACTCCTGTATATATACGGAGGAAAATTCCATTTGTTACAAAGGGTTAAAAATGCGAGTAGGACGTTTTTACTGAAGACATTTGTTTAATATACAAGCACATTGCCGGTTAACGCGCGCGCATTGAGCTTTTGAATTATCTGGCACATGAATAGTAGTTTCAAACATATTACTTAGTCGTATAAGAAGTAAAAGTTCAGTTTGAAAAAATAAACTGATTTCTATCAAATCTGCTACTTCACAAGCAAGATTCCATACAGGAGGAGTTATGACTATACTGCACTTGTTCACAAACAGCTAAAACAGGTTTTTCTCATAACATGGCTCATATTCTATCCTTTATCATATGACGTCGCGTCTGAGAGTGTAATACGGTCTTGAAATATTTTGGAAGAGTCTATTGCCAGACGTCTGTCAATAGCAGAAAGTCGGAAAATGTGCCATTGCCAGACGTCTGTCAATAGAGAAAGTCGGTAAATGTGCTATTGCCAGACGTCTGGCAATAGCAGAATGTCGATAAATGTGCTATTGCCAGACTTCTGGCAATAGCAGAAAGTCGGGTAAAATGCTATTGCCAGACGTCTGTCAATAACAAATTTTCTGGAAAAGTGCTATTGCCAGATGCTACCTAATATATATATGATGCGCTTGGTAAATTATAGCAATGCCTGAACAATTCATGGTTTTACATCTATGCAAATAATATATCCGTGAAAATGAAAGCTTTCACATATGAAAAGAACCGGTACTGTGTGTTTTATTACAGAGGCATACCAGAAAATAAGATTGATGGCCTCGGTAGCTCAGTCGGTAGCTCAGTCGGATGCGCGGAGCTCACAGGTTCGATACCAGGCGGGGTAGACAACATTCTTTCGATAAGGTCGGTCATGAAATCTTTTCTACGGTCATTCTTTCCCTTCAGTTGATTCAAGAAGGATAGTTGTCAGTTTGTGGCGAAAGACTGTTACCTGTGCTGGTTAACCGCTTACGTATAAGCCTATCTCGGAAAAGTGTGTATAGGTAAACAGTCCTGTTCGATATGACCTAAATAGTGTTGACTGGGCTATTAGTGAGTCCTGTACTGGTTAACCGCTTACGTATAAACCTGCCTAGGAAAAGTGTGTATAGGTCAACTGACCATCTCACTATGCCCTAAATACAAATTGTGTTTACTGTACAAACAAACAAACAAACAAACAAACAAACAGGGCAGATTTACTCTTTTATTTAAATAGCATACCAGCAAACAAAACAACTGAAAAACATGAGAATAATATAGATAGTGCTCACAAATTCAGTGAAATTCCGCTTTTAAGACCACCTAAAATTACGAATAATTCTGCTTGAAAGAACTTAGTTAGTAGGTTTCAGATATTAGGCGTGTTGCTGAACTTTATACAGGGCCTAAATTTCACGAAAACATACCTCATCGTCCTAAAGGATAAGATGGGTCTCAAATTAAAGATAAATGTCTTATCTTTCATTTTCTAGGGGTCGTACGTTCAGAAATGGGTAGCGTCATATCTAAAATGGGGAGATAACTCTTATACTAGAAAATGGTAAAATCTGCAAATAAAAGAGTTGTTAATTATGTGACGAAGCTTTACCATTACGTGCTTATAGTTTTTAGTTTATATCCATAAATGTATATATATTTCAAATTTTGTGATTGTCTTCTTTGTGCAAATTCTGTTGTATATGACCGGAAGTACAGCTAAACGGAGTATTTGCCCTTGCCCTTATGTTGGAGTTTCGCTATAAAACGTGTTGATGTTTAACTTAGTATAACATAGAAAACTTTTTTTAAAACAAAAATTTTGTAACTTCCCGCAAAACAACAACAAAACATTTACTGATTTTGGCACCAAATCATTAGGAATCAATTCGTACACAAAGATTTTGCCCTACGGTGCAATTTTGCTAAAAATAATAATGTCATTTCTGTGCCATGTTGGTAATTTATATATATATATATTTTACTGGATATTTATTATTATGTCTATGTTTTCGCGCCTTGACGCTTATTTCTATTCTTGCTGTATTATGCTATATAAATTTACAAGTATGAAGGACTGAAGTCTCTGCAATGGATGAAGGATGAAAATATAGTTTTATATTTCCAAATAGAACAGCGTAAATAGAACAGTTTAAACAGGACTGTTAAGTATCGGACTTTAGAAAAGTGAGAATAAAGGGATAAACAAAAATAAACATAATTTATACAACTAAACATTTGGAACGAGACACTATTCCAATTTTTTACACCAACAATGCCTTTAATGAGTCAGCTGCGTTCGCTAATTTCTTGATTTTGCTGTTTTACAAGGAGTCAACTTACCCCACCCACTATCAGTAAAATGTGCATATAGTCAGATACTCGTTGACAGAGTGTTTCGTGTCGTGTACTCGTGTTACCGAGTAAATCTCAGTCGATTTACTAAAATCTGTGAACCATTGGTCAATAGTATTTCATTAAACAAGAGGGTCAAGATGGCCCTGAATCGCTCACCTGATTTCAAGATGTCACACAGCTTCGGAAAGTAATGCGGATAACTGACAGCTATCTTAATCATTGAAGCATAACTGTTGGACTTAGACAGATGGACACCTGAGCAACATGATTGCAAACTTACAAGTTGAATGAAACTGACTTATGATTTTAGAGGAGGCTGTCATTTAAGGAGTTTTTATAGTTTAGCTCTGACGGCCACCTTGTTCAGTTGGGTGGAACTGTTGTAATTTGTTTGGTAGAGGGTCACCCATAGCCCCAGATAAGAGCGGTTCTCGACACATTATCGTTCTTTTTCTGCAAAAATGGTTCATACATAGCCCCAGATGGATGTAGTATCCACACAGTATTTTTCTTATTTCTGCTCGGAAACGTGTGTTGTGGGTACCTATCCACAATGAGGCGCTTCTAATGAGTACCCATAGCATGTATCTGCATGCAGAAATAAGAAAATTATCAGTACTTTTCACTTGCAAAAGCGCCTTATCTTGAGCTATGGGACTCATTTACGTAACACTACTCTGAAGTTTGAAAGAAACGTAGCAAAAGTATAGGAGCAGTTTTCATTTTTTCAATTTTTATCTCTAGCTGCCATCTTGTTCTTCCGAGCAAAACCACTTTAGCAATGTTTAGGGTCTTTTAAGCAAGAATCCTACGAGCTATGAAGTTTGAATGAAACTGACCCAAAGGTGCAGGGGGAGTTGTCATTTAAAGTGCGTTTATTATTATGTAGTTTAAGCCGTGGTGGCCATCATGCTCATCCAAGCAAAACTTTAATAGCTAATTTGGTAGCGGGCTTCTCAGCAACCTTCCTGTGAAGCTTCAATGAAATGGGACCAAAGGAATAGGAGAAAATGTCTCTTAAAGGTTGATTTTTTTTTCTTCTTTTTGTAGCTTTGTTGGCCATTTTGTTCATTATGCTGTGAAGTTTTGGGAAATATAGAACCAAAGGTGTAGGTGTAGTTATCATTTAAATATTTTTCTAGTTATTAGCTCTGATGGCTATTTTGTCAATCAGAGCGGAGAGTTTTTCTATTCTGGTAGAGTGTCATCTGAGCAATATTAATATGATGGTTGATTGAAATTGACCCCAGGGTATAGGAGTTGTGGTCGTTTAAAGATGTTTTTCTATTTTTAACATTGGCGGCCATTTTATTCATCATAGTGAAGTAGAAGTAAAACTAACATCAGGAATCCATACAATTAACTTACTCCTTCCATCAAAGACACCAAAGGGAAAGAAACAAAAATATGAAGCGACCAGACAATAATGGAAACCTAAACAAAGGAAGGCCATAAGGACAGTCACTTTCCCACAAAATGGCCAAATGGCCATCCAAAATAAAAAGACACGGGTGATACACACAGCAAGTAACAAACAACAACATAAATAAACCGCCACAGAAGAACCGCCTTGGAACAGTCAGTGGAAAGAATTCCACTGGGGGGGGGGGGGGGGGCTTAAATCGATTTTACATGGCCATAATCCTCGCCCTTAACTCTGTCGCGGTCTACACTAATTTGTTTAGGCCGCGTGAAGGCTTCCTAACTAATCAGTGTAACATCTCCGAGAACATACAAATAAAAAAATACAGAGATGAAACAAGGTTGAGGACTCGACAGCATACAACAACAGAATTGTTGGAGCAAAAGAAAACCAACAGTTAGACTCCGAGGGGGCCGACCAAAGACGGAGCATCAGGCGCCAACCAACATAAAGAATACTAAAATAAAATTTAGCTATAGTGGTAGGGTGTAACCCAGGCAACATAGTTGTAAAGGTTGAATCAAATTGGCTCATGGGTTAAGAAGGAGTTGACGTTTAATGCAAATCGTTGAGGTGTTTTCTATTTTTAGCTCTGATAGCCTTAGTGTTCATGAAGAAGAAGCCTTTAATTTATTTTGACAGCAGAACTTTTCCCATGGGGTTTGAATGAAAGTCGTCTAGGTGTAAAGGAGGTAATGTGAAAGTTGTGATTTGAAGTTTTCATTTTCTGTTTGAATTTTTTAGAACTGCCGGACATATTGTCCATCAGAGTTTTATGTTTGCAGCTATTTTAGTAGGGAGCCACCTATGGAAACATTCCTCTGAAGTTTGAATCAGTGGCCCGAAGGTTAAGGAGTTGGCATTTAAAGCAAATTGTTGACGTTTTTCTAATTTTGTCTCTAGTAGCGATTTATATTTAAGGACGGAATCATATTTTTATTATTTTGATAAACAGTCACCTAAGCAACTTTCTTCTGAAGTTTGAATGAAATTAAAACAAATGTCGTTCAAATATGTTTCTAACTTTAACTCCTGCTGCCACTTGGTTCATTGGAACGGATAAATTTCAGATATTTGGTAGCTATATAGGGAGCCACCTAATCAATATTTAAGTTTGAATCAAAGTTGTTCGAGGCTTTAGGAAGAGTTAGCATTTGATGCAACGTTAAATTATCTTGTTAACGTTACTCTAGGTTTATCTCTCATGACCATTTTGCTCATCAGAGCGGAACACTTTTAGTTACTTTGGTAGAGGATCACCTATGCAAGTGCCCAATGATGATAAAGAAGTTGTTGTTGGAAGACGTTTTTTTGTCTATTTTAGCTCTTGCGGCCATCTTGTTCATCAGAGCGGAACGCTGTTTGCAATTTTAGGTAGGTAGCCATCTAGGCAATGTTCCCGTGAAGTTTGAATCAAATCTGCAAAAGTGTTTGGGAGAAGTGAGCATTTAAAGCAAAATTTATTTGCTTCTATTTTAAGCTCTGTTGGCCATTTTGCACGTCAAAGCAGGACCGTTTTAGCTATTTGGTAAAGGGTCACCTAATCAACGTTCCTATGAAGCTTGAATGAAATGGCCCAAGGTAAAGGAGTTTTGTTTGAAGACTTGTTCTAGTTTACCTCTGGCGGCCATCCTGTTCATCGGAGAGGAGCAATTTGAGCTGTTCTGGTAGGGAGCCCGCTAGGCAACATTCCTGTGAAGTTTAAATCATATTGGCCCTAGGGTTAAGGAGGAATATGCATAAAAAGCAAATTGTTGACATACCGGAGGTTCATCTCAGCAATATTTACATTAAGTTAGAATAAAAATTGGCCGCGGGATAATGGAGGAACTATCGATTGAATATATTTTTATTTTTAGCTCTGGCAGCCATCTTGTCATGAAAGCATTACAGTTTTAGCTATTTTGGTAGGGAGACAATAGGCAATATTCCTCTAAAGTTTGAATCAAATTGGCACATGGGTTCATGAGGAGTTAACATATAAAGCAAATTGTTGACGTTTTTCTATTTGAGATGGTCACCTCAGCAACAGCAAGATTAAAATTGGCCAAGAGGTAAAGGAGGAGTTGTCGTTTGAAGTTTTTCCTTCTATTTTGTGCTCCGGCAGCTTTCCTGTTTATCGGAGCGAAACGTTTTTGGCATTTCTGATGGGGATCCACCTACGTACGTTCCTGTGAAGTTTGAATCAAATCGGCCCAAGGTCACAATAGCTCACTGCAAGCACTCCGTACTCAGTTGAGCTAACAAGTGGCCATATATAAGTATTAAATCTCCCACCTGTCTGAAATTTTTACGGTGTTATTAAGATCGAAATCCTGACAGTTAGTTTTGAAAGTAATATTTCGTCTATCATAACTGAAAGTGACCAATCTTTTTCGCATGCGATAAATGCTACGCTTCGTGTGTTCTTAGATGGTTGGTGAGACCAGTTCTAGCTCTGAACTGTCTGTTGCAGATTAAGCAACAGAGGTTAGAGGAAGACAGCGCTTTGTGTTATGCCTTAGCTTTGGCTTTGCACGTTTCTTCTCGGCTTCTCTGATTCTTTTCACTAGCCCCTCTTCTGATGAGGCCTTGCCACTTTACTCGGTCCTGTGCAGTTTGTTCCAACGAACCTGCTGGTATGCTGAAGTCCTGGAAAGAGGCTTACAGTGTGATATAGTAACGCTTCTTCTGACCACCTTTGGAGCGTTTGACCATTTCTAGTTTTCCATATAGGATTTTCATCGGCAAACGGTTCTCAAGCATCCTGGTAACATGGCCTGTCCATCTTAATTGTGCCAGTTTAAAAAGATCGTGTACAATCTGCATCCCCGACCTTTTCATGACTTCTATGTCTGGAATCCTGTGTACCACTTAATATTTAAAAGTTTCCTAAAAGAGCTTGTATGGAAGTGGTACAGTCTTTTCACGTGCCGTTGTAAACTGTCCACGTTTCACACGCATATAATAGTGTTGGCAGCACCACAAATCTGTAGGCTTTCAGCTTTCTGTCTGATTCTACTTCGATACCAAACACGACCACGTAGCTGGCCAAATGCTGCACTAGCTTTGGCAATCCTGTCATTCTGACTTCATCATCAATATGCACGGCTGTTGACAGTGTACCCCAAGGCAGGCATTTGCAGTCTTTGACCGTTCATTGTAAGGCTTGCCAGATGCCAGGTGATAGATCACCTCAGTATTTTGATGCTGGTTGCTTGGTCATTGCTGTCACAGTATTCAGATACTTGATCTACATAATTTTTGTGCGAGTTCACTCAAAATTTAGAATATCTCGAAATACGTACATAGTATTTTTACAACGACAACGATCAGTCTCGAATGCATACATTCTATTTTTACAAAACCTGTATTTTGTTGGCTTGAATTTTATTCAAGTTTTACGGCCCAGTGAATAGTAATTCCGATGTGTTTAGACAGGGTCAACATGCAAATATCGATAACTATGCCACAATGAAACTTACCCCATCCCACGGCCTTTAATTGTGTGTGTCGGGGAGGAGTGCACAGAGGTAGAGGAGAGGGCAGATATTATAAGTCATTGCTTAACTGAAGGCTCTTTCATTTTTCGAAAGTCGAGCCTTTTCATTTCATTAACGCGATTTTGTAGTATAAAGTGATTTTTAGGACTTTTAAAGTGTAAACATTTTCAGAAGAAAGACAAATGATAATTTTATTGTTTTTGTTATTTTAAGCTAAATATTGTTTGTAGGTGCTCGTTAAAACCGCCTCATTGACGTGGTTCACACAAGTACCAACGGTCTTTGTTTTTAGTGGTTATAAGGAAAATAACGTTTGCCTCTGCAAATCCCACTTTTACGGGTTAGGGGTAGGCCTCACTTTCCCGAGGTAGGGTTTACCGAACCTTTCGTTGCAAGAGTTTGTTAATGTAACGACATTTTAAATTTGTGCAGGCACAACCTGGTGCAATTGCTACATATAGAATCTTCTTATAGAGAACCTCGCATTTTTATTAACAGCTGTCCATAAAATTAAGTCTACTGGCTGATCAGACAGAGAACCGCTAAACTCACTGAATTCGCACAACGTTGACTCAATGGGGAATTTTGAACGCCTTAACGTCGACTCGGCGTTGATTTAACTGTTACATATCGACGATTTGTGTTCACGGAGATAAATGCGCCAACAATTGGATGTAAAATGACTTTCTTAAAGTTGCTTAAGAAATGTATTGGAAAAAACGCATTAAACTTATACCTTTTTCACGCGGGGTGTGTACCTTTGACAGTGGGTTTCGAAGCCACTATGGGTATCAGGATGTCTAAATGTAATGTTTTTATTAGCGAAATGGTTACATGTTTATAAAATTACAAGTTTTATGCTGTGTTTTGAAAACTAAATGTGGCAGAAAGAACGACCACAGGTGAAAAATCCGATTTCATATGGTAGGAAGAGTTATCTCCTCATAAAATATCAACCAATCTAAAAATAGCGCCCAAATTGCACACAAAAAGCACAAATTGAAGTGTTCTTGACGAAAACGGAACAATTTGCGTAAAAAAGATAGTTTTGAAATGAGTAAAATTCATGTAGAAGTACGAGCTCTTTGATTTTGGTTTCAACGAATGAGGAGTTATCTCCCCATTTTTAGTATGATGCTACCCATGTTGGAGCGTACGACCAATTTTTAAATAATGTAGGGACATTTATCTTTAATTTGAGACCAGTTTCATCCTTTATGACGGTGAGGTATGTTTTTGTCCATTGAACTTGGTTCGGCAACGCGCCTATATTCTTTCCTTGTGTTTTCTGCAGACATTGTCCTGTGCTCAGAGACCACTTTTGGGACTGTACTGATTTATAATACTTTCAGGAAGAAAAATTCCCATAAACTATAGAAATTATAAATACAAGACTTTTAAGATAAAAATAAAATAATGAAAAAAAGTGTTGTGAGCAGTTGTCCTATTTTCCATTAAGGCTGTGGGCAATTGTCTTGTGAGCAACTGTCTTGTGAGCAAATGTCATGGAATCTTGCTGACCAGATTTATAAAATCAAGTTTACACAATATGATGATGATTCGTATGAAATCTTAATTGTGGAGATTATGTTTGAGTCTGAGCTTGCTTTCGCCCCTCCCACGTTTTTCATGTATGTGCTTATCTGTGAAATTTATATGGTAAAACTGGGGCTTGTAAGGTTATACATTAGTTTTCGTATTTCTGCAGAAACACATAGGTTGTGGGTGCTCGTTAAAACGGCCTCCCCGAGACGGTTCTATCGAGTGCCCACAATCCTCGTTTTGTGAAGAAATTAGAAAACTATCTCTGTTTTTCATGTAAAATTGTCGATTTTTAGACAAAAATATCAGTCCCAAAGGTGGTCTTCATAAAGGATTTAAGTCATCGTTGAATAAACTGTCAAACCAGTTAACCTGCCCATCTTTACAATCTATCTTTGAGACTGTGAGCCAATGTCCTGAGTCAATAGTGCCCCGGTGTAAAATTTGGACCATGTTTTTGTCTTCTTTTTTGAAATGTAAAATAAAGTTGATTGAAAGCCATTTAAATGTGTAAATTGTTGTTTTAGTATGGATTGTGCAGCCTCTATGATTTTGTCATTTAGTTGATATTGCACGACCCGCAGAAAAAGCGACCGACTGAAGTCGGTTGATTTTCTAGAGTGCCCTAAAATCACCGTGTCATTCTGTCAGTCTGTCATTCTGTCAGTCTGTCTGTCCGTCCGTAACCCGTTTGTGAAAATTGGAGATAGTGACTTAACCGCTTGGAATATTTAAACAATTTTTGGCATACTGATAGATATCAATGAGATCTAACCAATGAACTTGCGAAATATTACATTCCATTTAGTATAGCCTCGCCGAGGCGAAAAATGTGAAAATTTTCGAACTGCTTCTCCTCGGAAACCGTTGGGTCGATTGAAGTCAAATTTCATATGGAGCCTCTATGGGAAGGGGGAAACCAAAATTTGCTCATGGGGTCCAGGTCACATGACCAAAATGGCCGCCAAGCCATATATGGTCTGTCTGTCTGTCCGTCTGTAACCCGTTGGTGAAAATTGGTGATAGTGACTTAACCGCTTGGAATATTTAAACAATTTTTGGCATACTGATAGATATCAATGAGATCTAACCAATGAACTTGCGAAATATTACATTCCTTTTAGTATGGCCTCGCCGAGGCGAAAAATGTGAAAATTTTCGAACCGCTTCTCCTCGGGAACCGTTGGGCCGATTGAAGTCAAATTTCATATGGAGCCTTTATGGGATGGGGGAAACCAAAATTTGCTCATGGGGTCTAGGTCACATAACGAAAATGGCCGCAAAGCCATATATGGTAAAAACCCTTCAAAAATAGTCTTCTCCAGAACCACTGTGCAGATTTCCACGAAACTTGATAAATAGCATCTCGGACGTAGGCCCATCATAAATTGCTAAAATGGTGACCCTGGGTTGACCTTGACCTTCTTTGTGCCTAGGGCAAACTTTGACACATATGCTTTTGTATTGGAAAAGTGAAAATGCATTTTATTCTGCAAACGATTAGAATACAGTACTAAAGTAATGAGATCTAACCAATCAACTTGGGAAATATTACATTCTATTTAGTATAGCCTCGCCGAGGCGAAAAATGTGACAATTTTCGAACTGCTTCTCCTCGGAAACCGTTGGGCCGATTGAAGTCAAATTTCATATGGAGCCTCTATCGGATGGGGGAAACCAAAATTTGCTCATGGGGTCCAGGGCACATGACCAAAATGGCCGCCAAACTATATATGGTCTGTCTCTCTGTCTGTCCGTAACCCGTTTGTGAAAATTGGTGATAGTGACTTAACCGCTTGGAATATTTAAACAATTTTTGGCATACTGATAGATATCAATGAGATCTAACCAATGAACTTGCGAAATATTACATTCCATTTAGTATAGCCTCGCCGAGGCGAAAAATGTGAAAATTTTCGAACTGCTTCTCCTCGGAAACCGTTGGGCCGATTGAAGTCAAATTTCATATGGAGCCTTTATGGGATGGGGAAAACCAAAATTTGCTCATGGGGTCCAGGTCACATGACCAAAATGGCCGCCAAGCCATATATGGTAAAAACCTTTCAAAAATAGTCTTCTCCAGAACCACTGGGCAGATTTCCACGAAAATTGATAAATAGCATCTGGGATGTAGGCCCACCGTAAATTGCTAAAATGGTGACCCTGGGTCGACCTTGACCTTCTTTGTGCCAAGGTCAAACTTTGACACATATGCTTTTGTATTGGAAAAGTGAGAATGCATTTTATCCTGCAAACGATTCTGAATACAGTACTAAAGTATAAGATATATTTTTGCTGCTTACGATAAGGCGCATTTATTGGGGGAACCGTTTTAGGTCCAGGTCACATGACCAAAATGGCCGCCATACCCATATATGGTTACACTCAAAAAGCTTAAAGCATCCGGCGGGTCGTGCACTTCAGCTGAAGCACTGGTTTACCCTCAATTTCAGCCTTGTCGTGGATATTCATAATTGAGGCGGTTCTAACGAGTAACAAAAAATCTCTGTCTCGGAGCAGAAATGTGCAAAATAATGTATACCCCTGTAAACCCCAGTTTTCTCTATAAACATTTGGGTTTAGAGGGGTTTAATTTCTTGAATATCCAAGCTTGAGGCAGTTCTACCGATTTACCGAAACCTATGTCTAGGAGCAGAAAGATGCCAAATAATGTAAACTCTTGTAAACCCCAGTTTTCTCTCTATATAAATTTGGGTTTAGAGGGGTGTTCATTACACGGACTGGTTACCATGGATATCCATAATTCGAAAAAGCGATGCACAAATTGGAATTTGTGTTACCCAGAATTAATTAATGTAAGTATTGTTATCATGATGTATGTACACTTTACTTTTATCATTTCCCATTTTGTATTTCATAAAAAAGGTCCCCGCCCATAGGGGCTTGAAAAATATATGGGCTGCATGATGCTTCCACCTAGAGCTGAATCCGGCCCACACACTAGTACTGGTAAACCGCTTAGAGGATCTAAGCCTGTCCAGGAACCGCGGTGCGAGGCGGACAGTCCATGCTAATAAACACTATTGGTTTCATTGGGTGACAGGGCTTAAGATGCCATTTCATCTCAATGTCGGGTAAAAGTCCCATAAAATTGGAAGCAACGTCTCCAAAATGACCTTTACAGTGTTCACGGGGACGTTAAACCTCAAGTCAAGCAAGGCCTCCTCATTATAGGGGCCCTCGCTCATTGTCAAGATTCTGTCATATTTGTGAAACAAAAAGCCATAACACTGAGACGTGTTGGTATAACGGGAGGAACTCGGGAGTGTCTGGTCGTTTTACTCAATAGGTAATAAATGAGCGTATAAAACTATCATTACCAACAAACGACACCGTATCTATGAGACCGCGCACGAAAACAGAAAATCATTCTGCTTGTAATGAAAGGCCTATCAAAGATCCTGAGCACACCAGTGACCCTCTCGTTACAAATACACCAATGGGTTTAATCCAAAACTATGCTCCGAACTCAAATCCCACCGAACCTACCTGCTTAGTACCAGAGACAACAGTTAATGCAAATTTAGACTTGTCATTTAAGTCTAAAGGTTTGCACTTTTGTAACCTCAACATAAGGCACATTGTCTCAAAAATTGATGAGATTCGCATCATTATGGCCAGTAAGTCATGTCCAGATATACTGGGTATTTGTGAGTCCTTTTTAGAACCGACTATCTCTGACAACCAGGTAGCGATTGGAGGTTACGAGTTTCTTAGAAAAGATAGCGCAGACACAAAAAACAAAACTGGTGGAGGATTATTACTGTACTTTAGGAAAACAACAAGATACAAGCGTAGGTCTGAATACGAATTATCTAATTTGGAAACACTTTGGGCCGAAATTCAGCTTCCCAATTCGAAACCTTTTCTTTTATGTACAGTCTGTAGGCCACCCAATGCATTGAATGAATGGATCGACTTGTTTGAGGAAGAGCCTTCCATAGCACAAACAACTGGCCTTGAAATTCTCCTTATGGGCGACTTCAATATAGATCTAAAAGCTTGTATAAACATCAAATGGCTCAACCTCACAAACTTATTTGACTTATCACAATTGGTAAAAGAGCCTACAAGGATCACAGAAACTACTGAAACATTAATCGACCACGTGTATACGACTCATCCAGGTAATATAGTACAATGTTTCACTTCTAATCTATCTCTATTAGTGATCATTTTCCAATCTGCTTTACACGAAAAATGAATTCAAAAATTCTTTAAGATAGGCATACAACAACAACCTATCGCAGTTACAAATACTTTGATGAAAAGAAGTTTATTTTTGATATAAGTAACGATTTGAACTCATTTGTTGCAGACAAATCAAATATTGACGAAGACCTCAGCGTCTGGTACTCACTTGTATTAAAGCACCTGAATAACAACGCACCAGTTAAGTCTAAACGTGTTAAAACCAAGCGCTAGCCTGACTGGTTTACCCCAGACATCACTTGTGGATTAAACATGCAAATTGACCCCTCCGTATGCGCCGCTTAGCCACGCCCCGTCAAGGAACATAACTCTATTGTTGCTACCTTAGACAAGCTATTAAAAAAATGGCGACGTAAGCAATAACTACACGAGCAACACTGAAAGATTTACTGGCCGATTTTTACAACAGGCTGCAGAACAATGCTGTCACAACGTATAAATGATCATTTTTTTTCGTTTTGACATGTCGACTTTTAATTAGAAAAAAAAAACGCACTTAAAGAACATTTCCTGGATGGTTCTGAAATCTTCATACAGTTTCGGGTATTGATGCACATCACAATAGAAACTCTCTCGTTTCTAACTAAAACTTCATAAGTCTCTAGAAAATCACCACGTTGTACCCCTGTGTACTATATTTTAGCAGAGATAAGAAAAATAATGTATACCCCTAAAACCCCCACTTTAACTAAATAGGGTTAAAGTTAAACGTTCGATTCTCAGTTCAGGACTATTTTCGCAACCTCCACTCAGAGACGATCGACCCATCAGTACTCTCAGTGCTTTGATTTAAAGTACAGTGCCAATTCGTATATCTGTCGCTGATGTTTATGTTACAATACGGCCATAAAACGAGCCGCAATAAACTCTGAATGAAATTCATATCGAGACATAAACTAATATTTTCGTTTTCAATAATTTAATCACGACAAAAGCGCCCGTCAATTGGGGGTTGGAGAAATAGATTGGGCTGAAAGGTGCTTCCGCGAGAGAGTTGAAACTGACCGGTACTGGTAAACCGCTTGGAAGGTCGAAGCATACCCAGGAAAAGTGGTGCGAGTCAGACCTATTCAGTTTCTTTGACTTGAGACGTCATTTCATTAATGTCAGATAAAAGTCCCACAGGTTCCCACGATGACCTAAATAGTGCAGTCGGGGCCGAAAACCTCATCACAAACTCAAACAAATCACGCCAAGCTGTCCATGAAAAAACACTCTTGAAAGACGTAAATGAGAATTGCCAAGAACAAAATTAACGGCCATCTTAACCCATTCAGTACCAGAAATCCCTAAAGGGGTACATTGTACCTTGACAAATAGTGCAGACCCAGGTCAGACACCACAAAACACGGCTTCTGATCAGGGCCTTTACTGCTCGCTTAAAGTTCAAATTTGAAGAAAACACAACCTGACACCCCAAATTTTGAAATGAACCCCTGCTATTAATAAGGTGGACGATTCCATTTGGTACGAAAAGGGTTAAACCACCTAATGAAAAGAAAGACTTGGTGAAAAATATCCCCACACAACATGGTGGAAAAATCCCCACACAACATGGTGGAAAAATCCACACACAACATGGTGGAAGAAACCCCACACAATATGGTGGAAACATCCCCACACAACATGGTGGAAAAATCCACACACAACATGGTGGAAAAATCCACACACAACATGGTGGAAAAATCCACACACAACATGGTGAAAAAATCCACACACAACATGGTGGAAAAACCCACACACAACATGGTGGAAAACCCCACACACAACATGGTGGAAAAATCCCCACACAACATGGTGGAAAAATCCACACACAACATGGTGGAAAAACCCGCACACTACATGGTGGAAAATCCCACACATAACATGGTGGAAAATCCACACACAACATGGTGGAAAAATCCACACACAAAATGGTGAAAAAACCCCCACACACATGGTGGAAAACCCAACACACAACATGGTGGAAAAATCCCTACACAACATGGTGGAAAAATCCACACACAACATGGTGTAAAAAGCCACACACAACATGGTGTAAAAACCCACACACAACATGGTGGAAAAATACACACACAACATGGAGGAAAAATACACACACAACATGATGGAAAAATACACACACAGCAACACAAAAAGATGCAGCAAAAACAATTTAAATGCACTTGCGAAAGTAACGATATATACAGGACTTAATTTGATCGATTTGAGGTTTAACATCCCCGTCAACACTGTATGGGTCATTTTGGAGACGTTGCTTCCATTTGTGTGGGACTTTTACCTGACATTGAAATGAAATGACTTCTCAAGCCCTGTCGCCCAATGAAACCAATAGGGCTTATAAGCACGGACGGTCCTTCTCGCACCGCTGTGCCTTGGTAGGCTTATATCCTCTTAGCGGTTTACCAGTACTCTTGTGTGGTCGGTTTCAGGTCTGCTTGGAAGCATCATGCAGCCTATCTATTTCTTCAAGCCCCGATTGGCGGGGGCCGATATATATACAGTAATGAGTGTTATTGAGTTTTACGTCCCACCAACAGGTAAGGTCGTATGGAGACGGGACCTCGGTTTAAAGACTCATCTGGAGAAGCCCGGGATCGAATCCATGACCCCTGGTTTATGAGGCGACTAGCTTATCCACTACATTGCGGAGACTTCTTATATATACAGGAAAAATGAGCTAAGCATTGCTGTTTGAGGACCGTAATGGCGCAATCGGTTAGACCGTTGTTCGCGGCAGCCATTGCCAGCGTGAGTTAGAATCCTACCATCGCCCAGTTTGTACTTTCTTATTGCTTTACTATACAATTGTTTTCGAAAGTACTTGCATTAGAAATGATCCAGGGCCGGGTGTCTGTTGAAGTTTGGTATGTCTTAAATATAATAGTTGCAAGTTTCCGTATCCATAGGATTCAGGCATCCATCATAAAATCCGAGTGTGCCAACGCACAACGGTACCTAGTAGCTCTATCTGAGGGGTCATACAAGAAAACTGAGCTAAACACTGTTCCATGAAACGCTTCCTTTGAGGAGCGTAGTGGTGCAATCGGTTAGACCGTTGTTCTTGTATGGCTAGGCGCGGCAGGCACTGCCAGAGTGAGTTCGAATTCTACGTTCCACCGCCCAGTTTGTACTTGCTTATTATGTATAAGGATAACTGTGTTAAAAAGTGTTCTTTCTGAAAATCGGCGGTTTTATAGTACGCTTTTTACTGCTTTGCTGACACTTGCCACAAAAAGATATTTCTACCGTTAAACAGCCAACTTACCCAACAGCAAAGAGCAACTGCAATGAGATAGTCAGCAGAAGATCTATTCAGGGCTTAAAGGCATTTATTCTTGATTATTGAGGACTATCAGTTCATTACATAATATTATGTAGCCCTCAGTGCTGACTAAAGAGAAGTCCTCTGTCTGCAACAGGTAAGCGACCTTCTTGGGGACAATTAATAATTGACTAACTGTTAACTACAGTGTACCTTATTGATTTTCCTCTTTAGTGTCTCAGTCATGGGATTCAACAGGAGCTACTTACCACCCTATTAAAGGGACCTTTGATCTGCTATAGACAGTATATCACAGGGGGCAATAAAACAATTATGGACACACGATGTGTCCTACTGTCTAAGAATAAATGCCTTTAAACTCCCTTATTCATATCCAGAAAAATAAGGAGGACAGGGTCATTACAATAACACATCCATGTGATATAGTACACTTTTCAAACCTCAAGAAGAAAATTTGTGATATTTTTTGTATTTATACTCCAAACATAGGTTTTGGGTACTCGTTAGAACCGCCTCATTGAGGCGGTTCTAACGAGTACCCACAACCTATGTCTTGAAGCAGAAATAAGGAAAATAATGTTTACCACCGTAAACCCCAGTTTTCTCTATATAAAGTGGGGTTTAGATGGGGGCTTTATTTCACGGACTTGTTCACGTGATGGCTATATATTTATTATCTGATTTTTTTTCTCGAAAATCAAAGATTACAGGTACTCGCCAGAGACGGTTTGAAAAAGACGATAAAAAGAACTTCTGTGTGGTCCACGTAAAAAGTCTCCCTGACCCTTCATCAGAGTGTAGTTTATATTTTAGTGTCCTTTTGGGATTTTTGATTACATTTTGAAGTTTCAAAATATTTGAGGGTCACTGATGAGGCCTAATTGATCGAAACAATCTAGTCTGGTCCTCGAAAAACTTGTACTGTCCATTTCTTTCAGATCTACGACGGTATCTTGCTTCAAAATGACAACCCTTATATAGAAGATATTCAACGCGCGCAACCAGTGAACGTTTCGAGTGCTGATAATGACAACAATATCACAATAATCATACATAAAAAATGTCATTTTCAGAGCTATGAATAACATCTTTATTTCACAGAGGTGTGTGTGTGTGTGTGTGTGAATTCGGGTTTAACGTAGCTTTCAACAATTTTTCAGTCATATCACGACGGTGTCTGGTTGCGACAGGGAGCTCAATGCTCACTTTTATAGTGCTGCCTCACTGAAGTATCATGTCCCAGACACATTACATGATACCACACCCAGTCACATTATCCTGACACTGGGTCGACCAGTCCTAGCTCTACCCCGTAAATCTGAGTGCCAAGCGAGGAGCAGCTAGTACCATTTTTAACGACTTTGGTATGTCGCGGCCCGGGATCGAACCTGTGACCTCCCGTTCCCCGGAGCGGACACTCTACCAACTGAGCAATCGGGGCCGGTCACAGAGGTGTGTATGCTCTGCCCAATACCTTGGGGAAAATGTGTTCAAACTGGATTGGTATTTGGGAAAGTAAATTGGCGGTTTTACGGCCGCAAAGGGCTAGGGTCGATAAGGTGCATTTTTGGCCTCGATTTTCCAGAAAAATCAAAATTACATGTTTACATAGGTTTATACGTGTTAAATTAGAACACCATATAAAGTTTCAAGAAATGCTGTTAGAACGTCGGATCGTACGCACGTATTGCTATGGTGACGTCACTAAGGAAGGTCGAAACGCCATTTTCCTGAAATTTTTAGTTGTTTTGACATGTTTCCACGGAAAATTAAGTACCGCACCACCCCTCAACCAACATGAAAAATGTCGCAAAAGAAATATAACGTCCAGTTCGTCTTATCACCAATGTTTGGTGTTGGTTGAGGGGTGGTGCGATAGTTAAAATTACAAGTAGAGACCTTTTGACAACAGCCAAAAGCCTTGGTGAAACGTACATTTTATTGACCTTTGAGACGATTTTGACATGAATGAAGAATTTATTTCGCTTGATTTCGTTAAAATATTTTGTCACGGCATTGAATTATATTTCAAACTAGATCAAGGATAAATCTGCATAAATCTGACTAGCTCTTACTATTTGCATTTTTCTAGATCTAGATGTGAATATATCTACTTTTATAAACCTACTGATTGAACTAAAATACAAAATGAATTTAAGTTACAATAAATTAAATTGATGTCTTTCTAATATGCTGTTTTTGTTACTGTTTTATCTTTTTGTTTCGGCTAATGTTATCTGTGCATGAATAGCCTCCCTTGCAATTCACGGTATTTAACCGGAGTTGCCACCACATTTGATGTAGGCTACGTCACATAGGCCTTACTAACTATAGTTGAAATCTTTAACTTGTACCCGGGGACGGCCAAGCCAGCATCAAACAGCGCGTCAGCGTCGGACCGAGAGCGATACGACGTTGTGTCCCGGCATTCTTTGCATGCAGGAGTAAACATTATTTTTCTTAAATTATGACCTCCAGTAAACGCACCCCCCCCCCCCCCGCACACACACACACGGATCCAACGAAGAGTGCACTTTGTGGACTCATCGCTGCAAATAATGCCATTATCTCCACTGTCGGAGATCGAATCCGGGACCTCTAACATCAGACGCAAGGGCACTATCAACTGAGTTACCACGTTCCCACATGTTGTTCCATAACAGACGAGTTAAGAAAGTGTTTTTTTTTTTTTTTTTTTTTTTTTTTTTTTAAATATAGAATCCCATGGCTATCAATTTCAAACTGTTGTCTGATCTAAAAGAGGTGCAGGACTCTACCTGGTTTTCATTTTTTCCCGCGCCTCTGCATTGAATCATGTTTCATTTTGCATATGAATCTAATCGGCTGCTATTTTCTCTTTATTACTATTCGTACATGCGGTGCGAGTCTGACCGTCCATGCTTATAAACCCTATTGGTTTCATTGGGCGGCAGGGCTTGAGATGTCATTTCACCTCAATGTCGGGTAATAGGTCCCATAAAATTGGAAGCAACGTCTCCAACATGACCTTTATAGTGTTCACGGGGACGTTAAACCTCAAATCAAACAAACAAAAACTATTCGTACATGCAAGCTCTTGTGAAAGACAGTTTTAATTTCTACTTAGAAGGCTCAGACGATAAAAAGTTTAACACACAATGCACTGAAATGATATCTGTCTCATACCGCACTGATGGGTTAGGCCTACATCATTTTTCGCAATTTAATTTTTCTTTTCGCTTGTTGTCATTTGTTACTTCCCTTGTATTCCGGCTGATTGGAGAGTAAATAAGTAAATATATACCTCAAAATTATTCCGCCCCCGCCCATCGGGGCTTGAAGAAATATATGGACAGCATGATGCTTCCACGCTGAGCTGAATCCGACTGCACACGAGTACTGGAAAATCTCTTAGAGGATCTAAGCCTGCCTAGGCAGAGCGGTGTGAGTAGGATCGTCCATGCTTATAAACCCTTTTGTTTCCATTGGGTGACAGAGCTTGAGATGTGAAACCTCAAATCAAACAATTATTATGATACGCCAAAGTCTTCTGTTCAAGAGAAGCCGGTGTACCAAGGCTAATTAGGATATGGCCGGGATGTGGGTATGCTTTGGTTATGTATACCCGGATCACTTTTTTCTCTTGGATGGACAATTCTTATTATTTTCAGCCTGCATTGTGACTGGGTCGATTGTTTGTTAGTCGACCTAAAGTTATTATACACTAGCCGAACGTTGTTGATAATGTCCAAGTGACTGTGCCTGATTTGTAGGAAATTATAGTCACGCTTTTCTTTCCATTGTGAGATCATAGTATTGTGTAAAAGGGCCATGCACTGGGTTTGGCAATCAGTGTAGACCCCGACTAGACGCAGCAGAACGCGGCGTCTGATTGCCATAGGTATAGCTTCAATGTGTGTGTGTGTGTGTGTGTGTGTGTGTGTGTGTGTGTGTGTGTGCGTGCGTGCGTGCGTGTGTGTGTGTGTGTGTGAGACTGTATGTAGAGATGCTGAAAACAGCAACGTTATCAGATAAAAACATTTGAGAGAGAGAGAGAGAGAGAGAGAGAAATTGAGAGAGAGAGCTGTATGTAGAGATGCTGAAAACAGCATCATTAACAGAAAAAAAATATTTTAGAGAGAGAGCGAGAGTGTAGTGATGCTGAAAACAGCAACATTAACAGAAAAATACATTTCAGAGAGAGAGAGAGAGAGAGAGAGAGAGAGAGAGAGAGAGAGAGAGAGAGAGAGAGAGAGAGAGAGAGGGAGTGAGAGATAGTGACTGAAAATAGAGATGCTGAAAAGAGCAACATTAACAAGAAAAAATACATTTTCATTACACAGGCCTTAGGGCTTTTCATGGCCAGTCAAGACGACGGTCAAACCAGAGATTATTTAAACAGAGAACTGGTTTCGGGCACCTTAGGGCACGTTCATTGTTACAGACTTCATTGGCTAATTGAGTAAGAGTGCTAGCTGTCTCTTAATTGATAAGGTCTCTCTGTGTTGTAGGTTCGAGTCCCACTCGGGTCATGTTAGACGCCAAGTTCTGCAAAGGAAGGTCAGGTGTTTATTTTTTCCAGATACTCCGGTTTTTATCGTCCTCTGGTTGACGATCGGCTCGAAAGCAGTAAAATTATCTTGAAAGGACCGTAAAAGCACACCCACGACCAATGCAAAAAGAAGACCTTCAATGTTATTAACAGTTGCCAGATAGAGTTTTTCTTGAATGCACCAGAGCCGGACAAAATTCCAAACAGACAGTTACGAACTGCACCGAGCTTGATGCAGTAATTGACCCAAAAATGACTGTTTTGGGGTCGCTGTGACCTTGAAAATGAGGTCAAGGTCACCAAAATCTAATCATATCTGTTGTATGTTGTAATGATAAATTGTACCAAGTTTGACTAAAATTAATCGATTTGTTAATGAGATAGAGTGCAGACAAGCCGTTTTTGGCCCAAAAATGGCCGTTTTTGGGGTCGCTGTGACCTTGAAAATGAGGTCAAGGTCACAAATTTCTAACCATATCTGCGGAATGTTGTAATTATATATTGTACCAAGTTTGACGAAAAATAATCAATTTGTTAATAAGACAGAGTGCAGACAAGCCATTTTTGGGCCCAAAATTACAGTTTTTGGATCACTGTGACCTTGAAAATGAGGCTAAGGTCATCATGACCTAAAGGCTGTTTATTCTTATGCTAGTAATGTGTCTATGCAAGTTTGGTCAAAATCCATCAATAGGTTCAGGAGATATAATGCTTCAAATAGGCTACGCCGATGCTGACGCCGACGCAAACGGGATCCGCACCAAAAACAATATGTCCCCTCCCCTCTGGTGGTGTGGGGGGGAATAATTCAAGCGGGTATTCTTATTGGATAATATGACTTTTCTTTACTAAAAGCCTCGTTTAGCATATACCACTACATCTTTGAATAAAAAGCATTATGATATATGCCAGTTTAACAATCAAAAAGAAAGCAGCACCATCTTTTGCTAGGGAAAACGGTGTCTTTCTTCCAACGCGTGTTGCCATGGCAACAGACTTCAAATGTTACAACTATTTACATTTTTCAAAATCGCAACTAATATCTTGTCATTCGGCACAATTTGAATGATTTTGAAGATGAGGCCAAAAATGGCCCTTATCGACCCTAGCCCTTTACTAAGCGGCGGCGCGGCAGACGAGCCGTGAAACGTAATTTCAAACCGTTAAAACCGACGATCTATCTCCGCAAATTACAGTTTTGAATAAAGTAATCCCCATTCTAAATGCATTTCTCCATTTCTTCGATTGCACGAAGCGGCAAGCGCCACGGGCTGCGTAAAATCTAACGCCAGCCTATGAAAGCGCATTACGTGATGACGACATGTTTCCGACAGTATATTGCGGAATATACTATCGCACTTTTATTCTTCCTTGCTGTACCTTACTCGGACCTCATAATCTAAGTAAGAATGGATTCGCATTCCATACAATTCAAAAGTTTTTTTTCTGCCACTTCAATCGCCTTTATGATTAAATCCCTTTAAGGAGGGGCCAAATCATTACGATAACATACCCGTACGACATAATGCATTTTTATCACATCACCAAAATGGCTATTTTTCTGATGAAAGTCCTTGATATTTTTCTTATTTATTCTGCCGACAAAGGTTGTGGGTGCTCGTTAGAACCGCCTCAATGAGGCGGTTCTAACGAGTACCCACAACCTATGTCTTCGAGCAGAAATAACAAAAATAATGTATACTCCCGTAAAACCCCAGTTTTCTCTATATAAAGTGGGGTTTAGAGGGTCTTCATTTCACGGACTTGAAATCCTGATGATGAGCAGGAAAGCAAACAGGAAATCCTGGTATTCGTTTTCCCTTTAAAAGGGCTGGAGAAAAACGATGTATATTCCTCTTAAATAACTGAATGCATTTCTTTAATGATAAAATATTTTGACGACTATTTTTTCCTGCATATCGGTTAATTCCATATGCATAGAAGCGACGTTTGGGCTTTTCACCCAAAACGGAATCATAAACAGGAATAGATAAATACTTGTGTTTCCTACGAGTTGATTCCATACGGATACATAGAACAGATACGGCTTTCTTGCACACCAGATAAGGAAATCCACAGTTTTAGCTTGGGATAGAAATTATGTTCTAACCCCGGTGTTCTTATCAAGAATCGAATATTCTCGACCTCATATGCGCCATCGTTAAGGTTGGCGACACAGCACGTTACGTGGTGTCACTATACATTCCTGTAGTGTCGTCACAATATGGCGTACTTCGGTAACCGAAGTGACTGCAGCATTAAAAATCCGCCCTAAGAAACAGACGGTATGCAAGAAAAGAATCCTATATTGGTGTGAGGGGTGGATAGAAATATCCGTCCCTCGGAATCACTGTCCGGCATCATTCGGCACGCCTCGTGATGCCGGAGAGTGTCCCTCGGAACGGATTTTTCCCTCGGAATCACTGTTCGGCGTCACTCGGCAAGCCTCGTGATGCCGGAGTGTGTCCCTCGGGACGGATTTTACCAGCCACCCCTCACACCCATATAAGATTCTTATAATGTTACCGACCCGAGTTATTCCGAATAAAGAATGCTCAAAAAGCGTATATCATTTTTATAAAGGGTAATCTTTTGAAGCCAGGACTACAGAACAGAAATGAAAACTGTAGCTTTACAAAAACACGCTAATACTTATACATGGTAAAATTTACCGCCGTAAAAACGAAAATTTTCAGATGAAAAATTGTAATATTTTTCTTATTTCTGCTCAAAATATAGGTTGTGGGTACCCGTTAGAACCGCCTCATCGAGGCGGTTCTAACGAGTAGCCAAAATCTATATTTTATGGCAGTAATAAGAAAAAAAAGGCGCTACAATCTATATTTTAGAGCAGAAATAAGAAAAATAAGGTTTATCCCTGTATACCCAGGTTTTACTATATAAAAGTGGGGTTCAAGGGAGGTCAAAATTATATAGGCGTGTTTTCGTGATGGTGTGCAAGTTGTTTCTTGGCCAGTGACACTCAGACACGAGGGTAGGCTGAAAAGTTCTGAGCCTGACCAAGAAGCAGGCATCGAACAGCCATGAAATTTTGTATTCATTAAATCCAAATCTTAATTACTTGATTTGACTCAAATGAGTTCAAGTTTACCTGCAATAACGTAGAAATTCTAGAATTTGAAAATTGATACTAGCACGTTTTTGAGAAAATGGACAAAATCTGGCATCGTGCTGTCATCAAGTACCTCCATAAAAAGGGATTAGCTCCTAAGGACATTCATGCCGATATGGTTGCTACATTAGGGGATGATGCTCCTTCGTATGCAACCGTGAAAAGGTGGGCAGCAAATTTTAAGATGGGCAAGGACAGCCTTGAAGATGATGACCGGTGTGGACGACCCACAACGGCAACAACCGAGGAAACCATCAGCCAAGTGCACAGGGCCGTGATGGATGACAGGCGTTTAACTGTGAATCAGTTAGCTAACACTGTTGGCATCTCCCGTGAACGAGTAGAGAACATTCTACACAGTGAATTAGGAATGTCGAAGGTTTCCGCCAGATGGGTGCCACGGCTTTTGACGCCTGGCCAAAAGTATACCAGACTGAACCTGTCACAAGCCAACTTGGCTATTTTTGAAGTAGACCAAGACGGTTTTCTTGACCGTTTTGTCACTCAGGATGGGTGTTTGGTTCATCAATTTGAGGCAGAGACCAAAAGACAATCCATGCAATGGAAGCACCCTGGCTCAACCCCCTCCAAAGAAGGCAAAGGTCGTCCCCTCTGCAGGGAAGGTGATGGGATCAGTGTTCTGGGAAGCCAAGGGTATAATATACATAGATTACCTCCAAAAGGGCAGAACAATTAATGGGATGTATTATGCAGATCTGCTAAAACAACTGCGAAAAGCAATTAAGCCTAAACGACCCGGAAAATTGATAAAAGGGGCCTTGTTCCATCAGGACAATGCGCCTGCTCATAAATCGGTTGTCGTGCATGACTGTGGCTTCACACTTGTCGATCACCCTCCGTATTCACCTGATCTAGCTCCATCAGATTAGTTCCTGTTTCCAAACATGAAAAAGCACTTGGCTGGGCAGCATTATCGGTCAGACGAGGAGGTGATAGCTGCTATGGAGAATTTTTCAGGGACCAAGATGAGACCTATACCACTGGGATCCAAGGACTCCAGCATCGCTGGAGGAAGTGTGTGGACAGGAAGGGAGACTATGTTGAAAAATAAGGCACTTTCAGCATGGACAAACCATTGGATCTTCGTCAGGCTCAGAACTTTTCAGCCTACCATCGTATTTTCAAAATTACGCACTGGAATCAATGAGCTTGAATGACTAGAAAATATAATCCTCACTATGGTGAAGGACAGGGAGACTTTTTACGGCCGCCACACATTCCCTAAGCATCAGCTGTGGTAAGTTAAATATGTTCTATAAAAGGGTAATCTTTTAGAAGTAAGGACAACAGAGCTGAAAACTGTACAGTGTACAAGTTGTTTCTAGAGGAGCGTAGCTAGTAGCTTTCTCTGACACGCAATAAATTCTGTTTAAAGAGGTTCTCTGACACATTAATTCTGCATATCTGCATAAAATAATAGGGTTTTCATTGATTCCATTCTGGAAAATATCTAAGGGTCACTGATGAGACCTAATTGGCCGAAACTAGCTAGTCTGGCCCAGAAAATATATACACATATTTACCAGTTCTGTGGTGTAGTCCTTGCTTTCAAAGGATAACCTTTTCTAGAACATATTTAACGTCACTACAGCTGGTGTCTTGGAATGTGTGGCAGCCGAAAAAGTCTCCTTGCCCTACATCATAGTATAGTTTATATTTTCGTGTCCTTTGGGATCATTGATTCCAGTGTTGAATTTTGAAAATATCTGAGAGTCACAGATGAGGCATAATTGGCCGAAACTAGCTTGTCTGGTCCAGAAAATATGTACACTCCATATTTTCCAGTTCTGTGGTGTATTCCTTGCTTCCAAAGGATAACCTTTTCTAGAACATATTTAATGTGTTTTTCCTCTGTATTCTTCCTGAACTGTACTTATATATCTCAAATATATATTATTTTTTAAAACAAAACCAATTAAACGATCGAAACGACTCGCCAGTTTTAAATGGGTGGAACATGAATCATAGACAATAAAGAATATAATTAAGACTGTGTCTGAAATATCATTTATTATGTCTATAGAAATCACATATCATTTTATAACGAAAATATGCAAAACATAAAGCGTGAGTATAGTGAATCTTCAATGCCTGGATCACCAATGGCTCTTTTACGATGGCTGATTACAGCTCTATCATGACGAAAACCCGCCTATACAAATACATTGTAAACTTTACCGCCGAAAAAAATGAACATTTTAAGATGAAAATCTGTCATATCTTTCTTATTGCTGCTCAAAATATAGATTGTGGGTACGCGTTAGAGCGGTTCTAACGAGCACCCACATTCTATATTTTAGAGCAAATTAAGAAAAACAAAGTTTACCCCTGTAAACCTCATTTTTACTATACAAAAGTTGGGTTCAATAGGGTCAAAATTATATAGGCGTGTATTCGTGGTGTTTAGAAACAAAGAATACATATTAGAATGAAAATAGGGAACTAGGTTCTATTGAGTTATACACACCCTCCCCCCCCCCCCCCCCCCCCCCCCCCACACACACACACACACCTAGCATCGATTTCATCGGTACTCGGTTTTCAAATTCTCGCAATGGATTAGATGCGTCCAAGGTAAATAGAAATATAATCTGCACTTTGATGAAATACGGAGAGACGTTTTACGGCCGTCACACGTCATTAAACACATGCTGCAGAGTCGTAAAAAAGAATACATATAAGAATGAAAATCGGAAACTCGGTACATTTTAAACTTTATCGCCGAAAAAAAAATAAGAACATTTTAAGATGAAAAATTGCGATATGTTTCTTATTTCTGCTCAAGATATAGATTGTGGCCACACCTAGGTGTTTTTTCTAACGAGTTCTCACAATCTATATTTTACTATATGAAAGTGGTGCTCAAGGGGGTCAAGAGTATATAGGCGTGTATTCGTGAGTCCCTGCTGTGTCCTTCATAGATAACAAGGATATGATTCTTATTCAATTTTGAAAAGGTATGTCGTAGGATCTCATCAGAATTTGTTCAAAGATATGCATTTGCCTTGATGTCGTTGATTGGCTATGGTTTTGACTGAAACTGAGCTTTCAGTTGATACCTTCGTATACAACAGGTAAGTCTAAATTAAAACACGTTATGCGAAAAGAATTCAGTGTCAAAACAAGAGGCCCAAGAGGGCCTGTTGCCCCTCTGGCTAAGTTGTCATATTTATTACATTAAAAAGACAAGTGATCAACCGAAGGAATAGTCATGCTTAATTACAATAACAATCATCCAACTGACCATTTTGAAGATTTTTTTCTACATTTTCATCATGATTATCCAGGGGTCTGATAAAAATTGATCCAAAACCTAATGCTGTCAATCTCCAATCCAGTTGATACTGCACATAAAATTTGATCAAGGTTGGCCAGTATTCAGTTTCAAAAGTGTGGCCGACGGTCAGATGGACAACAGGCTGATAGACTCAACAACAACAAACCATCGAAATCCTGCCAACCATGCCTTTGGAAACCCAATTGACCACATCCTTTGGCTTATTATCTTCCATAGACTTTTAATGGGAAAAACTCCAAAACTCTTCTTCTCTTAAGCCATAAACTCCAGCGATTAGACGTATGTTGTAACGTAATTAGGTCACCTACATGAATCTTGCCAAGCGTTCCCCTAGGGTCCAAATTGGTCACTTCAGGAGACTTTGGAAGTTTTTACCATTTGTAGGTCTATGGGTGCTAATGAGACCGGGGCGTGGCTAATTAAAACACCGGTGGCATGATTGGCAGGATTTAAGTAAGTGACCACTACTAAATATCTAAACTCTGTGTCTTATGGTTTCAGAGAAGATTTTTCAAATGTTTTCCGTTATAAGCCTGTTGGAACTAATGAGCCCGCGGCGTGGCCAATATGAACCCCATTGGTATGATTGGCAGGATTTGTGTAGGTGATTACTTTACATTGCTACAAACTAAATATCTTAGCTGTGGGCCTGATGGTTTAAGAGCAGAAAGTGTTTGAAGCCTTTATCTATATTAAGTCTGTGGAAGCTAATGAATCCCGGGCGTGGCCAATTCGTACCCCAGTGGAGCTACACGTTGCCCTATAGAAGATGTGCGTTGCCATGACGAACAGTATTCCAAGTATTCCAAACCTACCAGCCCCAAAACATTACGCAACCTTTCCTCCAACCTGATAACGCTTCACATGAATTAAGATCAAGATTGGTCAGGGGGTATCGGAGATATAAATATTTGAAATTGAAAAGAAGATATTTCAGTGTATGTTATATAGTGAAAATAAGTTCCGCCAATGGCGGTCATTTTTGTATCCGATCAACATTCATTCAAGGAATATGACAGAGGTCTACCCAAGGAACCTTCATTCCAAATAATAATAAAATCCAACAAGATTTTTTGCAGAAGAAGTTTTTTTAACTTTACCCTATAAGTTATATAGTGCTATAATATATGTTACTCTATATATGTTATATAGTTTTTGCTGGTGACATGGCAAAAGGTGCTTCAACAGAAGAGAAGATGCAAAAAGGTATAAATCAAGTATCTGACTCCTGTAATAGCTGTGACCTCACAATCAGCATCAAAAAGACTGAGGTAGTCTATCTGCCAGCCCGGGAAAGCTTTATAAAGAGCCCACTATCACAGTGAAAGGTCAAAGATTGCAAGTGGTAGACAAGTTCACCTACCTTGGGAGCACACGTGGTCGTGCACATTGATGATGAGTCAATGTATTAGTGCCTGGGGCCGAAGAGGAATCAGGCCTGACACAAAATTGAAAGTCTACAGAGTGTGGTGTTGCCAACACTATTGAATGTAAAACATGAACAGTTTACCAACAACACGCCAAAAGACTGAATAACTTCAATACAGTTTGTCTTAGAAAACGCTTAAAGATTAAGTGGCTAGACAGGATTCCAGTCACGAAAGGGCCGGGATGCAAAGTGAACATACTCTGCTGAAACCAGCAGTTAAGTTGGACAGGCCATGTTACCAGAATGCATCAGGAACGTTTGCCGAAGAAAATTCTCTATGGAGAACTAGAAATAGGCAAACTCTCACATGACGGTCAGACGAAGCGCAAAAAAGACACCCTCATAGCATCACTCAAGGACTTCAACATTCCAACAAAGGCATGTAAACAAATTTCACAAGACAGGGCAAAGTGGCGAGGTCTCATCAGAAGGTGTGCTAGTGAATATGAGGCAAAAATAATCATTGAAGCTGAGCAGAAACGCGCAAAGCCAGAGCCAATCACCAACAGAGCTGTCTACCTCTAGCCTCTGTTGCTCTATCTGCAACAGACGGTTCGAGGTTAGAACTGGTCTCATAAGTCATCTTAGAACACACAAACAGTTACATGTCTCAAATGTGATTAAGATTGGTCATTGTCAGTAATGACAGCTTACTTTTATTATTATATAGGGACAATAAGCCCCGCACAAAGCGGCCAGGTTTTTCGTCCGATCAGAATGTCTTCAAGACATCTAACGGAAGTGCACCTAAGGATTATTCATGCAAAAATAAGGATGAGATCCAAAAAACGGTTTGGGAGGAGAAGATTTATTAAAACAATTAATTTATTGTTGTTTTGTTGGCATAGCATGTAACAAAATTCTTTGTAGGAATTGAGGAGAAGACTGTGTAAGGATCATGTCTGTGAAGTTTGGTTTCAATCAGTCATGTCGTTTACGAAATGTTTAAAGAAAAATGTAAACGCACGGGCGCACGACGGTTAACTGGGTTACTACATATGTCCCGCTTGCATTCGGCCAGTGGAGCAAAAAAGTAAACTTTTGACATTGGTATGTTAGCGTCTATTATCAATGTTTGCACAGCAACCATCGACAAGCTGAAAGGTATGCGTGAATAGTGTGTAAATGTAGTATAATAGTAATCGGTGGTACAGTACTGTTCACACCATTCTTTACTCTAGTTAACTAGGAGTCGACTAGGTAAATTCTATGTCTACAACAGGTAAACTAGGAGTTAACTCTTCTCAACTGTTTTTAACAAACAATATTTAACTCCAATGTTAACCAGAAGTTAACATATTGTCTGATTGTAGTGGACTCCAAGATAATCAGGGTTATCGGTACCATAAACTACGCAAAGCCTTTTATAGACCTCATTCTGATTTAATTTCAAAATTCAATATTGGACTTAAATCTCTCCTACAACAAGGTCTATCGGAACCTGAATTTTATGGTGACTTAGTAAATAAATTCAGAAAAATATAAAACCGCAATGACTTCAGCACCCAATTTCGTAAAATCATTCTTCGATATAGAAAGATTGGGTACAACAAAAGATGTTATACGACAGACTGCATGCCTGGTAGTTAACCCAATCACGGTTGCCAACTTTGCCTCCCTCTTTAATTGCGAGCCGGTGGGTCACACCTCAGATTCTATGACGGTTCCAGCGTCATGGCTTACTGAGAATTAGAGAGAATCTAATTATATTTAATGTTAGTTTGTGCCTGATGCTCTGTCTCTGATCGGGCCCATCGGAGTCAAACTTTCTTTTTGCTCCAGCATTTCAGCGGTCTCTTGCTGTCGTGTCCTCATCGTTGTTTCACCTCTGTGGTTGTTTGATTTTTGTGCTCACGATGAGTTAGGAGGTCTTCATGCGGACTGAATACATTATTTGTCTAAATCGCGACGGAAGTAAGGGCGATGATTGTGGCCACGTAAAATCGATTTAAGCCCACCCCAACCCCCAGTGGAAACCGTTTCACTGACCGTTCCCAAGCGGTTCTTCTGTTGCGGTTTATTTTTTGTTACGGTTTGTCTTTGAGTAGTTGAATCGCTTATATTATTCTGTTTTGGATTGTGTGGGAAATAACTGTCATTTTGGCTTTCCGCTATTGATGTTTCCATTAGGGTCTGTTGTTTTATGTTTGCGTTTCTTTCCCTTTGGTGTCTCTGATAGGAGCTGTGTGATAATTGTGTAGATTCCTGATCATTGCCTTCACTTCTGTTTAACAAGGGTGTCAAGAATAGTTTTAACGGTACTGTACCTGATGATGCTAAGAGAACGCTGGCAACAATGGTAAATCGGGGTTCTAACCAGACTGTTAGTTTTATAGACGTCATTTCGATTTCGTTTCAAAGGGCATCTTTCATCTGTGCCCATGCATGTTTTTTCTTTAAACTTTATATATTAATAACTCAGGATATACAACCTATAAAAATGCATTTATTAAATTATATAAATCAAAGTAGGAGTCGGGAGGCCATTCTGACTGACTCCCTCCATGAGCTGATATCTGTGTCTAAATAAGTCTGTCTTAAATCTTATGCTTTATGTAGTTTCAAGATTTGAGAACTGGATTGAATGAACAACTCCATAGACATTCTTTTGATACTACAAAACCTTTTGAATTAATTAAAGTTTACATTTTCTGAGAAAATAAATATCAAAAATCTCATTTTTTAATTAAATTTTTAAAAATTTATCCAAATTCAATTCCCGAGATAAATATTTTCTAGTCTTTGTCAAAATTTATTTTACTAGAAAAACTTGCCATATGTATCCTCTGTAGCTATGCCAAATTTCATGAAAATCCGAAACCAGTAACACTGTAGTTTTACACCTTTAATGGATGTAGGTCGTTTCTGCAAAAATTACTGTTTTATTGAAATCATCCAAGAACCTTACAAAAAGACATTGCCCTCAAAATTCCTAACACTTATCTAATAGAAATGAGATGATACAAATCAAAATGAAAACATCATGAGCTGATCTAGCTTAGAAACCATTACAATATAATGGATTATTGGTATTTGCCTTTCACGTATACACTATGATCTATCCAAAATAGTAGATAGTAAAACACTTAAACAAAATGTAATCTAATCAACAAATTAGGCTTAACAACATATATTGATTTTTATTAGCAGCAAAATTATGGTGAACATGTGCAACTTTATTCAATGGCTTTACAGAAGTCATGCTACTAAAATAGGTGTTAGGCAAGGAGATCCATTATTTTCATTGCCATACCGAGATTGTGTGCAAGGACGCAATGGTCAGTGGTTGGTTGTTACTAGTAAAAATAGTACTGTTCATAAATCCATAACCAGATTAAACCTTAGATATACTCTGTCTTTATGTACGCTGGATTCTTATCCTAACAAAACGTTACAGTAATTATTAGTCAGTATTTCCAAAAAGCGAAACTGACACTGATATTGAGTTTCTGTTGCAAAAGATATCATGAATGAGGCACAGAATATTTGGTGTATACCAAGCTGTTCCATGACCTACATAAATTTTGCTATTAGACAGGGAGAGAGACAGTTGCCTTCTTTACAGAACACATGCATAAACTGTCTCTTTTCTGCATTGGTATTGTAATTGTTGACGTTTCTTTAGTGTCTTATTTTTTCTGTTTTTACTTTGTCAATATAGCTAATTTATAGGAAGCGAGTTTTTATTCTGGTTGTAAAACTTTCAACCACTTATTGAATGTTTCTGCGGAATGCAAGTTCACTGTTCTTTTTAAGCACTGTTCTTTCTTGCTTTGTTATCCGTTAATGATTACCCGTACATTTCTGTGCAATTTATCTCTCAGCTTAGAAAGAACATTGCAGTGTTTGGACAGATAAAAATAGTAGGATTATCTTACATACATGTAACACATAATTCAATTGTTCATTTAAAATTCTATATGAAATCTTTTTTCACTTGTACAAGAAGTTGCTGAGCTTGTTGTTCTTTTGCATTGTTACTGTACTCGTCTTTTGTGAGTTCTCACATCTTCTTTGTTGGTGTTGTGTGTCTTTTAATTGTTTGGTTGGACTGCGTCTTATTATTATGGCTCAGTCTGAATTCATATCACTTTTACTTTATGGGTATCAGTTGAAATTATTCAGCTCAATCTGAATTGATATCACTTTTACTATATGGGCATTTAAAATAATGTAGAAATTGTTCTTAATATTAAATGTTCTTGTAATATATTTGCTGCAGCTGAGAAATATTTGACTAAGATTTGGACAAAAATACTTCAGTCAAAGATTTCTACTGTGTGTGTCCTGCTGGAAAAAGAGTTTGTTTGTTTGTTTGTATTGGAGTTTTACGGCCCAGTCAACACTATTTAGGTCATTTTTGAGCCGGTCAGTTTACCTATCAACACTTTCCTGGGCAGGCTTATACGTAAGCGGTTAACCAGTTCAGTGCACATTCTTTCGCCAGAAACTGACAACTGCCCTTCTTGAATCAGCGGAAGGGAGAGAATGACCGTAAAAAAAGATTTCATGATCAATCTCCACGAAAGAATGTTGCCGACCCCAGCGGGAGTCGAACCCGCGACCTCCTGATCACCAGTCAGACGCGCATCCGACTGAGCCACTGAGGCACTGAGTTATCGGCATGTGTACACACACAGCTAGTATCCTCTTTTCTCTCGGACATTTGGCTTATCAGTCCACAATACAACCACTACCACAGGCCAACCACTCCAAGTCTTCAATGCTTTCATAGAACAAATGATTAAGCAGGCACAAATGGGACCCAGAAAAAAAATGTAGATCTCGTAAATGGACTTGAACAGACTAACTTAGAGTATATATGTGGCTAACTGTTGAAAGAGATCATTTTCAGAACCAACTAAATTTCAAATCTTATTAGTAATGAGATAGCTACTCACAGATTGAATAATTATTATCACCAGTTTAAATGCTTCTTGATACTTTACATAATTATGTGCTTAGTAATGTCTGTAACAACTGCTGAGATATGTAAATGAAGTGAATAACCTATACAAATACACAGACAATATAGACATGATCACATAAGTTTTGGAACACAGACAAAAGTACGATCGTGTGATTTCTAAAAGCAAATTTATTCAAATGGCCTTGGAATATAACTTCAGGAAGCCGTTTGGTTTCGTTCATGGGGACTATACGAAAAAGATAGATTGGCTAGTGCCTGGTGCAGATACAAATACTGAAAACCGTTTAATTGGTCTTAATGTCAAGGAAAAGTAATCTCAAGTGTTATTGGTTGTCCTAGAGTACATCTTTCTTTTAAAATGGACAGATAGGGAGAAACAAACAAACAAACAACAGTTAGACTTGAGAGTTATTTATCTCGACTCAGATAACAAATCTCACAAAATCTGAAGCAACATCTAAAATGACTGGTATGTTGTTGATTTGAATATTAAACACCACCTTAGCACTACTACCAAATTAGACAAGACAGACAGAAAGAACACTATGCACATGATTTTATGGGTGCGTTGGATGACGTTTGTCATCAAAACCTTTGCGGTATAGTTCTGTGGACAAAATAGTTTGTTTTGGCCATTGCGTTCCAAAGGGGGCAAATTTACCGAACTGGCTGTTTTGAAATAATACTTTTAATTATGCTATGAACTACTAACACAATCCATACTATACTGTACTATAGCCATCCAAAGATAAAGCAGTAGTAAAGTATTATTAAACAGCATGACCGAAACATGATAGTCATATAATTTCACATTTTGCCGAATCAGGGCTATCTGTTTTCAGTCTGTTAAAACACAATGCTACCGGTCCTCAATTTCCATGAAATTCCATCTACATATTCCTACGATATGTGAACAGTTTTCATTCTAAAATGGTTTCTTGACAAAAATTGGAACAAAGTAAAATTGCATATAAAATTGTAATGGATACAAAACTTGAAGCTGATATATGGGGATACCATCAAAGAAAACTGAATGCCCAGCCACTATTACTAGACATATAAAGCCATTCATAGAATCAACTAACTCAGCAATTATGGCTTTAATTCATAAAACATTGCAGCATTATATATATGAAACTTTGAATACGGTAGACAGGTTTATATCAGAGTACTCTCTGTTGTGATAGAGACTTCATAAAAATGTAAAAAATTAACTACGGAAATGACATTTAAAAGTGAATGCATCGTAATTATGACGGTTATACCCAAGGCAATTATTGTGCATAATTTCATCAAATTCCAAGCGTGGGCAGAAACCAATGTAAATTCCCTATACCATGAAAGACCCCCTTTCATTTTTCTGCAACAAGACCTATCGGAAACTGACTTTTATGGTGGCTTAGTATATTCAGAAGAATATATGCTTGCAATGATTTTAATTGCAATTTTAGTAAAATCGTTCTTCGATTTAAAAAGATTTGATATAATATTAAAATACTACAGACTGCATGCACGGTGGTTATCCCATTCACTGACTCACGGTTGAACAGTTTGCGTAAGTCTCTAATTGCACACCGGCGGACCGGCGGACCGGCCTAAAGACTTAGGTCAATTTTACTAGCCGTTCCAAAGTATTATTTCTGTTGTGGTTAATTATTGTCATAGAATTTAAAAAACAGCCATCGGAAGAGATGGCTAATCCCCCGACCAAAAGCCTTCAGAAGATTGTTCACCAATAGAAAGTGCACCAGAATTGAACCAGCAATATATCAACCGGAGATTAAACTTCGGTGAAGTTAATGTCGCACCTTCTCCCCACCTGCCCCACACAAGAAATAAAAGTTTATTTCAGGCAGAAGAAACGAATAAAAGGCTTTGAGAAGAATTCATAGCCTATAATATGTGAGGTAAAAAACTGACTAAGTTCACAATGTGATAAAATGAACTAAACTGATCCAATAATTATATCCAAAAACATGAACATCCTTATATCATGGAGAAAATACATGCTAAGTTTCAAAAATGATCTGTATAAAACTTTATGAGAAGTTGCGATGACAAGAGGTACCTATCGTATATCAATTGAAGTTTAAAAATGACTAAGTTCACAATGCGCCAAAAGTAAAAATAAAATATTCTGATAATTATGTCGAAACCACATGCACATACTCATACCAGGGCAAAAGCACATGCAAATTTTCAAAATGATCGGTATAAAACTGTAAGAGGAGTTGCGATGACAAGAGGTACCTATCGTATATCAATTGAAGATTAAAAATGACTAAGTTCACAGTGTGGAAAAAGTGATAAAAATTTATCCGAAGATAAAGTCCAAACTACATGCACATCCTGTACCATAGCAAAAACATATACAACGTTTCAAAATGATCCAATTAAACTGTAAATGGAGTTGCGATGACAAGAGGTACCTATCGTATATCAACTGAAGCTTAAAATGGCTAAGTTCACAGTGCGCCAAAAGTAAAAAAAATATTCTGATAATTATGTCGAAACCACATGCACATCCTCATACCATGGCAAAAGCACATGCAAAGTTTCAAAATGATCGGTATAAAACTGCAAGAGGAGTTGCGATGACAAGAGGTACCTTTCATATATCAATTGAAGGTTAAAAATGACTAAGTTCACAATGTGGAAAAAGTGAGAAAAATTGATCCGAAGATTAAGTCCAAACCACATGCGCATCCTCATACCATGGCAAAAACACACACAAAGCTTCAAAATAATCTGTATGAAACTGTAGGAGGAGTTGCGATGACAAGACACCCAGTGTAAAATGTTGACGAAAAGACGGACAGACGGACGGACAACCGGACGGTCGGACGGACGGACGTAAACTTGCACACCTATGTCTTCCTGCTAAAGCAGGTGCGACAAAAAAGTATTGGAGTTATGGCCATCACAAGATTATACTGTCAGGGGAGATTACTAAAAAACCAGGGCACTCAGAATTCTGGTTCTTGAGCATTACATGCCTGCTTAAGCTCATGTATTTCTGTACGAAGTACCATCAATACGTCTCAGGTATTGGAGATATGGTGATCACAAGCTGGTCATACTGTTATATTGGAAGGGTAGATCAACTCAAATACCACAGCATCAACAGTTGTGGTTCTTGCACATGACACCCCTTCTGTACCTTGTATACAATTGCGCCAAGTTCCTTCAATATGTCTCAAAGGGTGTTGGAGTTAAGACCATCACAAGGTTATACTGTCATAAACCAGAGCCCCCAGAGTTGTAATTCTTGAGCATGAAACACCTGCTTAACCTCCTGTATATCTGCATCAAGTACCACCAATATGTCTCAACGGGTTTTGGGTGGTTCTTAGGCATGAAACGCCGTCTCAACCTTGTATACAATTGTGCCAAGTACCATCAATATATCTCAAACGGTGTTGGAGTTATGGCCATTACAAGGTTATATTGTCAGGGGAGATAATTCAAAAACCAAGGCACACATAGTCGTGGTTCTTGCACGTGACACACCTGCTTAACCTAATGTACAACTGTACCAAGTACCATCAATATATCTCAGAGTATTGGAGCTGTGGCCACCACATGGTAGTGATTCTATTTTATTGGAAGGGGAGATAAGTCAAAAACCTTAGCACCCAGAGTTGTGGTTCTTGTTCATGACACACCGTCTCGGCTGTGCCAGGTACCATCAATATATCTTAAAGGGTATTGGGGTTATGGCCATCACAAGGTAGTCACTCTATTTTATCGGAAGGGGAGATAACTAAAAAAACATGGCAACCAGAGTTGTGGTTCTTGTGCATGACACGCCGTCTCAGCCTTATGAACAACTGTGCCAGGTACCATCAATATATCTCAAAGGGTTTTGGAGTTATGGCCATCACTAAGTAGTCATTCTATTTTATTGAAAGGGGAGATAACTAAAAAAGTATGACATCCAGACTTCTGGTTCTTGCGCATGACACGCCGTCTCAGCCTTGTGAACAATTGTGCCAAGAACCATCAATAAAATCTCAAAGGGTATAGGAGTTATGGCCATCACAAGGTTGCGTCTACGGACGAACGGACGGACAGACGGACGAACGCCAGGCTGCTCGCTATATCCCCCGAACCTATTTGGTCGGGGGATAAAAACAGAAACGATCAAGAATTGATAAAATCATATCTCAAATTTTTCTCGCAGTATCACTAGGGAAAGAAATCGAAACATTGAGTGACGGCCGTAAACAAAACGGACGACAGGTAAACCGATTCAGCATCTCTTTCCCAAACAGGTGATGACTCAGAATATCAAAAAGTACCTAAAGGGAATCAATATACAAAATGGGGAAAATAATCTGAATTACCTGCATGAAACTGGAAGGAAAAATGTAACTAAAATGAACAACCAAAAAGGGAGATGAATCAGAATCATCAACGTAACAACATATATAATTACGGAAAGAATCCGAACCACCAACATAAAGCATGATGGAACCACAGCAATTTGTCTTTGCATGTATGAACTGCAAATATTTTTTTTTATTTTAGAAATCTGGTTGACCATTTGGTGGAAAAGAAACTGTCCTTTTACCTTTCCGTTTGGTATATTTTAATTATAAAATAATGTTTTGTGTTGTTGTTACTTTCCTTTTGATGCCTCGGATAGGAATGTTAGGTAACTGTATCGATTCCTGATCATTGCCTCCACTTTTATTTTACTTATGCATTTTAGTATTGTTGATTTGTACCTCATGCTCTATCTCTGATCGGGCTCACCAGAGTCCAAAAGTTGCTCCAATGTTACAGTTATTGCATGCTGTTGAGTCCTCATTGTTGTTTTGTCTCTGTTTTCGTTTGATTGTATGTTCTCTGAGATGTTGCAGTGATGGGTTAGCAACTCTTGGTGTGGGCTGAACAAAATGTTTGTCTAAACCACGACATAACCAAGGGTGAGGATTGTGGCCGCGTAATAAACGATTTTAGCCACTATCTTTTGTAGTTTGGATAGCCGTTTAATACCGTTTTTTTATTTATTTATTTATTGGATAGCCGTTTACTCATTTTGTGGGGAGAAACTGTCCTCTAGGATATCTGCTTGTGATGTTTAATTATGGTGAAGTAATTTTAAGTTGTTTTTTCTTTCCCTTTGCTGCCTTGGTTTTGTTTGTTAGATTTGAGGTTTAACGTCCCCGTTAACACTGTAAAGGTCATTTTGGAGACGTTGCTTCTCATTGTGTGGGACTTTTACCCGACATTGAGATGAAATGACATCTCAAGCCCTGTCACCCAATGAAATAGCAAGGGTTTATAGGCATGGACGGTCTGACTTGCACCGCTTTGCCTGGGTAGGCTTACATCCTCTAAGCGGTTTACCAGTACTCGTGTGCGGGTCGGATTCAGCTCTGCGTGGAAGCATCATGCAGCCCATATATTTCTTCAAGCCCCAATGGGCGCGGGCCGTTTGCTGTCTTGGATGGAAGGTCATTATGTCCTATTATTAAATACGATGACAGAATCTAGCCGGATTAACAGGTCACACTGGGTTGGCTTCTTAACGCGAAAATAAGCAAACATAACGTTATCAAAGACAAGTCCGTGTAATGAACATCTCTCAAGACCCAACATTTATATAGAGACAAGAGGCCCATGGGCCACTATGCTCACCAAAGCTCAGGTGGGCACTGCCCAATTCCAGCCATGTATTTTAACATGATATCATTTTAATCTACCAATTATAAAGTCTCCCAAATGAACCCCTATATCCAAACTATTTGGACTCAGTATCTAAAACATTAGGCCTTTTATTAAGTAGAGCGTGTAGGGCATGGACCCAATGGAGCCCTTGCTCCGAGGTTATAAAACTTTTTTCATGCTCAACGCAACTGAGCATGAAACTTGTGGTGCTCATAAAAATTAAAATACTAAGGAGTTGGGCGATTTTTCTTTCTCAGATAGCAGAGAATGTTATTTATCCTGCTCACAAATTTTAAAAATGCCAAAATTGTTGGCATTTTAAAATTTGTGAGTAGGAGAAATTTCATGCTCAAGTGAGTTGAGCATGGAAAAAGTTTTAAAACCTCGGGCCTGGTTGGAATCACTAAATGCGTCTTATCATAAGGAATAAGAATGTATATGGTGTAGCAGTGGGGATCTGTATACCGGAGTTATAAGGCCTCTTAAGCGGTGGAGGGGTAGGGGCATGTCCTGTTTATCCCAGGAAAGCCCAAGATTGTTGTCCCTATAAGGACCAAGAATATATATATATATATATGGTTTATGGGTGGGAATCTGAATGGTTTCTGATATATGAGGCCCTTCTATGACGTGGAGAGGGGTGGAATGGCTCCTGCGACCCCCAAGTGAGTGTGCTATTGATAAGGAACAAGAACATATATGATTATGGGGTGGGGATTTGAATGGTTTCTGAAATAATTGGCCTTTTCAAGTGGAGGGGCGGGGTGCATTGCCCTAGCGTAAAGTGACCCCCAGGTTGGTGTGACCGAATGAGTCTTATCATAAGGAACAAGAATATTATAGTTTATGGGTGGGGATCTGAATCATTTCTGAGATATATGGCTTTTAATGAAGTAAAGCAGTGGGGCATGACCCAAGCAGTCCGGATGACTCCCAAGCTAATGTAATTTGAATGTGTCTTATCACAAAGAAGATAATTATATATGGTTTAGGGGTGGGGCTATGAACAGTTTCTGAGATATATAGACTTTTGTGAAGTGGTGGGGTGGGGCAAGGCCCTCGCCTGACCCGGGAGACCTCCAGGTGGACGTCAATGAATGTGTCTTATCATAAGGAACAACAATATATATGGTTAGAGGCGGGGATCTGTAAGGTTTCCAAGATATTGGGTCTTTAATGAAATGAAGGGATGGGGCACGACTCTGGCACATCCTGGGGGACCCCGAGGTTAGAGTCCATGAATGCATCATATCATAAGAAACAAGAATACATAAGGTTTTGGGGCGGGGATCTGAATGGTTTCTGAGATAGATCGCCTTTTGTGAAGTGGAGGGGTTGGGCAAGGCCCCGGCGCACCCAGGAAGACCCCCAAATTGGTGTCAATGATCGAGTCTCTTCATAAGGAACAAGAATATATAGGGTTAAGGGGTGGGGATCTGTAAGGTTTCCAAGATATTGGGCCTTTTATGAAATGGAGTGGGTGGGCATGACCCCGGCACAACCCGGGGGACCCCAAGGTTGGTGTCACTGAATGCGTCTTATCATAAGGAACAAGAATATACGAGGGTCATCCAAAAATAACTGATCAGTGGGTTATATTTTTTTTATTTATTGACGTACGTATCTAATATTTGGCACGATTGCTGATCAATATCTCCGTCAAAGATTGCGCGCCAAAACACGACGTTACGTGACGTCATCTTTACGTGACGTCATTTATCGCAACGTAATGGCGGACTGCGCGTTCACGCTGACGCGGGAAGAACAGATTACGTATATTAAGATTGAATCAAGACGAGGAAAAGGCGCACCTGAGATTCTAAACGCTCTTGAAGAAGTTGTACCAACGTCAGTACTTGCGTATAGTACAATCAGGAGGTGGGTACGTGAATTTAATAATGGGAGGAGCAATGTAAGCAACAAGCACCTGTGCGGAAGGCCTGTGTCTGCAACGGATGGTGAAAATGTTGAAAAAGTAGCGAAACTATTGAATGATGATAGAAGATATACATGCACCGAGATAGCTCATGAACTGGATATAAGCCATGGGTCAGCACAGTCCATTCTGCTTGAACGTTTGAAAATGAGAAAAGTTGCAGCCAGGTGGGTGCCTCACATGCTGTCAGATTCCGAAAAACACCATCGGGTAAAAATCGCTCGCTCACTCCTGCATAGGTATGGAGAAGAAGGAGATGAAATGCTTCAGAGAATTGTAGCAATCGACGAAACGTGGATACGGTCTTTTGAGCCTGAATTAAAGCGGCAAAGTAGTGAATGGCATACAAAAGATTCACCGAGGCCATTAAAATTTCGCCGAAGTCAGAATTGTCCCAAGATGTTGATGATATTTGCGTATGATTTCCGTGGCGTTCTTACCTCACACTGGGTACCAACAGGTCGAACAGTCAATAAAGAATATTATGAAAAGTATCTACGGACAATACTTCGTCCAGCATTACGCCGCAAGCGCTCAGAACTTATTCACTGCACGCCGTTAATTCTGCACGACAACGCGTCACCACACAAAAGTAACGTTGTCAAGGAGCTGTTGGAAGGGTATGGCTGGGAAATGCTCGATCACCCCCCGTATTCGCCAGATTTGTCTCCTCCCGACTTCGACCTGTTTCCAAAGTTGAAAGAACCTTTACGGGGAAACCGTTATGACAGTTTGGACGAGTTAGAGTGTGCCGTGAACGCAGAGGTCCGACGCATCAACTTCAGTTGCTTAGCAACCGGTATAGAAGCGTTACAAAGCAGATGGAATTCTGTCAACCGTTCGAGGGGAGATTACTTCGAAGGACTGTGAAGAAGTAAGCTGTATTTAAAACCTATTTTAATAGTTATAAGGCATTGATCAGTTATTTTTGGATGACCCTCGTATATGGTTTTGGGGTGGGGATATAAATGGTTTCTGAGATATATGGCTTTTTGTGAAGAATAAGGGGTGGGGCAAGGCCCAGGCATACCCCGGGAGACCCCCAAGTTGGTGTCAGTGAATGTATATTTTCATAAGGAACAAGAATATATATGGTTTAGGGTCGGGGATCTGTAAGGTTTCCAAGATATTGGGCCTTTTATGGAATGGAGGGGTGGGGCATGAATCCGGCACGTACCGGGGGACCCCCAGGTTGGTGTCACTGAATGCATCTTATCATAAGGAACAAGAATATATATGGTTTTGGGGTGGGGATCTGGATGGTTTCCAAGTTATATGGCCTTTTATGAAGTGGAGGGGTCGGGGCATGGCTCCGGCTTAACCTGGGGGACCCCCGTGTCGGCATTAAAGCATATGGCTGAGAGACATTTACTCAAGGAACATTTCTACAAAAGTTTTGTCAAAATATCTGCAATAACTTGGCAGCAAATGCCATTTTTCAATTTTCTCCATTATAAGTCTATGGAAAATCTAAGTTGCCATAGCAACCAAACTAAAGAGCCAAATTTTATAAAAAAAACACAAAACCTGTAAAGGTAAATATGGTGAATATTTCCAAAAACTCTCAGCCTTATAGAGCATTCGGTTTCTGAGGAGATGATTTTTAAATATTTTTTTCTATTTTTTTTTTATTTTGGTTTCCATGGCAACCAATAGAAATGAGCAGTAGGCCTAAAATCATACGGCAGATAGTAGATTGCCTAAGAAACATTTCTATGAAAGTTTTGTCAAAATATCTGCAGAGGCTTGGAAGTAAATGCCATTTTTCAATTTTCCCCATTATAAGTCTATAGAAACTACAATTTGCCATAGCAACCAAACTAATGAGCCGATTTTGATATAAAAAAACACAAACTTTCAATTCCCGAGCTCGAGGATGCTACAGATGAAATTTTGGCCGAATCGACCCAGTGGTTTCAGAGGAGATGTCGTTTGAAAGTGTTGACGCCAGACGACGCAGACGCAGACACAGACACAGACGCAGACGCAGACGACGACGGACAACTGCCTATCCTATAAGCTCCCCCGGAGTCTTCGGCTCTGGTGAGCTAAAAACCTGTATACATTATTTTTGCTATTCCCGCTGCTAAACATAGGTTTTCGGTATTATAAAGAACCGCCGCATCCAGGTGGTTCTAAGAGTACCCGCAATCTAATAATGAGAAATTTGTAGAAAATCGTCACAAATTGTCATCAGAAAAAACGTAAGACATGTGCGCCCGACGAAGACTCAGATCAGCCTGTGCATCCTCGCAGTCTGATCAGAGTCTTCGTTGTGCGCTCCAAGGATAGCTAAGTGCCCAATGCTACTCCATGCAGCAAGAGAAGTCTCTGGTTAGACTATATGGATGCGCAAGCTGATCTGAGTCTTCGATGGGCGCACATGTCTTATTATAGGTTTTGTCGTGCGCTGGGGTATTTGTTTTGAGATATGGAAAATAGAAGTGGAGGCAATGGAAGAATGCACAGTGTATGTGTGCATACGGATGTGTTATCGTAAAAGTTTGGTTTTAATCGCTATATGCATAGCGTTAATTTAAGCAAAATGAATGCAACTAGAACATGTTCCGCCATTTGTACATAAAAGGTGATATTCTAAACTCCGGTTTTGCTTTTCTGTAAACTTAACACATTTTATAAAATTGCGGGGTAAAAAGATATTCAGCTTATGAGCTTCAGCTGTCCCAATATCCAATACTTGATATAAAACTGGTAAATTAAGTCAACGTACTTAACAAATAGCCTTTCAGAAACAAATATAATTTTATTTCGACATCCAGTGGACAGCAAACCCGACTTAAACAAGAGCTCCGCAAGCGGGGCATTATACGCCCGTGGCAAGTAACTGGCTGTAATGATAACCTTGACCATGTGGGTACTGCGCGACACATAATTTCATAATGGCTAGCATTCCTGCCAAGTTAATTTAAAATTATTGAGGAATAAAACAATTATTGACAGGACACGGAAAAATACCCTTTTATTACCTTTGAACGCAAAGTATGACTTTGACCTTGGAGGTAACGACCTAGGTCTTGCGTCCAACAAATGTCTTGTGATGATTAACATTTCTGCCAAGTAATTTTGACATTCATTCATAAATAACAAATGTATTGACAGGACACAAGAAAAAGAAAATTTTCATTATCTTTGGCCTCTTAGTATGACCTTGAACTTGCAGGTACCGATATAATTATTGCGCGCGACACATAGTCACATGATGGTTTTCATTTCTGGTAAGTAATTTCCCAATTCAGACAGGAATATCAAAAGTATTGACCAGGCACAAGTAAAAGTCACTTTACATTTGACCAGTAAGTATGACCTTAACCTTGGAAGAACATACCTGGGTTTTGCGCACGCCACATTGTCTCATGATGATTAAAATGTCTGCCAAGTAATTTCAAAATCCAACCAGGAAAAACAAAGTTATTGACCAGACACGAAAAAATGCCCCTTTTCTGGCACTTGACTTCGGATGAACTTGACATTGGAGGTACTGGCCAGAGCCCTTTGCGCAACACATCGTATCATCATGATTAACATTTCTATAATTTTAAAAATTCAGCCAGAATAAAAAATATTGACTGTACACGCAAAAAGACACATTTTTCCCTTTGACTGCTAAGTATGACCTTGATCTTAGGGGTACAGACCCGGGTTCTGTATACAACAACTTTTCTCATTATGGTTAAAATTTCTGCCAGTACTTTCCAAAGCCATTCAAGAATAACAAAGGTATTGACCGGACACAAGAAAAAGACTCTTCTGTACATCTGACATCTAATTTGACCTTCACCTTGGATGTACCAACCTGGGTCTTGCCCGTGACACATCAACATGATGGTTAACATTTCTGCCAAGTAATTTCGAAATCCATCCAGGAATAACAACCGGATGATGGCGCTAACGGTTACCGAGTTATGGAGCGTTCAAGAATGTTTCTAAAAATAATCAAAGCGGCATAACTCAAGGACTAGCGATGGGGAACAATAATTCGTGTGTGCGACACATAGCTATGCTTTAAAGTAGTATATAGGTATCCCTAATAGTTACTGAGTTATGGAGCGTACAAGTATGTTTACGGACGGATGGGCGAACTAACGGACGGGCAGCGCCACGCCGGAATAAGTTTTATTTCAAAACGGAAGTATATAAGCCATGCTACATTTAAATTAAAAAAAAAATTAAAACACAGACGTGTTGATCAACATCAGACGACGGGCAACTGGATGAAGAGGCACACATCTGAAAAAAAAAACAATACTCCCGAAGTCCACCATGATACTGAAAATGATAACAATTGTCCACAGCTTGGATTCTAAAAGGCACGGGCTTACAGGTTGGAATATATTCACTTCCAACTATCATTAAAAGTAAAACAGTCTCCTGTTATACTCTTTGTTTCAAACGTGAGCCCAAAGACAATTTCCTATGGATTCAGTGTTTTTACGTTGTTTTTCATGAGTGTGTTATTGTCATTGATCGGGTAGATTCATCTCAGCATATGGGTTACTATCTCTTTCAGCGACCTTTTCCCCTACCAATATGCTAACATCACTTGTTTCAATAGCATTATTATGTTCGATTGTAACTGTTATTTCCTCACTTTCCTGCTTATCTTGTCCTTTGTTTTCTATTCCACCAGACAATTGCTTTTCACCTTTATTGTCTGCTTTCTTCTTTCCCTTTTTATTGACTACAGCATATACCGCTTGTACACTGCTCCCACTTGCCGCTCGTTGCCCATTCACTAATTCCATTTTGTCATCCGCTCCTCTGCCCTTCCTCCTTTTATCCGGTTTGGCATATACATCCGACTTTCTTTTCTTTTTCTTTTCAGGTTTCGAGTACATCTGACTGAGTCGTTTCATAGCGCCAGACGCTGCTGATCTTTTACGGACACTTTCTTCCGGTTTGTACTTAATTTCTCTTTCATAATTTTCGATGTAATACACGAGGCATTCGTAGATGAAATGAAATTGTTCCTGCAAAATATAGTGAAAACACGTGTTACCCTTCACCCCTTTGTTTCAAAAGCAAGCATCTATGAATATGGACACATCGTTGTAAAAGGTTGTTAAGTGGAAAACAGTAACTGACTGACAAATAGTGGGGATTCTGGTGGCTCTTTATAAACCGTCCATTCTCTTTGATTTGCAATGGCTATATAGTCACCTTTACCAATCTTCAGCTTTTGAAGGGCTTTCTGTGAGCGTACTGTGAGTTTTGATCAAATCTAAACTGTTTGCAACTATACATGTTTTAGAGGAAAACAATTTCCTCCACAATAAAGACTAAAACATCCATTTAACTTTGAAAATAAGTCAAGGCTACCAGAATCTAAGGTGCATACAAGTCATTTGGATGCTAAATAAAAAGCCATTTTTGATGCCAAATAGAGGTGAAGGCAATGATCAGGAATCGATACAATTAACACACAGCTCCAATCACTGACACCAAAGGGAAAGAAACACAAACATGAAACAACAGACCCTAATTGAAACATCAGTAGCGGAAAGCCAAAAGGACAGTTACATTTCCACAAAACGGCCAAATGGCTATCAAAAACAAAATAATATAAGCGATACAAACACTCAAAGACAAACCATAACAAAAATAAATCGCGACAGAAGAACCGCCTTGTAACGGTCAGTGAAACGAATTCCACTGCGATGGGGGGAGGGGGTGTAAATTTATTTTACGTGGCCACAATCCTCGCCCTTACTTTCGTCGCGGCCGGCCCCGATAGCTCAGTTGATAGAGTCACGGAACAGGAGGTCACGGGTTCGATCCCGGGCCGCGACATACCAAAGTCGTTAAAAATGGTACTAGCTGCTCCTCGCTTGGCACTCAGATTTACGGGGTAGAGCTAGGACTGGTCGACCCATTGTCAGGATAATGTGACTGGGTGTGGTATCATGTAATGAGTCTGGGACATGACACTTTAGTGACGCAGCACTATAAAATGGAGCATTGAGCTCCCTGTCGCAACCAGACACCGTCGTGATATGACTGAAAAATTGTTTAACGCGTTAACCCGAATTCACACACACACACACACACACACACACACACACACACACACACACACACACACACACACACACAGAGAGAGAGAGAGAGAGACACACACACACTTCCGTCGCGATTTAGACAAATTATTTGTTCAGTCCGCATGGTGGCCTCCTAACTCATCAGTGCAACATCTTCGTGAACACAAACAAGCAAACAACCACAGAGATGAAACAACGGTGAGGACTCGACAGCAAAAAAACACCAATTAGACTCCGATGGGCCCAACCAAAGACAGAACATCAAGCACCAACCAACATTACATAGAATTAGATCTCTGTAATTCTCAGTAAGCCTTTACGTAAGAGCCGTCATAGATTCCGAGGCCTGTCCTGACGGCGTGCAATTAAAGAGGGAAGCAAAATTGTCAACCGGGAATGGGTTTACAACCATGCATGCAGTCTACCGTATACGTTTAGGTTGTACCCAGTCTTTTTATATCGAAAGTAGAAGTAAAACAAAGATCAGGAATTGATACAATTAACTTACTCCACCCATAAAAGACACCAAAGGGAAAGAAATACAAACATTAAGCGACCAGACCATAATGGAAACCTAAACAAAGGAAGGCCATAAGGACAGTTACTTTCCCACAAAATGGCCATATGGCCATCCAAAATTAAAAGACACAAGTGATACACACAGTAAGTAACAAACAACAACATTAATAAATCGCCACAGAAGAGCCGCCTTGGAACGGTCAGTGGAAGATTTTTACTGGGGGGCTTAAATCGATTTTACGTGGCCACAATCCTCGCCCTTACTTCCGTCGCGATTTAGACAAATAATTTGTTCAGTCCGCATGAAGGCCTCCTAACTCATCAGTGCAAAATCTCCGTGAACACAAAAATCAAAGAACCACAGAGGTGAGACAACGGTGAGGACTCGACAGCAAGAAACCACTGAAATGCAGGAGCAAAAGAAAACCAACAGTTAGACTCCGATGAGCCCGACCAGAAGATTGATTTTACGCAAATGGGTTTCGAGGTCATTGCGGTTAAATATTTTTCTGATAATCTCTTCTGCAACAAGATCTATCGGAACCTGAATTTTATGGTGACTTATAGTATATAAATTCAGAAAAATATATAACCGCAAGCACTCGATTTCGTAAAATCATTCTTCGATATGAAAAGATGTTATACGACAGACTGCATGCATGGTAGTTAATTCAATCACAACTTTGCTTCCCCCTTTAATTGCACGCCGGTGGGTCAGGCCCTTCGGAGTCTAACTGTTGGTTTTCTTTTGCTCCAACATTTCAGTGGTTTCTTGCTGTCGAGTCCTCGCCGTTTATTCATCTTTGTGGTGGTTTGATTTTTGTGTTCACGGAGATATTGCACTGATGAGTTAGAAGGCCTCCTTGCGGACTGAACAAGTTATTTGTCTTAATCGCGAGGGAAGAAAGGGCGAGGTTTGTGGCCACTTAAAATCGATTTAAGCCCTCCAGTGGAATTCGTTTCGCTGACCGTTCCAAGGCAAATCTTCTGTCACGGTTTATTTTTGTTATGGTTTGTCTTTGGGTGTTTGTGTCGCTTATATTATTTTATTTTGGATAGCCAATTGGCCATTTTGTGGGAAAGTAACTGTCCTTTTGGCTTTCCGCTATTGATGTTTCCATTAGGGCCTGTTGTTTCGTGTTTGTGTTTGTTCCCTTCGGTGTCTCGGGTGGGAGCTGTGGGTTAATTGTTTCGATTCCTGATCATTGCCTCCACTTCTATTTTGCGTAGTTTATGGTAACGATAACCCTGATTAAGAAGTTTAGCAGTTAACAATTTATTACGAGAGTTGAAGTCAGTTACTTGACTACACACTCTGGTAAATCGAATTAATTTCGAAATATAAACGCCATAGGATGGCGCACGAGGAACATCACCATCCAAAAAAGGAAAATTTACAATCTCAAAATCAAAATCATCACGTTTATCGTAAATGTTGCAAGAAAAAATACATCTACAATAGATAGATGTATAAATTTAACTGAACTTCTGAGGGGTGAATTTGACTGATCAAACCATCGAAATAGGTATTGTCAATATTCAATAAATCATCCAAATATCTAGAAGTCGAGCTAAATCTCTCTCATAACAAAACAAAAACAGATCAGCCACAAGGGGTGCGCAATTAGTACTCATCGGAATACCTAAATAACTTAGTACCAAATCTTATGTAAATAATGTCGAGTAGAATATTGAGAGCTTCCCAAACTTTCTGACATGACCATAAAGTATTTTTTTTTTGCTCTTCAGAAGCGAAAAAAGCATTTATTACATTACATGCAGGACAGAGGGAGTCTCCCCTATGAAATATCCATTAAATAAAATTATTAAGTTTTTCTTTTATAAGATTATGAGGAAGTGTAGTATAAAGGGTGGAAAAATCATAAGTAGACAGACTTGAAACACGAAAACGTCTGGATTTCAATTTACTTAAAACTTCATTAGATTTTTTTATAGACCAAAACAGATTTCCACCTGATAAAATTGACAGTTTTCGGGAGCATTTGACTTTAAACATGGCAAGGGAGCTTCAGACTTTAATAACCCTTAAGGTCACCTGTATCTAATCAAATCGTTGGTAGCTTGCAATGGTAAAGTGTACCAATTATGACAAAATTTCATCAATTCGTTCATGAGATAGGGCAGATTTTTCTGGCCTGTGACCTAGAAAATAAGGTCAAGTTCACAAACTTTGGTAGGCTGCAATACTATATTGTACCAAGTTTGACCATACTTCATCAATACGTTCATGCTATTTGATGCCGACAAACCAAACTGGCAGTATGGGGGCGCCTGTGTCCTTGAACATAAGGTCATGGTCACCAAAATCTTATCATTTTTTTTCTATTTTGCAATGAAATTTTATACCAAGCTTGAACCATTTTCATCAATTCGTTTAAGAAAGGCCAAAACTGGCAGTTTTGGGATATTTCTGACCTTTGAAATAAGTTCAAGGTTACAAAAATCTAATCAAATCTTTGGTAGATAACTTTTATTGCACAAAGTTTGACAAATATTCATCAATTCGTTCATATAGGGTGTGATAGGGTGCAGTCAGACCATTTTTGGAGCGCACCGTACTGTTTTTGGGTGCCTGTGCCCTTCAAAATTAGGACATGGCCATCAAGACCTAACGCCTGTGATTCCCCCATCCTAGCTGTATAACTAGAAATTGTGTTTGTAAAACACTATGCCTCCAACCATATGCTTGCCCCTAAATGCCCAAAAATTTCAAAGGGCCATGACTGAAGTAAGATTTTCAGGCATTTTATCAAAATTGAATCAGGTCATGTTCTCGCCATTCCCTATCAGCCTGTCAAGTTTCAAGGCAATAACTTAAATAATTTTTTAAATATCTTGCTAAAAGAAAACAATACAATTAAATAGCCAGAAATTGCACAGGGACAAAATTTCAAAACATAGGTTGAAAATTTAATCAGGTGATCTCTCTTGTTCTATTCAGTATACCAAATATCAATGTTCTAGCTCAAATACTTTTTCAGATACCTTGCTGACGCGATTTCAATGTTATTAAGGCGTAACTATACCAAATTTGGTGACACAGAGGCCTTTCTGATATTTAATCTTCACCAGTGTGTCTCAACCCCAAAATTCTGAAACCAAAACGGATGATGGACACGACCCGGCAAACAAAGCACACCCCCCTCCGAAGTCAACTGGAGGCATCAGGCAAGAGACGCCTACCCTAGGGCTTATAGGCGTCCCCCACCGAGCCAACATCAGCAAACATGGCCCACACTCAACGGAAGTCCCGGGCATCAGGAAGGAGATGTTCAAAGTAACGAGACTTGCAAAATTTAAAATATAACAAAAAGTGGCAACCAAATCCGCTAAGATACATGTCTCACCTGACAAGTCAGTCTGAGTTTTAGAAAAAATAGAATTTTATACTGCAAAAGTTTTAGATATGATATAGTTATTTAAATCAGTACTTGAGTACTGACGTCAACGAATAAATAACTCGAATTTGAATAATTGTTTGTTTGTGTGTTTGTTTGTTTTGGAGTTTAACGGCCCAGTCAACACTTTTTAGGTAATTGTTGAGCCGGACAGTATACTTATCCACACTTTTCCTGGGCAAGCTTATACGTAAGCGCTTAACCAGTACAGCGCAGAAACTGACAACTGCCCTTCTTGAATCAGCGTAGAAAAAATATACAGGTCAATTATTTGTTCATGCAAAATCCATATATGTATACGAATTTTCAGAAAACTAACATACGCGTAATAGCAACACAATTAAATGGCCAAAAATTGCAAAGGGCCATAACTTCAGTAAAATTTTGTGAAATTGGATGAAAATTCAATCAGCTGATCTATCCCTCAGTCCCAATCAGTATACCAAGCTAAAGACTTTTTTCAGATATCTTGCTAACGAGATTTGTTATTTAATTAAAAAGAAAATAACTCGATAAGAGAAGATAATTCGGATAAGAAGAAAATATGTGTCAACTATTTTTTCACATCTGAAATTTCAAAACACTAGCATACAGGGACCTTAAGTTATGCTATGCATAAGAAAGCGTGACGAACGAATGAACGAACGAACGGACAAACCAAAAGCAATATGTCCCACAATTTTTACAAAGTTGCGGCCATACCTATGAAAGATTGGTCAGACTCCACCCATAGGTTAAGAAGATATAGTGCCTCAAAGTGGCCACGCTGACACCGACGCTAACAGTATTCGCATCAGAAACAATATGCCCCCTTTCACCTAGGAGTGGGCATAAACCATGGTGTCTCTGACGGGAGGTGTGGGGTAATTGTATCGATTCCTTATCATTGCCTTTACTTTTAACTTTTAATATATTCATTATATTTGTTTGTTGGGGCACATCTTATATTGTATTTTTGTGTGCCTTCGTTTAAAAGAAAAGTTCGTTTCTTTCAGTGGCTTTAGATGGTTGTTTCTGTTTTGTAGTCTTTGCTTTGTGGCAACCGTAAAAAGTCTCTCTGCCCTTCATTAAAGTGTGTGGTATATTTTCTAGTCCTTTTGGGATCATTTATTCAACTGCGGGGTTTTCAAAATCTAAGGGGGTCACTGATGAGGCCTAATTGGCTGAAACTAGCTAGTCTGTAAACTCTACAGTCTAATTGGCTGCAACTGGCTAGTCTAGCCGAGAAACTACTTGTGCACTCTACAGTTTTCAGTTCTGTTCTGTAGTCATTGCTTCTAAAGAATTACCTTTTTACAGAACTATTTCTATGTTCGTGCACTTTCGTGAGTAACACATGGATTTTAGATTTTTATATCGTTTGCACAAATACTTTCCGCCATATAAGTCATAGGTATAAATGATGTTGTGCAACATTGAGTGTTCGAGCGTAACGTTATATGCTTTGTTTACATATTCAGTTCATTTCCTGCATTTTTAGCCCAGGCCAACTGAGGCGACTCAATCCTAAACCCTTTCTTTCTTTCTTTCTTGCTTTCTACTGATACTGTGATCGGTCACATTTGACCGTTACTCGCAGGTGAACATTACATACACTCCAGGTTTTTCAGGATGAAAGCCTACACAGTAATCATGTAATTACGGTAGGGTTCTTTTACCTGCACAGGGGATGGTTCTCCCTGCACAGGGGGCCTCCAGTTAACGTCCCGATCCGAAGGACGGTGCACTTTATGACAGTCATCCCTGCAAATGATGCAAAGTGGGTAGGCGCCCGATGTTTATTTCGTGGGGTCAGATCTGGGTCTTGTTACTTAGGGGATAACTGTATAAAATTATGATTGAGTCGGGACACAGTATTTCCTACAATTTACATGTGCGCCAAACAAAGACTAAGATCAGCCTGTGCATCCATATAGTCTAACCAGAGACTTCTCTTGCTGCATGAAGGAGCATTGGGCCCTTAGCTATCCTGTGAGCGCACAACGAAGACTCCGATCAGACTGGGCGGGTGCGCAGGCTGATCTGAGTTTTCGTTGGGCGCAAATGTAAATTGTAGGAAATGCTGTGCTTCGGCTCAATTGTCATATGGGGAGGTAAATGGGTGGTTTTAAGCTCACAAATTACGTTTTAAGGCTACGCAATAATTAAAACCGACGATTTACTGCCCCGAATGATATCTTAAACACAGTTATCTCCCATTCTAAAGCACATATGTACTTGAGTTGAAGCCCTGAGTATTACCTACTGACCGTCCCAAAGCGGTCGTCCTTTTGCAGTGTCTTATTATTTGGCTTTGTGTCTGCAGTTCAAGTTTCGCCTGTTTTTGTGTGTGCCTCCGTGTCACTTTCTATAGGTGACTTGAGACAGCTGCGTTCCTAGATTGCGGCCATTCCAGAGTGGCCTTTGCTTGCTAGTTTGTTGAAAAGTTGCTCTCTTTGCTAAAAACGGCAAGCCAGTCAGCTACGTTAAAACCACATACCAATCAAGATAATAAGTGACGTTACACGATTCCCCAGAATATCACAGAATATACCATCGTAAATGTTTGACGTAATCCAATCAGACGTCGCGTTACATACGCAAGTGCATTACAATGGTGGTTTTCTACAACTCTGGAATCAGATTGGTGTTGTGCCCTTTACCGTAATTCACGATGCTTTTAATTCTTACACAGTCGCTTGTCTTGGTATCTGGCTCCAACGAATCGCTTTTGATCTAGATTCCTCCAAATCGAATTGAGGGCAGGAGTTGCATCACGAAAACACGACTATATAATTCTATAAATTGTGGGTACTCGTTCGAACCGCCTCGATGAGGCGTTTCTAATGTGTACCCTCAATCAATCGTTTGGGCATAAATAAGAAAAATATCACAATTTTTCATCTGAAAATTTTCATTTTGGGCTGTAAAAGTCACAGTTTATTTTAATAGGCGTGTTTTCGTAATGAGTACTGGATAACTCCGGCCCCGTTGCTTATCTACTGTCCCAATGAGGACGTTTCTCTGCAGTTTCTTGTAAGATACGTGGCATTTTTTATCGCCAATAAAAATGGAAATTATAAGACGAAAAATTATGATTTTTTTTTCTTATTTCTGCTTTAAGAGCTTTAGAACAGAAATAAGAAAAATACAGTACACCCCTGTAAACCCCAATTTTACTTTATAAAAGTAGGGTTCAAGGGGTCAAAATTACGCAGGTGTGTTTTAGGGATATATTTGTGAACACCTGCATGTTTCTCTTTATTTGGTGGCATGCGATGGATTTTTTTGGCGTTTTGGAATATTCATGAGTATTTTCCGTTTTTACTGCTAATCAAAACCCGTTTTCAGTTTGTTTTCAATAAGGCTTTCTGATACCGAGGCCCCGTTTTTTAATGTACATCTATCTTTTGTAGAAGGGTTTTTTTCGTGCAAAATTTATAATAAACGCGACGATTTTGATTTTGAGATTGTTAATTTTCCTTTTTTGGATGGTGATATTCCTCGTGCGCCTTCCTATGGCGTTTATATTTCGCAATTAATTCGATTTGCCAGAGTGTGTAGTCATGTGACTGACTTCAACACTCGTAATAAATTGTTAACGGCTAAACTTCTTAAACAGGACTATCGGTACCATAAACTACGCAAAGCCTTTTCAAAATTTTATAGACGACATTCTGATTTAATTTCAAAATTCAATATTGGACTTAAATCTCTTCTGCAACAAGGTCTATTGGAACCCGAATTTTATGGTGACTTAGTATATAAATTCAGAAAATAATATAACCGCAATGACTTCAGCACCCAATTTCGTAAAATCATTCTTCGATATAAAAAGATTGGGTACAACATAAATGATATACGATAGACTGCATGCATGGTAGTTAAGCCAATCACGGTTGACTACTTTGCTTCCATCTTTAATTGCACGCAGGTGGGTCAGGTCTCAGATTCTATAATGGTTCCGGCGCAAAGGTTTATTGATAATTAGAGAGATCTAATTCAAGGTGATGTTGGTTGGTGCCTGATGCTCTATCTCTGGTCGGGCCCATCCGAGTCTATTTGTAGGTTTTCTTTTGCTCCAGCATTTCAGTGGTTTCTTGCTGTCGAGTCATCACCGTTGTTTCATTCTTGTGGTTGTTTGATCATTTATGTTCACGGAGATGTTGCACTGATGAGTTAGGAGGCCTTCATGCGGACTGAACAAATTATTTGTCTAAATCGCGACGGAAGTAAGGATGAGGATGGTGGCCACGTAAAATCGATTTAAGCCCCCCCTCCCCCAGTGGAATTCGTTTCTGCTGACCGTTCAAAGGCGGTTCTTCTGTTTATTTTTGTTATGGTTTGTCTTTGGGTGTTTGTGTCGCTTATATTATTTTATTTTGGGTAGCTTATTGGCCATTTTGTGGGGAAAGTAACTGTCCTTTTGGCTTTCCGCTATTGATGTTTCCATTCGGTCTGTTGTTTCATGTTTGTGTTTCTTTCCCTTTGGTGTCTCTGACGGGAGCTGTGGGTTGATTGTATCGATTCCTGATCATTGCCTCCACTTCTATTTATACAAATGCAGTTTTCAATGATATTAACAAAGTGATTCACATAAATGAATTCACCGGAATGCCTCCCCTAATGTTTTTTCATGTCAAAATCATTATGTCCCAACCGAAATGTTTGCTTTCGGTCAAACAAAAAAAAACACGGTTACACTTTCTCTTTTCCTGACAATGGTTCATCACGAAAACATGCCTGTATAATTTTAACCCCTTCGAACCACACTTTTATGTAGAAAAAAATGGGGTTTACAGGGGTAAACATTAGTTGTCTTATTTCTGCTCTTAAATATAGGTTTTGTGCACTCGTTTGAACAGCCTCTTGGGTACTCGATGAGGCGGTTCTAACGAGTACAAACAATCTATTTTTTGAGCAGAAATAAGAAAAATATCACATATGTATAGGCATGTTTTCGTAATGTTCCCTCCTATATTGGTCATATACATTTGCTGTTAACGAATAGAGCGATCTGACTTCTATGCAAAATAATTACGGAATATCTATTTCATATGACATTGACAGTATGTCAATTAATGACTGAACCAAACATTACCTGGTTTGGAATGGCAGTAGCTCGTCTTGACTTTATTTTTCTCACAGTATTTAAAACACTTATAGCTCCTTCGTAATTCAGCTTTTCCAGCAAATTATACATGGCGCAAAATAAACCACTTCTCTCTGAACCGTTTCTGAAAGAACACAATTAGATGCCAAGTTAGATCAACTTTTCTGACAGTCAAATATTGGGGTGCGGAAAGAACACAATTTGTAAACGGATGCTTTCCTAGGCTGTGGCTCAAATAAATGTATTTATGTTCAAATGAACAGACCCCTATTCACATTTTACAGTATGACTACCATAAAATTATTTATCTGAGGATAAAGCGATACTGTTCAAGCCATATATTGACTGCCATAAAAGATCTGCTTTTGACATACCCACTCGTTTCTGCGAAAATTTTAAACCTTTCATGATCAAATTTCCGTCGCAAAAATTGTCCTGCTCATAAATTTTAATATTTCATGACATGTTAATATTTTCAAAGCAGATATTTGTTGCGTTTTATTTCTTAGCAATCTGTTGATCGGAGGATGAAAATTTCTCTATCAGTAAGTACTATAATAAAACACACTTGTAATGCATAAACTCTGTTGCGTACACATGCGTATATGCGTGTCAAGTAATTATCTACATATACACTGAAACCACCAATGGTTTGTTTAAAAGGGGCCTTTCTTATCAGTATACATAACACAGTTTATGTTGAAAAGTTATCTCTAAATAATACTCATAATGCCTCCTGATGTTGCATTATTATGAGCCCTATCTGATTCAAACCAACCCTATCTTGAACAAATATTCATGGATCCAAAGGTGTTCGAGGTATGAAAGATTCACTTTATATTAAAAACGTGCCAAGGAAACGCCAAATTACCGAAATCGTATGTCACTGGCATCGAAGCAGGAGTTAAGTTCTGAAAATTGAGAAACCTAATTTTGCCGAAACAAGCTAGCCTGATCAAGATAAACTTGTACACAACATACTTTTGAGTTCTGTGGTATACGCCTTCCTCCCAAGGAAACCCCGTTTGCAGAACATATTCACCGTCAGAACATTCATCTGGTGTAATGGGTGTGTGGCATCTGTAAGTGGCCACGATGCCCTTCATTATAATTTGGATTAAACTTTCTACTACTTTGGGATCATCCATTCCATTATGGAATTCTGGACATATTTTTAGATCACTACTTAGGCCTAATTTACTGAAACTAGCACGTCTAGCCCAGAAAATAACTTGAGACCAAACAAATACTTCTTTGAACCGCAGTGAAAGTGAGAGTGAGGGTTGGGATCCCTTAAAGGTAACTTAAACCCACCAGTAATTTTATTGACTGTTCCAAGTCGGTGCTTTTGCTATTGTTCCTTCATGTTTTGTGCTGGTGGTTCTGATTCTTTCTCTAATAATATATGTTGTTACGTTGATGATTCTGATTCTTCCCCCTTTTTTGCTGTTCATTTTAATTACATTTGTCCTTCTAGTTCAACGTTTGTCATGTTGGTGATTCAGATTCTTGCCTCAATTATGTATATTGCTCCTTTTTAGTAAGATTTGGATATTCTGAGTCACCACCTGTTTGGGAAATAGCTGCTGATTCGGTTGACCTGTGGTCTATTTTGTTTACTGCCGTCGCTCCATGTTTTGTTTCAACTTCTTTGATATTGTGGGAGGAATTTGGGATCTTATTGTATCAGCTCCTGATCGTTTTTCTTTCTAATTGTAAAACAGAGCCATGAAAGAAATTATTCTTTCAGTTTAGTGGTGTATCCCTTCCTTCAAAAGGCGAACCCTTTTATAGAGAATATAATAGAGAATATTTAAAGAGGTTCTGTCAAATTATCTCCATCAAAAGAAAACCAGTCTTCGGGGCTTGTGACCTCGTAAAACCATCACAAAAACACGCGTATAAAATTTTGACCCAATTTGACCCCACTGGGGTATACAGTATTTTTTCTTATTTCTGCTCAAAAACATTGATTGTGGGGACTCGGTGAGGCTGTTCTAACGAGTCCCCACAAATCTATGTTTTGAGCAGAAATATTAAAAATATCAGGATTTTTATCTGAAAAAAAAATCATTTTTTGGTTGTAAATTTTAACAATATATTCAAATAGGCGTGTTTTCGTAATGCACAACACAACCTGCTCACTACATGCAAGTGTCTTCAAATTTTAGATATATACATGAGGCAGGGAGCCACACAGGTGCGCCCAGCGAAGACTCAGATTAGCCTGATGAGACTAAATGGATACGCAGACTGATCTGATACTTCGCTGGCCGCAAATGTATATAGTAGGAAATGCTGTGACCCGCTACAAATAAGGGTACCATCCGAGCACCTAACACAAATATATAGTATATATATATATTAGTTTCCTCAGCTTAGCTTAAAACACCGATTCTCTGTACTTGTTAGAACAGCCTCAATGAGGCGATTCTAATGACTACTCCCATCAAATATTGAAACCATTGCATATTTTGCATATGAAAACTGCAAGCTCTTCATATATCGAAGACGCCAGTTTTGATCGCAAGTTCTCTATCGTAATTCCTTTTTTTACCCCAAAGCAAACGTACTGACCTCTTTTAGGATAAAAATTGCCACAGCCATTTCTGATTGTCAGCCAATCATTGTTTTATTATGTATTCATTTAAATTCGAAAATATGATAAAACAAAGTGAATGTCCTGAGTAAATGGCCTCTAAAAATAGAAGTGAAGGCAATTATCAGGAATCGATACAATGAACCCACAGATCCCATCAGATACACCACAGGGAAAGAAACACAAACAAGAATTGACCAGACCCTAATGGAAACACCAATAGCGGAAAGCCAAAGCAGTCACTTTCCTTCAAAATGGTCAATGGGCTATCCAAAACAAAACAGTATGAGTGATACATACACTCAAAGACAAATAGTAACAAGAATAAACCGCGACGGAAGAACCGCCTAGGAACGGTCAGTGAATCAAATTCCACTGGTGGGGGTGGCTTAAATCGATTTTACGCGGCCGCAGTCCTCGCCCTAACTTCCGTCGCGATTTAGACAAATGATGTGTTCCGTCCGCGTGAAGGCCTCCTCACTCATCAGTGCAACATCTCCGAGAACACAACAATCAGACAACTACAGAGATGAAACAACGATTAGGACTCAACAGCAACAAACCAATGAAATGCTGAGGCAAAAGAAAACCAACAGCCAGACTCCGATTGGCCCGACCAGATTCCCAACGGCGTGGAATTAAAAAGGGAAGCAAAGTTGTCAACCTTGATTGGGTTAACTACCATGCATGCAGTCTGTCGTATAACATCTATGTTGTACCCAATCTTTTTATATTGAAGAACGATTTTACGAAATTGGGTACTGAAGTCATTGTAATTATAGATTTTTCTGAATTTATATACTAAGTCACTATAAAAGTCGGGTTCCGATAGACCTTGTTGCAGAACAGATTTATGCCCAACACTGAATTTTGAAATTAAATCGAAATGAAGTCTATTAAATTTTGTAAAGGTTTTGCGTAGTTTATGATACCGAAGCCGTCCGATCTGGATCTTGGCTGTTTGGAGAGTCAGGGGTTGTCATGTTCAGCTTGTCAAGGATTAAACTCGCTGAAAGCTATGCTAATAGATTTAATCTGAAATGAAAACAATTTTAGATCCCTATAAAAGCATTTAACTTACAGGCAATGTACAAGTACTTTTCCTGGGTATGATTCGCCTGTCTGCTGAAGTACTTCTCGTATCAGACTAAGGCATGCATCCTCGTTCTTTGGGCACTTGTTTTCAGCTTTCCATACTGTGAACTGGTACAAGTTTACTGTGAATTTATTGTCATCTTCCTGTAGTAAGACCAAACTTAAAATATAACTGTTTTGGGAAAAGTAAAAAAATTAAAAGAAATTGAAGTGAAGGCAATGACCAGGAGTCGCTACAATTATCCGACATCCCCCATCAGAGGCACCAAAAGGAAAGAAACAAAAGCATTAAATAACTAGACCCAATTGGAAACATCAATAGCAGAAAGCTAAAAGGACAGTTACTTCCCCACAAAATGGCTTTTGGCTATCCAAAACAAAAACATATAAGCGATACACACACTTAAATACAAACCTTAACAAAAATTAACCGCGTCAGAAGAACCCTTAAACACCTTATAATATTAATCCTAGAGTTTCTAAAGCTATCGAGTCATATTTGAATTTAGTCTTGACCAACGTTACCAATACTTGTTTTACGAATACCCTTTGACAGAGTGACAAACAGTATAGATCCTAGATCATGATGTTATGAGCCGTTACACCCACATTTTCTTCGTGTGCATAGGTATATGCATCGGTCTACAGGGTGAGGTATCTTATTTGTTAATTGGCTTTGTGCCGTTGGTTTATGTTTCGTCTGATGTGTTTGTGTGTGCCTCCGCGTCACTTACTTAATTTAGGTGTATAGCGATGGCTGCGTTCTTTTACTGTGACCTTACCTGAGTGATCTTGTCTTACTAATTATAATACAAACAGAAGCTTGATAGATGAAATGTAAGAAAATTAAAGAAGAGCGGCTTTGGTACGGTAAGCATCATCGCTCATTTATGAGCAGAGCAGATCCATTTCTGACACAGTATGTGTACAGAACAGGAAAGGAAGACAGAGTATCATAAAAGTCGCCACCAACGTGCCATTCAGATTGAAGGAAATAGAAGAACGACTTTTTCTTAAGCTTCTAAAAGTAACAAGAAAACAATGTCGATCTACAGCAGGTGTTTGCAAAACAATGTAGTCCCAAACCACAGGCGCACCCGTGGAAAGTCAAACTTATTTCTGTCAAATATCTATGGAATTTCATCAGAAATGAATCAGCTAAGCTTCACATTGGTCCAAAAGCATCTCCTATATAACAACAGCAATATGTTGTCACGACAAACAGAAAAAGGACGGCGGGACAGACAAAGAAAACCATTATGTTACGCAAATCTCGCACTGCAAGATATGCATACAATTAGACTTTTGCAATACACATTATTATTAATTGACTATCCTATATAACACAACGTCAACCAATATTAAAAAATCATAAATCATGTTTTTAATTGCGTCAGTTAATAAAATTGTCATTAATCAAGTAAGTTCGTATTGTCCCAGTTGCAGGTCCTCGGTCAGCTGTATTGGCCTCGGCCTTCGGCCTCGTGCCAATACAGCAGACCTCGGACCTGTAACCGGGCCAATACGAAATTATTTGATTAATAACATTATAGTATATACTAAAGCAATATTTATCATATGACGTCGTTGATAAGCAGTGGATAACGTTGGGTAATAAAAATCGTATGACCACACGTGTAATAACACTTTGGCGGGATTAAGTAACGTCATGACGACGTCCATGTCAACCATGCATGTTTGTGGGGAAAAATGTCATATTTAAAGGCGATAAAATCTAATTGAAAGTGGTCATATGATAAACAGAATCTTACACTTGTGGTCATTTCATATGAAATGACCACTCGTGTAAGATCCTCTTTGTATTAATATGAAGTAAATTACCCTAGTGAGATCTGAGAGTGTGAGTTTTATGGCTAAGTAACTGACTCTGTCCAGGATATCAGCTGTTGTGACAAAAATATCCCCAAACTTGGTAGATTTGTCAAAGGATGGCCAGTACTTTATTTGAGTCTGAAATTACAAAGAAAACAACATGCATATATAAATATTCGGCAAAAGCTTATGATGATGCTTAGCTCATTGCCACCATTTCTATTTTACGTAGTTTAAAGCCTCTTACTCGTTTTGCACTGACAACTTCTGGGGTTTAATTCCCCAAGCTTATGAATGACATATATTTAAAAGTGATTATGGGTTATGTTTAGGGAGAGTTCGTATGTTTCTTGTATCAGTCTACATCCATGCATTGTTAAGCCCCACACGTTGTAGATCATGTACATAAATATGTTCTATAAAAGGGCTATCCTTTGGAAGCAAGGACTACACAATAGAATTAGAAAATAGAATGTGTGGATGTTTTCTGGGCCAGACTAGCTAGTTTCGGCCAATTAGGCCTCAAGTATTTTAAAATTCCACAATGAAATTAATGGTCCCAAAGGACAAGAAAATATAAACTACACCATGATGTAGGGAAGAGAGACATTTTACGGCCGCCACACATTCCCAGACAACAGCTGTAGTGACGTTTAATATTTTCTATCAAGGGGCTATCATTTGGAAGCAAGGACTACACCACAGTCTTGTTTCAAATTTCGACTTAATTGAAAAGTAAATGGAGTAAACAAAATGTGTAGATCATGAACTTAACTTATGAGTCTCTTTAACTGCATTACGATAACACACCCGTGTGCCATATTGCATTTTTTTCACATCTCCAAAATGGCTACTTTTCTGATGAAAATCCGTGATATTTTTCTTACAAATACTGCAAACATAGGTTGTGGGTGCTCGTTAGAACCGCCTCATTGGGCGGTTCTAACGAGTACCCACAACCTATGTCTTGGAGTAAAAATAAGAAAAATAATGTATACCCCCGTAAACCCCAGTTTTCTCCATTTTAAGTGGGGCAAATGGGGGTCATTATTTCACGGACGTGTTCACGTGATGGAAAGTAAATCGAATAAACATATCTAATAGCAACTGCTTGTTTTCAAAGTAGAGGACAATGGTGGCATTGTATCGCTGATATGTTTCAAGCATCAGTTTGTAATATTTGGTATAAAATGCCCTTTGAAACCATATAAAAAGGCACGTAACCTATGCATGCTTCTTGACTCTGTCCCGTCCATATTGGTATGCTTAGTATTTGTATGCTTTTTAAATGCAGGTTTAAACCATGCATTTGTATGCTTAAACAGCCGTTCTTTTAGAACAGTGGATTTTGTCCCGTTTACATTTGACAGGCATTAAGTAGACTGTTGGTGAGACTGGGAGCTTTTACCCCTGTATTTACAACATTTACTACTGTTTGAACGAGCTACATTCAGTCAGAGATGATGAAATGGTCACTCAGCTTATTTTGAGTAATGATTACTCAGTCACTACTCAATTCCGCAGGGGCGGCCCAAAAGAATCTCTGTAAATCAACCGCTGAGGAGCATAGTCTTGCAAGTTTACAAAAAACATACAATAAACATGTATATTACCAAATTGACTACGTGACTAGAAGACATCTGCTGCAAAATCCCCTGATGAACATCCCCGGAATTTTTCATAGAAATCAATGAAGCAGAGACAATGTCTGAAGTATGTCCGGTAACCATTTAGAAGGCAGAAATCCCCCGCCCACGTTTGGACTATATCTGATTATATTGTTAAAATTCTGTGGTTGTTGGTGGCCATGTTTCTTTTACCAACCAATTCACCTTGGTGAAAGTATTTTGAGAGAGTCTCCCAGGTAAAAACTGGATAAGTCTATTCAAATCAATTCAGAAGTTTCTGAAAAAAAAACCTAGTATTGTATTTTCTTGTCCTTTGGGATCATTGATTCCATTGTGGAATTTTGAAAGTATCTGAGGGTCACTGATGAGACCTAATTGGCCGAAACTAGCTAGTCTGGTCCAGAAAACATGTACACACCATATATTTCACTTCTGTGGTGTATTCCTTGCTTCCAAAACATAGCCCTTTTATAGAACATATATGCCTCCATTTTCTGGTAGGATGAAATAAAGTAATTGTGGTCATGGTACCTTAGCCAATATCATAACTCATAAATCCGTAAACAAATGACGAATTAGAATGCTACTGAAGCAACCTGGAGGAGGGTCCCAAGTGTCATCCCTGCATAAGTACATTTGAAATATATATCAAACACATGCTAGAAAGAATTTATCCAATCTGATTAAAATCCGATCTCGCTGCGGCTAGATCTGACATCGACCCGTAGGAGGTCACCTTCCGTGACCTTTGACTTTAACCAATCGGTGATCAGCTTCCAAAATTCTGGAAGTAAATTCGGATCTACTCGGTCATTTTCCATATGTCGGTCTAAGCAACGGTAAACAATAATAAATATGGCGGCGTGACAAAATCTATATTTTGCATGATGCTTTTATTATAAGCGGTTTTGTCTGGCACTAAGATTTTTATTGGCCACAAATTAAAAACAACAACTGAATAATGTAAATAAATTACGATTAAAATCTGAGAGACGCCAGCTTATTCCAAAAGCATCTGGAATCGAAGTAAAAATTCGGCCGAGGGTCAGCACTGGTCAACACGGCTATCGCTAATAGTTGACAACTCGGCAGATTCCGAAGCTATTTCAAGGTTGAAGAATGACTTGAAATAGCTTCGGAATTTAAGGTTTAAGGTTGAAGAATGACTTAAAATGTCATTGAAGAGATTAGGCGAATCGATGTGAGCTCCAGATGGTTTATTTCCTATCCAAAACCTGACAACATTGTCAGGGAAGCACCTGCTGTCAGACTCAACCCCTATGGAAGACCACTTATCACAACAACAACAATCTTTCTTTCCTTTCTGCGATCGGTCACATTTGACCATTACTCGCAGGTGTACATTACTTACACTCCAGATTGCAGGGTTGAAAGCCTACACAGTAATCATGTAACTACGGTAGGGGTCTTTAACCTGTACATGACATGACTCTTCCTGCACAGGGGGCCTCCAGTTAACGTCCCGATGCAAAGGACGGTGCACTTTTTGGCATTCATCCCTGCAAATGGAGCATGATTGGACACCAAAATAATCACCGCCTCCGGGGATCGAGCCGGGGCCCTGTAGCATCAGAGGCAATACCTAAACAAGTAGGCTTGCCAACAGGTCTTTACAATGACAGCAAACCAAAGGAAGCTTTACATTAATTATGGCACTGATTTCTGCTCAAAATAGAAACTATGGGTACTCGATAGAACCCCCTCATTGAGGCGGAGACTGTGGGTAACCGTTAGAACCGCCTCATTGAGGCGGTTCTAGTGAGTACCCACAATCTTTAATTTAGAGCAGAAATAAGAAAACTAAGGTTACCCCTGTAACCCAGATTTACTATATAAAATTGGGGTTCCAGGGGGGAAAAACTAAAAAAATATATAGGCATGTTTTCATGATGCAATTATCAAGAATGGCATATTGTAAGCTGTTCCAGGGGGTAAAAACTAAAAAAATATATAGGCATGTTTTCATGATGCAATTATCAGAATGGCATATTGTAAGCTATCTTCATATACTGCAGCAACCTTTTGGGAGTATTACGTGCAGTTTAAGCAACTTGGACTTGGCCGTTGAACACACAAGGTTAAAATAATGATGTCTGGACAAATAGGTCAAATTTATATAGGTTTTTGTGATGGTTGCAAATTAACGATGACAATTTTGCCCATTTAATAATGCCATTAAGACATGCAGTAAAATTTAAAAATAGAGCCTTAATGAAGTTTCATGTTGGATTACTGAAATAGTAGATTTTATCAAACATGACTGTCACTAACACCACCTTAGCCCCTGACCATTTGGGCTTGAAGAAATAGATGGGCTGCATGATGCTTCCACACAACCCTGAAACCAATCCGCACAGGAGTACTGGTAAACCACTTAGAGGATCTAAGCCTGCTCAGTCAGTGTGGTGCAAGTCAGCCCATACATGCTTATAAACCCTATTGGTTTCATTGGGCAGCAGGGCTTGAGAGGTCATTTCATCTCAATGTCTGGTAAAATTCCCACAAAATTGGAAGCAACATCTCCAAAATGACCTTTAAAGTGTTGACGGGACGTTAAACCTCAAATCAAACCACTAACACCACCATATAACTTTCTTAATCAAATTTGGGATTTCAATGCCCCTGTCTTTCAGAATTGGTTGTGATTTTACAGTGAAAGCAACATTTCCACTTTGTGTCAAAATTGATATCTTCCCACGAATAGAAGGTAGCAGTGCAGCCTGTTTTCAGGCACCTTTGGCTATAATATAAGCTTATTTATCAAAATAAGAACCAGCTAGTAGCAATCCTATTTGAATGTTGAGATTATTTGAGTATGATGAGGTATAGGCAAATAGCTAATTTTTCAACTTTGCACCATAACAAGGGTAGGTCAAAAATATTTTCTGCTCTACTATAATACATGTTATTGTATATAGCATGTCAACTTTGTTGTGTTATCAGCATTAACAGTATGCAATTGTCCAATGACTGAACTACAAGTGAATGGCCAAATATAAAAGGCAAGCAAGAAATCAAAATAATGATGCACAGTTTATAGGGCTAAATTTTGACATTATCAAAAAATCATTGTTTTGGCCTTACTCAAAATTCTGTCAAATGTCCCATGAGCAGAAAATGCTGGTACATACATTTTTCAGACACCTGTGCTATAAGGTGTTTTCATCAAATAGATAAGAACCTGCTTGTATCAAACCTTCTATTTGAGTATGAGGTACAGGCAAATAACCATTTTTTCAATTTATGCACAATTTCAAGGGTTGGTCAAAATCTTATTCCACCTTTTTGTAATGTGATAGCATGACTTTGCTGTGTTCAACATCAACAGAAGGCAGTTGTTCAATGATTGAACTGCAATTGAAAGATACAATCTAAAAGACTAGCGAGAAACAAGAATTATGCTACACCATGTATAGGGCTAAATTCTGACATTTTCATAAAATCATTGCTTTTGGCCTTACTGAAATTTCTGTCAAATCACCTCATGGGCAGAATTTGCTTGTACATACATATTTTCAGACAATTTTGACTATGACGTGATTTAATCAAATGAATAAGAACCTGCTAGTGTCAAACATTTTTAATGTGAAGATTATTTGATTACGAGGTAATGGCAAATAGACATTTTTTTCAACTTATGCACCATTTCAAGGGTTGGTCAAAAAATTATTCTGCCCTTCAGTAATGTAATAGCATGACTTTGTTGCCTTCAGCATTAACAGAAGGCAGTTGTACACAACTGAACTGCAATTTAAAGACCAAATCTAAAAGGGTAGCAAGAAATTAGAATTATGCTACATCATGCATATGGCTATTAAAATACAGATATTTTCATAAAACCATTGCTTTTACCTTACTCAAAATTCTGTCAAATTGTCAATGGGCAGAAAATGCCAGTTCATCTGTTTTTTTAGGCACCTTTGGCGATAAGCTGATTAATCAAATAAATAAGAACCTGCTAGTAGAAAAACTTTTTGAATGTGAAGATTATTCGAGTATGCAGTATAGGCAAATAACTATTTTTTTCAACCTATGCAACATTTCAAGGGTTGGTCAAAAATTTATTCAACCCTTTTGTAATGTAATAGCATGACTTTGTTGTGTTCACAATTAACAGAAGGCAGTTGTCCAATGATTGAACTGCAATTGAAAGACCAAATCTAAAAGGCTAGTCAGAAACAAGAATTATGCTACACCATGTATATATTCTGACATTTCCATAAAATCATTGCTTTGGCCTTACTGAAATTTCTGTCAAATCACCTCATGGGCAGAATTTGCTTGTACATACATATTTTTAGACATCTTTGGCTATAAAGTGATCAATCAAATGAATAAGAACCTGCTAGTATCAATCATTTTTTTATGTGAAGATTATTTGAGTAACCATTTTTTCAACTTATGCACCATTTCAAGGATTGATCAAAAAATTATTAGCATGTCTTTGTTGTCTTCAGCATTAACAGAAGGCAGTTGTTCCATAATTGAAATGCAATTGAAAGTCCAAATCTAAAAGTGTAGCAAGAAACCAGCATTATGCTACACCATGTATATGGCTAAATTCTTACATTTTCATAAAACCATTGCTTTGGCTTACTTAAAATTCTGAGAAACTGTCCCATGGACAGAAATGCTAGTTCACCCAGTTTCTTTAGGCACCTTTGGCAATAAGCTGATTTATCAAATAAAAAAAGAACATGCCGGAAGCAAACCCTTTTGAATACCAAGGTTATTTGAATATGTGGTAAAGGCATGATTTTAAGGGGTTGTCAATATTTGTTGTGTCAGTCTATAATATAGAAGAATGTTTTTGATGCCTTCAACATCAGCAGTAGGCAACTGCCCATTATGATTGTAATAAAACAATAAAATTAATTGGTAAGACTAGATTTTAAGGGCTAAGCAAGAAATCAGAACTATGCTACAGCATAGGGTGAATATTTGATATTTTCATAAAATCTGTGTTGTTTGCCTTCACTCAAAATTTTGATAGATCTTGCCATGAAATGAAAATACTGTTTCTTTGACTTTTAAGGTCTCCTTCATAAACAGGCTGATGAATCAAGCAATTAAAAACCTGCTAGTATAAATCCTTCTAGAATGCCTTTAGACTTTACGAATTATTATGCAGTATATAGGCAAATATTGCCATTTTACAATTTCACACCACAATTTGGGGTGGTCAGTTTTTTTCTCCCCTTTTATGATATAGACGCTTCATTTTGGTGCATTCAGGATTAACAGTACTTAATGTTCCAGTGATGGAATTAAAATGGAAAGACTAAATCTAAAGGACTGCTGAATAATTAGCATTATCCTACACTATGTATAAGGCTAAATTCTGATAGCACAATGTTTGAAGCATATATACAATTATCCCAATTACAGAAAATTGTCATTCTTGTAGACACAGTGGATAGCATTATCTCAAATAAGGGTTTGTAATATGGAAAAAAAAACTTGCCATCAAATCAAATAAGCAAGATCAGATCAACAACTGGCCTCCATGGACTGCAATAATGAAAACAGATTTGCTATAACTCCCAAGTATTATTACTCTTGCAAAACTGGAAAAAATACTCTACCTGTTCTTGGGGATAATCCACCATTATGAAATTGTAAATGAATACATACAAAATATCATACAATGCCTTTTCCAATAAAATGCAGCAAAGCAAAACTGAATGATTTTCTACAACTTACATTAGCCGAATATATACCTTCCATTGTCCCTTGCTCATGATGGGGAGGTGGAAGACTGAGCAAGATATTTTACTACATGTACTTGTATGTATTTTAAATGAAGTCACTTTTGATTTATGTATTTTGAGCAGTCACTACTGTGAACAAAAGATACTTGACTGCCTTAACCCATTTAGTACTAGGTACCCCAATACGGGTAATTGGCAAACAGTGCAGGCCCTGATCAGATGCCGGGGCCTACTTTGTTTGCAAAACGTTCTGCCAGTTTCCAAATAGATTTTTAAGAAAGCACAACCTGACTCCCCTAATTTTTTAAATGGCCTCCTGCTTTATATTAAGAGGAAGATTCCATTTGGAACAAAATTGGGCTAAGGCTGATCAACTTTACAAATTAAAAATCCCACTGGAAACCAATAATGAATGTCATCATTTAGCAAGGAGACAACTTTCATGACCTTTTGTGTATCTTTTTACTTTTTTTTTCCAAATGAGGACCTCTGAAGAGGGTTCTACTCTATTTTTTGTTTGCATATGCTATTCTGCTATACAGCCCGGGCTTCTCCAGACTTTTGGTTGAGTCTTTAAACCGATGCATTAGGAAAAACAATAAAATGATTCAAGGAAATTTAAATGGATTCAGTTCCGGTGTCATTGAATTTTTCAATATTGTTGACAGAAGTGACAGGACTTCTGTGGTGGTTTGTTTGTGGTGTTGTTTGTTACTTGCTGTGTGTATCACTTGTGTTTTTTATTTTTTGGATGGCCATATGGCCATTTTGTGGGAAAGTAACTGTCCTTATGGCCTTCCTTTGTTTAGGTTTCCATTATGGTCTGGTCGCTTAATGTTTGTGTTACTTTCCCTTTGGTGGCTTTGATGGGTGGAGTAAGTTAATTGTATCGATCTTTGTTTTACTTCTACTTTAATTATTCTCGAAATGACCTGCTGTGATGTATCATGGAACTCTTTATTTAAAAATAATGCGAGGGAACTTACAGTCACCGAAACAGGTATAGAAGTATCGGAAGAAAGAAAGTCACCATTTCTGGGCTTCTGATACTGTAATCGGTCAAATGACACCATTGCTCCCATGTGTATCTATCTATTTATACTGCAGCAACTAACCTGTAACTATTGTACATTGTATACACTCCAGGTTTGCAGGATGAAAGCCTACACAGTAATCATGTAAGATAGGGCTCTTTAACCTGTACAAGAGATGGTTCTCCCTGCACAGGTGATGGGGGGAGGCTAGACTAGTAGTAGTAACGTCCCGATCCGATGCACAGGCACTTGGCCCGTTGATTTGTCCGAAAGAAAATAAATGTCATGAGTAAAAAAAAAAAATCAGATTTTTTTCATACTGGTATAGAAAGCTAGCTTTCTATACCAGTATGAAAAAAAATCTGTTTTTTTTTTTTTTTTTTTTTTGGATCATGACATTTTTTTCGGACAAATCAACGGGCCAAGTGCCTGTGATCCGATGAACGCCTTACGGTACATTTTGTGGCAATCATCTGGGTCTAATTCTCCGTTCAAAGCAATATATAGTTAATAAGATAATGATTTCCTGTAACTGTTGAAAGAATGGCAAGGCAATCTAAATCTTTTTCTCAGAGCTCTGAACTAGAATTGCTTTACGATAGTCTTCAAGATTTCAAGATTTCAAGATTTATTATTAACTCAAAACCCCTAGCCGGGGTATAAGTCAAAACTTTCAATCAACAAAACATGAAACATTTTGAGGAAAGTTGCAAATATATATATGTACGAAATTAAAGTCTTTGTAAACACCAGAAGTAAACTGGTTATGTCAAGGTATTGAGATCAAAACTGTCTGACTAGTCATAATTAACACACCTTTAGTAAGGCAAGTCCATTTATCCAGCTGTTTACCGTAAACTATCCCAAATTTGAGACACACAGAAATTTTCTATGTATTCCAGTGGAATGGAAGACAGTGAGAACCCCCACCAGACCGCTCCAGTAGCCGTCTGATCCGGGTCCACACCGTCAGCACATGTTGGTCCGGCGGACAATGAAGACCCCGATCATACCGCCCCATATGATCAGTCCAATCAGGCCCCGCACAGCCCACACAGGTTAGTCAGGCAAGCGGCGAAGACCCAGATCAGACCGCTCCTCTGAGACCAGCCCGATCCGGATCTGCACCGCCCGCATGATTTATTTAGATGCAAGTCCATCCCAAACATAGGACAAAATCCACGGTATGTATTACTGCCTTAGATTAAAGGCAAAAGTCCATATTATTATGCATAGTATTATGCAGCAGTTAGTTCACAGTCTCTAAACATTCCTGCCTTAGATAAGACAAAAGTCCATCTGATTATGCATTAATTAGTCCACATTAAACATGCCTGAAAATTTCCCTGAAAGTCTTCAGCACAACTTTGCAGTATTTAGCCACTTTAAAAAGAAGCTGGTTATCATTTGAGCACATAATATTTTCAAATTTCACAGTATTAGGCCTGGAAAACATATCTCTTGGCAAGTAAATCCTTCTTAAATCATCAAAATAAGAGCATTCCATCACATAGTGGTATTCATCACCCAGTTTATGCATAAAACATAATTCACAAAACCTATCATCACGTGCTATCCCTTCATATCTACCCCATTCAATAGGAAATTTATGATTTAATGATCGAAAATGAAAAAAGGCTAAAGCCAAATCATCTGGTAAAATTCCAAAGTACTTTTCAAGTCCAAAATTATTTTTAAAAATCCTATAATTTAAACACTTAGGAGACAGAAAAACTGACTCCTTCCATGAACATTTGTAAATCTCAACAAGTTTGAGTTTAAAAACTTTTGAAATATTTAATGGTGCTTCTTGGTTCAACCACAGTTGTTCTTTATCACAATCATGCAATATTTTCTTAATGCTCAAAAGCCATTTTGAGTGAAAAAGATCCTTTTGGTGCATATTTAGCAAAATTTTGTATAATTTATATGATATTTTGTCGGTTTTACCAGTTATTATCCTTTTCCAAAAACCAACCATTCTAGACCTGGTAGCAATACTAATAGGATAACGCCCAAGTTCACCGTATAACATTATATCCGGTGTAGATTTTTTAGCTTTCAAGATTATGTTATAAAACTGTATACAGAGTCTTTCAAGAATATCACAATTCTCAAAACCTGTCACTTCAGAACCATAAAGTAAGATAGGGACTACTATACTATCAAAAAGTTGAATTTGTATATCAACTGGTAAATGGAGCCTTCTTGCCTTCCTAAGCACAGCAAACATAGACTTACGAGCCTGGTCAACTAATCTTTGGTTATGCTTCTGAAAACGTCCATTATAGGAAAACATTGCACCCAGGTATACAAAACTATCATCTATGTCCAGTTCTTGCCCATTATAAGTGAATACTGGATTGACTTGCAATTTTTTATTAGTAAAAATAGTGACTTTGGTTTTGGAGGGGTTAACTTCCAAATCCCATGACTTACAGTATAAAAACATTGCATTTAAAGCAGCTTGTAACTCTTTATCAGACTCTGCCAAGATAACTGTATCGTCGGCGTATAACAGAATGTATAATTTAAAATAGACCTCAATGTCTTCATTACTCAACAGAATCTTTGCCATGTCATTAACACTGTTCAGGCCATTATAACCATGAGAAATAAACTCGGACAGATCATTCAAAAACAATGAAAAAAGAACTGGAGAAAGATTTTCACCTTGTCGGACTCCTACATTACTGAAAAATGTTGTAGATTTCATATGACCTTGTTTAACACATGACTTTGCACTAGCATATAAATTATGAATAACTCTAAACATTTTACCGTCTATGTTATTTGCAAGAAGTTTCTGCCACAAGTATGATCTGTTAACTGAGTCGAAAGCTTTCTTGTAGTCAATAAAAGCACAATATAATTTCTTCGATATAAAGCTTCCACCGCCATTTTGTCCTGCTCACCGAGAATGTTTCGTAAAAGGTGCACCGATTGGTTCTTTTAAAATAGAATAAAACGGAAATTCCGAGGTCATTGAAGGTGACCTTTCATGGGTCGTTGTCAGATCTAGGCGTACATAGTTCAGCTTAGATCGGGTTTCAATCAGATTGGAATTTATCTGAACTTTGCAAAAATGTGTAAATTGCTACCAATGGCCCACCTACTAGCGGTCTTGTTTTTTTCACTAATCAGGATGAGTTAAAGGAAACTTATACGAATGAACATCTCTGCAAATTTAATCTGTCAAGCATATCGTATCAGAAATTTTCATTGTATGTAGAAAGACCCGCCCCACGTACGGTCATGTCTGCTACACAGTGTTCATTGATATCTTTGTTTGTTTGATTTGAGGTTTAACCTTAACGTCCCCGTCAACATTGTAAAGGTCATTTTGGAGACGTTGCTTCCAATTTTGTGGGACTTTTACCCGACATTGAGATGAAATGACATCTCAAGCCCTGTCGCCCAATAAAACCAATAGGGTTTATAAGCATGGACGAGCCGACACTCACACCGCTTTGCCTGAGCAGGCTAAGATCCTCTAAGCGGTATACCAGTACTCATGTGTGGGTCGGATTCAGCTCTGCGTGGAAGCATCGTGCAGCCCATATAGTTCTTCAAGCCCCGATGGGCGGGGGCCGACTGTTCATTGAAATCCTCTTAATAGATTACAGTGAAACTTCGATGGCTCGAACACCGATGGCTCGTTTAGCATGGCTGAGTTGAACCAGTTCTTGAGCCCCTAGGGAAATGCTCAGCATAACAAATAGTGGGGGATAATTTAGGAGAGTTTCGTCTTTTATATAACAAATGTATGCTGTGTGTACTCATTAGAATCGCCTCCATGAGTAAACATAGCATAAGTTTTCATTATAGAATACCGAAAAGATGTCAAAAAGTATATCGTTATGCCTATTGGCAGCAACCCTCAGTGGCTCGAACTACCCCTGCCTCGAACAGATTTTCGGGGTCCCTGAGGTGTTCGAGCTATCGAAGTTCGACTGTATGAGGAATGGTCGAATAAAGTCGCTAATATGCCTGTTCAAATTTTATTTCCTGTGCGATAATTGGGCCCTTTTAAGGATTTTGAAAACGGAGTACTGCCCAGGTATGATGTAGAGGGCGTATTCTGTGTTGCAAACTATAGAGTTACTTAAATATGTTCTATAAAAGGGTTATCCTTTGGAAGCAAGGAATACACCACAGAACTAGAAAATATAGAGTGTACATGTTTTCTGGGTCAGACAAGCTAGTTTCGGCGAATAAGGCCTCATCCTCACCAGACACAAGCTGTAGTGACGTCAAATATGTTCTATAAAAGGGTTATCCTTTGGAAGCAACGATCACACCACAGAACTAGAAAATATGGAGTGTACAGGTTTTTGGGCCAGACTAGCTGGTTTTGGCCAATTAAGCCTCATCAGTGACCCTCAATTATTTTCAAAATTCCACAACGGAATCAATGATTCCAAAGGACAAGACAATATAAACTACACTATGATGTAGGGCAGCCTTAAGCCTTTTTAAGAACTTCGGGGAAATTAGGATTCCTATTTTCTGTAAGTAATGGGTTCCTTGTAACAAGGACATAAAGGCAATCTTCCCAGATTTTGTTTCTATTTATACCTCATCATCCCAATTCTCTGTATTCATCATAACAACCATGTGGCACTGTTCTTGCAGAATCAGTCGGAAAAACTCGTTAACAGTCTCAGGTGTTGGCATCTGTGTCATTATTATACCATTTTTCTTCTTGTATGTCTACAGAAAACAATAACGGATCCTTAATACGCCTGGCATATTTTCCCGAACTTTTCAAAGAGAGGTCCTGTTTGCTTTTTCATAAATTCTATCCCACGGATAAAAAGGTATACTCTTAAAGGAAAGAATTTGCTCCTCAGGAGCAAATTCTTTCCTTAAAGAGTTGACCCATGTTGACATGGGAGACAAAAATACTTTTGCAGGTGTTACCTCCCCTAAAGATGTAACCATTCTCCTAAAAGAAGCTGTGATCAGCAACATTGCGTTTCAGACATATGCGCACAGTACAAAAATTGGCCCCCGCCCATCGGGGCTTGAAGAATTGGATTGGCTGCATGATGCTTCCTGGCAGAGCTGAAACCGACCCGCACACGCGTACTGGTAAACCTCTTAGGGCATCTAAGCCTGCCAAGGAAAAACGGCGCGAGTCCATGCTTATAAACCATATTTGTTTCATTGGCCGGCAGGGATTAAGATGTCATTTCATCTCAATGTCGGGTATAAGTCCCACAAGATTGGACACAACGTCTCCATAATGACCTTTACAGTATTGGCGGGGACGTTAAAGCTCAAATCAAACAAAACAAAAACAGTAAAGAAATAAACGATTCGGATAATCCACTCAGTCAGCACACAAATTTGTCTGTTTCTATGAACAAATTATTTGTCTAAAACAAGACAAAACCAAAAGCGAGGAATTTAGCCGCGAAAAATCGATTACAAACTCATTACTGACTATTCTAATGCACTTGCGAATGTTACGCGACGTCTGATTGGATAACGTCAAAAATTTGCGACGGTATATTCTGTGACATACTGTCGGAAAACCGACGATATTATGTAACGTCGCTTTTCATTGGTTGTCATTTGGTTTAACGCAGCTCACCGCGATTGCCGCCTTGTGCAAAATAGTACAATTATTAACTTAACAACCAAATAAGTGCATTAGAATGGGGATAACTGTATGGAAAATAGTCATTTGGGGAGGTAAATCGTCGGTTTTACGGTCGCAAATTTCGTTTTACGGCTCCGCTAACGCATCGCCGTAAAACGAAATTTCCTACCGTAAAACTCCGGTTTACCTCCCCAAATGACAATTTTCAGTACAGTTATCCCCTAATTCTAATGTACTTGCGTATGTTACGTGACGTCTGATTGGATAACGTCAAAAATTTGCGACAGTATATTCTGCGATATACTGTCGGAAACCCGACGTCATCACGTAACGTCGCTTTTCATTGGCTAGCATTTGGTATTACACAGCTCACAGCGCTTGCCGTTTTGTGAAAAACAGTACAGATTTTAAGAAAACAATCAAATAACTGCATTAGAATGGGGATAACTGTATTACAAAATTGTCCGCTAACACATCGCCGTAAAAAACAATTTCCGACCTTAAAATCGCCGATATACCTCCCCAAATGACAATTTTGAAATTATATAATACAGTTATCCCCTAATTCCAAGGCGTTCTTCTGTTGTTGTTTATTATTTTTATAGGTCGTCCTTTGCATTCTATATATTGCTAATATGTTTTATATGTTTGGTACCCGTTTGGCCATTTTGTGGGCAAATAACTGTCATTTTGCTTTCCGCATGTGACGTTTTCATTTAACCCTTTTTGTACCAAATTGAATCTTTCCCCTTATATATAGCAGGAGTCCATTTCAAAATTTAGGGGTGTCATGTTGTGTTTTCTTTCAAATTTGTTTGGAAAATGGAATATTTTTTTTTTTTTTTTTGCAAACAGTGTAGGCCCCGATCAGACGCCGCGTTCTGTGGCGTCTGATCTGGGCCTGCACTGTTTTCCAGGGTACCCATTTTGGGGTTTCTGGTAAAAAATGGGTTAATACTGCTGTTTCTTTCCATTTTGGTATCTTGGATAGGAAGGTTTGAGGTAATTGTATCGATTCCTGAGCATTGCCATCATGTCCATTTTGGATCTATAGGCAAGCGTAATGCACACACTCAAGTTTAGACTATGGTGCAGAAATTCGCGAGCAAATCTGTGTCTTTTATTGGTGCAAGTTTCCAAAGACACATTTCGCTTGACGTGTAAATCATCGCGTGAACAAGTACGTGAAATGAACTGACCCTGAACCCACTTTATATAGAGATAACATGGGTTTACGGTGGATATGTTTTCTTATTTCTGCGCCAACACGTCGGTTGTGGGTATTACATAGAACCGCCTCAATTCAACGAGCACCCTCAAACTAAGTGGAGTAAAACTAAGACCAATATCGCAAATTTTCATTAGAAACTGTCCGATTTTGAGAGTGGAAAAAAGTAAAGTCGAGTTTATATCTTTTTTGCCGCGTTTTTCGGCGATAACATTTTTATTTTTTATTTTCGATCAATACACTCAGCAAGGAATGAGGCGGTTCTAACGAGCACCCACAACCTATATTTGCAGTATTTATAAGAAAAATATCACGGATTTTCATCAGAAAAATGGCAATTTTGGAGATGTGAAAAATGCACTTTGTCGCATGGGTGTGTTACTCTTATGCGGTCGGTTTCAGCTGTGCACAAAAGCACCATGCAGCCGAATCTATTTCTCCAAGCCCGGTGGGCAGGAGCGCACGCCCTTTATATTAACACTAATTTGGTAATTTTACCAGTGAAACGTGTATAGGTAACACATTATCATGTTGTTTAAGGTAAATAAAAAGCGGATCTCGCTTGGGGTATACATACTACTTTAACCTGCTATGAACATTCAATGCGGTGTTGTGAAAAAAATTCTAACGGCATAATTGGAGACGTAAAATAACATTTTGTATTTTATCATCTGTTAATTGATATCGAAAGACCCATGTTAAAGTAAAAAAAAATCAAACAACAATTTTTATTATCGTATTTTATTTGTGACTTTTTCATTACTTTCTGTCTGTGGCTTTCTGTGAGAACAAACTGAACAAGAAATATGTTCATATTTTCTATTGAATATTTATCTCTATTATTGATATACGAGGTGCAGTCGAAAAGTTCCAGGACTGCCTTTGTAACTTTATTATTATTGGTAGTAGAATAATAAGAAAAGGATTAGTATAAAAACAAATCTTTTTTTCTACAGCACAATATTAACGTTTTATCACAATCATTCACCAAAACAGCACCGTTTTCATTGCAAATAACAGTACGCACGCCGAACGGAGCACTTATGACGTCAATGACGTTATCTCTGGAAATGACGTCAGGATTGACGCTTGTAAATGTCAGTCATTCTTTTGCAAAGTATTCTCCCTGGTGTGCAATACACGTTTTGTGGCGATGTACCCAGTTTTGATACATGTTCCTGTACCACTCTGTGTCATAGGTGCGTACCGCTGATCTGACGGCAAATTTTATTTCCTCTTCGGAATCAAATCTACGACCTCGTTAGTCTGCCTTTAACCTCGGAAATACACAAAAATCCATAGGGACAAGGTCGGGACTATAGGGCGGATGTTGCACTCTTTCATATCCCAGGAAGACTATTGTCAGTAAAGTATCTGCGGCTCGATGTGCTGGGGCGTTTTCTTGATGGAATATCAGATTCTCAATCTCGAGGTCCGGACGTTTTTTTTCTCAAGGCATGTGTGAGATGCCTCTGCACGACCTAAAATGGCAATGGAAAGGAAATGTTTACTTTCAAATGAACGGTAAAATAAAAATGATTGATTGATAATACATAGACTTCGAACATATCTTACAAGCATAGTTTTATGGCTTAAGATATAAGATATCAAAAGAATGTGTAACAGGTAGCTTGCCTTTTGATAATATCCTTTGTTCACGGTTTCGTCCCTGGGTACTGCGTGCTGAAGGAGAATGCCCTGGCTGTCCATGAAGAAAATGTACATGATCTTCTTTGATGATTTGAACGTTCTAGCCTTCTTAGGGGGACGGGAAGACCGCCGTTTCCACACCATGGAATCTCTCTTTGTTTCAGGGTCATAAAAGTTTATCCACGTTTCATCTGTCTTAATGATACGGTTTAGGAAGCGATCGCCTTCTTTTGTCCAGCGCTGAAGAAACTTTTCAGACGCTTCAATCCTGGCTTTCTTATTTTCGATGGTCAAAAAGGCGAGGAATCCATCTGGCACACACTTTATTCATTCCCAAGTCCGTTGTCAGAATTTTATGTACGGTCCCATGGCTCAATCCCACAATATCTGATATATCGTCAATCGATTTCCGTCGATCAGAAGAAATGGCGCGCTTCACTTTGTCAATGCTGCCGTAATTCTGTGGTCTACCGCTTCTATTATCGTCCTTAGTGTCATCACGACCATCCCGAAATCGTTTGTGCCTGTCAAAAACAATCGTCCTCGAACACTTCTTTACTCTATCATTCTGATTTTAAAATTTCCAAGTGTCTGTTGGTGTCATTCCAGTCCTCGCACAGAATTTAATGACTGCGCGCTGTTCCGTTCGATCGATTGAAGTCGACGTTACCGCGTCGCAGATTTTGTCCATTGCTGAATAATTTGCGCATAAATCCGTTAATTCTTACGCGATGACGTTGTTTTTCTAAGTTGTTTTGAAATGGCGTTGTCGTGACATCATATGAAATTTCACGACGAAATAGCGCCAAATAATGAAAGAAATGGCGCTAAGAACAGGGGATAAAACTCGGACTTGTCAACTAATTTGAAGTTCCCAGTAGCGGTGTTAATAAGTATTGATAAATGATTTGTTAAAAAGAAATACTGGCGCAATGTCAATAAAATGTTATGAAGTTTCAGCAATGAAATCAAAATATTTGCATGGTTAGTTTCAACATGGTCGGACGTCAGCAAAGTGTGATAAATGACCAGTCCGGGAACTTTTTGACTGCACCTCGTACATTATTTTTTGTTTATCATATGACGTCGCGTCTGAGAGTGTAATAACGCCATGTAATATTTTCGATAATCCACTAGTGGATTAAATATGCAAATAAGCTAGATACGTCCCGTAACGTTACATGCATGACGTCCTTAACGACGTCGCGTTTACTAATGGCGGAATATTGACATTTTTGTAAACATGCGTTTTAAATGTCATACGATAAATAGAATCTTGCATTCGTGCTTATATATTATTGAATTTATTAAACTCGGTGAGGAAAAGGCATAAAATGCTTGGCAAAGCCTCGTATTTTATCCATTTACCTCAACTCGCTTATTAAAATCCAATAACACATGAACACTCATGTAAGATCCTCTATATAAACTTATAAAACTATCAATATATTTACATCAATGTAGACAGCATTAATGTAGTCGCCGTTCGCCAGTTTAGGTCTGTATCTGTCCTCTGAAAGAAAATATCCATTTCAATAGCACATCCGTGTGGCATTATAAGAATCTTACATGGGTGTGAGGGGTGGATGGAAAAATCTGTCCCAAGGGTCACTGTCCTGCATCACGAGGCTTGCCGTGTGATGTCGGACAGTGATCTCGAGGGACAGATTTTTCTATCCACGCCTCACACCCATATAGGATTCTTTTTCTTGCATACCTTCCATTTCTTGGCGCGGATTTTAATGCTGCAGTCACATCGGTTACCGACGTCCGCCATATTGTGATGGCACTGCATGGAATATTTAGTGACCTCACGTAATGTGCTGTGGCGTCAACCCCAACAGCGGTGCATATGAGGTCCTATTCAACCTATCAAACGCGCGAGAATATTCGATTGTGGGTTAGAACACCAGGTTTAGAACAGAATTTCTATCTCAGGTTAAAATCACGGATTTCCTTGTCTGGTGTGCAAGAAAATAAAATCTTTATTTCTCCAGAACAGTGATTTGTCTGATGAAAGTTAGTGATTTTTGTTTCCTTGTTTATACTCCAAGCATAGGTTGTGAATGTTTCTAACGAGTACCCACAACCTATGTCTTTTGGCGGAAATGAGGAAATCCCAACAGCGGTGCATATGAGGTCCTATTCAACCTATCAAACGCGCTAGAATATTCGATTGTGGGTTAGAACACCAGGTTTAGAACAGAATTTCTATCTCAGGTTAAAATCACGGATTACCTTGTCTGGTGTGCAAGAAAGTAAAATCTTTATTTCTCCAGAACAGTGATTTGTCTGATGAAAGTTAGTGATTTTTGTTTCCTTGTTTATACTCTAAGCATAGGTTGTGAATGTTTCTAATGAGTACCCACAACCTATGTCTTTTAGCAGAAATGAGGAAATATATATATATATATATATATATATATATATATATATATATATATATATATATATATATATATATATATATATACCCTTCTATATCTACGGGCTTGTTAACCTGATGAGAACTACGCAAGGTTTTGAATAGACAATTGATTAACAATTACAATGTTATTCAAATTTAAAATGCAGTCTGAGCTCATGGGTTGTAACTCTTCTCAGCTTAAAAAAAACTATGACTGATTGATTTGACTGACTGATTGATTTGGGGTTTAACGTCCCCGTCAGCACTGTATAGGTATTATTGGAGACGTTGCTTTCAATTTTGTGGGGCTCTTATCCGACACTGAAATGAAATGACATCTTAAGCCCTGTCGCCCAATGAAACAAATAGGTTTTATAAGCATAGACGGTCCGACTCGCACCGTTTTGCCTGGGCAGGCTTAGATCCTCTGAGCGTTTTACCAGTATTCGTAGCTATGCGTGGAAGCAGCATGAAGCCCGTCTATTTCTTCAAGGCCCGATGGGCGGGGCCTGTATGATAGACTGAATAACTATTTACTTAGCTTTAAAATGTATCATATGAACAAAGCCTGTAGCAGCTAAAGTTATTCTAACGGATGTATGGGCTTTCTGTTTTAAGAGGAAGGAAACATGCTCACACAGAACATGAAGAACTGTAAAACCATTGATAGCTGCCAACAACATTTCCTCTGTTTTGATTCTCAAAGCAGTTGTTGAATGCCTGCTTGTGCCCAGGTACTGACTGATATCTAATGAAATTATTTTTGAATAGCTCGGGAATCGTGCTTTCAGCCTTACAAGGAACGAAATATTACATCCAATTTGTAAACATGAATTTGGCCCATGGAAAAATATATATTATGCGTTTCCTTCTTAACAAACCTATCAACTAACAACACAGCTAAAAACAGGTACACTCTGTCATTTCATATATATTGTAACGGTCAGGAAAAGAAAAGTGAGGCATATGTACAATACCTGGAATATCACTTCCTTCTCTATTTTTCCCTTCCTCGCCTTGGTTTTTCATAATACTTTCAATGTCCATTTCATCCAGTGCAACTGATTCGCACATATCCTAAAATATCAGAACGCCAATATAAACGGTATTTAAAGGACAAATGAATACGCGCTAAATTTTGCTCGCATCATTTACAGCATTTTTCTGTTTTAGGAGATCTCAAATACACTGAAAATGAAAATATGCAAGTGAAACATCAATCATTTCTCATGTAAGAGCTTTCATTTCCATGCCTACTGCACAAGTACATTAGGAACAAAAGACGATAAAATGTACTGTTCACAAAAAGTAGGGGATATTTTAGTATCAGGCTGAATATTGGGGAACAAATACGTTACCTGGCCAAGATGCAGTTTATTCAAAGGACTCTCAAATGTCCACAAATTGAACCACACATTGATTCCAATGATCGCATCATTTGGTAGCTCCCCGGCGACCAATCTTCTAAGCGCCAACGACATGTTTATTTTTATTTTTTATTTGTTTTAGGTTTTACGGCCCTTTCAAGATTATTTCACTCATATCGTGCCGATCGTTAATCAGAGGTGGGCGAAAACCGGAGTATCCGGAGAAAAACCACCTGACCTTCCGTTGCAGAACTTGGCGTCTCACATGTGAACCGAGCGAGGCTCGAACCACAGCGGTGAGAGACCTAATGATCAAGAGTCAGCGCTCTTAACCACTAGGCCACGGAGGCCCGTTACGTCATGTTTACAAGCCCTCAATATTGCCTCGATTGTAACAGCAGGCAATGCATCGTCGTCGCATACTTCCGATTAGTCTACGAATCGTGAACTGAGAGATTCTCCTCCACTCTTCTTGAAGTGCTGCACAAGCATACCCAGAGTCCTTGGAGGCGGATCGCGGCTTCGTGCTCTACGGTGCCTAGCTTTTAACGGCAGTACAACTTGCAGATGCAGTGCCGTAAGGTCACTCGAGTGAAGGCGATTTCGGATCTTCTGTTTAGAGTCATTAACCCATCTCACTCGGCGCAGAATCGTGAACTGAGAGACCCTTCTCCACTCTTCTTGAAGTGATGCACAAGCTTACCCAGGGCCCTTGGAGGCGGATCGTGGCTTCGTGCTCTACGGTGCCTAGCTTTTAACGGCCGTACAACTTGCGGACGCAGTGCCGTAAGATCACTCGAGTGAAGGCGATCTCGGATCGTGTGTCTAGAGTCATTTACTCATCTCATTCGGCGAAGATATTGCTGAAGATCTGTTGACGTTAGTATCCGGTTGCGTAACGATTGATTGACAACAAGGCGGTCATTGCGTCGGTTAGTACTCTTCGGGCGTCCACTCTCAGCAAATCCGCTACTGCTCTTATCCTAGAATAGCGTGCCCGTAGTCGACTGACAACTGACTGTGACGTATTCATAATATTTGCCGTTTGCAACTCCGTACTTCCGGTCTGGAGCATGCCAAAGGCTCTCCAACTTTGAGCCTCGCTAAGCCGAATCATGGTTCTAATAATGAATTTCTTTATGAAATAGTTTCATATCACACTTCAAGAGTCGATACAGAAAGTTTTATCGAAATCTCGCATCAATCAAAAGAAGAAGTAAAACAAAGATCAGGAATTGATACAATTAACTTACTCCATCCATAAAAGACACCAAAGGGAAAGAAATACAAACATTAAGCGACCAGACCATAATGGAAACCTAAACAAAGGAAGGCCATATGGACAGTTACTTTCCCACAAAATGGCCATATGGCCATCCAAAATTAAAAGACACAAGTGATACACACAGTAAGTAACAAACAACAACATAAATAAATCGCCACAGAAGAGCCGCCTTGGAACGGTCAGTGGAAGATTTCCACTGGGGGGCTTAAATCGATTTTACGTGGCCACAATCCTCGCCCTTACTTCCGTCGCGATTTAAACAAATAATTAGTTCAGTCCGCATGAAGGCCTCCTAACTCATCAGTGCAACATCTCCGTGAACACAGAAATCAAAGAACCACAGAGGTGAGACAACGGTGAGGACTCGACAGCAAGAAACCACTGAAATGCTGAGCTAAACCGGTTCGTCACTAATGTTCAAATTCTACCCCATGTCGGCCCCGCACATCGGGGCTGGAAGGAATAGATGGGCTGCATGATACTTCCACGCAGAGCTGAAACCGACCCGCCCACAGGTACCAGTAAACCGCTTAGAGGATATAAGCCAGCCCAGCCGGGCAAAGCGGTGCGAGTAGGCCCGTCAATGCTTATAAACCCTATTGGTTTCATTGGGCGGCAGGGCTTGAGAAGTCAATACATCTCAACGTCGGGTAAAAGTCCCACAAAATTGGAAGCAGCGTCTCTAGAATGACCTTCACAGTGTTGACGGGGACGTTAAACCTAAAATCAAACAAAGCTACCCCGTGTACAATTTATGCCCCTAGGCTACACCACTCGAGCATAAATATTATACTGCTCAGCGATAGAATATACACACATGAGAATCAATCGACATTGTATACCCAATATTTGACTATTCCTAATATTTAAGATGGTGGGCTCGAAGGAACCCGAATATCCCCTACTTTTTGTGAACAGTATAGAAACATTTCTGCACTTTGTATGTTTCTGTTATTGGGGGCATTGCAAAATCTATTCGTAAGCGCAGGTGTTGAGTACCCGACAGAGCAAAGCACACAGAAAGGAACATTGCCAAACAAACCAGACTCAGGTCTTCATTTTATTTACAAACATAGTACGATAACACACACCCTCTACTGATAAAATGGCTGATAAGATTCATATTTGTAGAAGTATAATTCTTAGATAATAATATTTGACATGTTCTTTCTTTCAACAGTTACAGCAATTGGTCATATCTGACCATCATTCGCAGACGAACACTTCATGCACGTCAGACTTGCATTCTCGCTTTATCTGCTCAGAACAAAGATTGTGGGTGCCTCACTGAATCGGATCGAAAGAGAATTCATAATCTATGCATTCAGTAAGAATTAAGGAAAAATGGACACCCTTGTAAAACCCATGCTTCTCATTATAAATGATTGCTTTTATGGGAATGCACGACACGGATGTGTAAACTTCATTTAACAAGATACCCTAGGACAGCCACAATCACGTCAATGTGACGTCATAGCCCAACAATGGCAATATGAGGAAGGTCAATACTATGAACATGATTCAATATAAATCAACAATAAAATAAAAGGCAAAGACATCAACTCCTTCTCCCTCTTGGATGTCGGTAACAAAGATAAAAGAGCCAAAGGGCCAACAAGGCAATGCAATAAATAGCTCTGCACACAACCATAAGTTGTAAGATTAGCGAATAAAGCAATATTCTAATTAAGGCGTAACTATACCAAATTTAGTGACACAGAGGCCTTACTGATATTTCATCTTCATCAGTGTGTCTCAACCCCAAAGTTTTGAAACCGAAACGGATGATGGACAAGACCCGGCAAACACACCACATCCCCTTCCGAGCACACATCGACCGACGTAGCTCATGAGACAGGTTAACTGGAGGCATCAGGCAAGAGACACCTACCCTAGGACTTATAGGCGTCCCCGACCGAGCAAACATCAGCAATCATGGCCTACACACCACGGAAGCCCCAGGCATCAGGAAGAAGATGTCCAAAATTTAAAATATAACAAAAAGTGGCAAACAATCCGCTAAGATACATGTCTCACCTGACAAGTCAGTCTTAGTTTTAGAAAAAATAGAATTTTATACTGCAAAAATTAAAGATATAATATAGTTATTTAAATCAGTACTTAAGTACTGACGTCAACACCACAGTATCAACCTCAGCACTAAGAAACTGATACTGAGCTGATGATACCCTCGAGGTAGAACGAATCATCCACCAGCAGAGAAACCGACCCAGTGGTTGCAATTCTGATATTCAATCTTCATCAGACGAGTGTGTCTCAACCCTAAAGTTTTGAAACCGAAACGGATGATGAACAAGACCCGGCAAACACACCACATCCGCTTCCGAGCACACACCGACCGACGTCGCTCATGAGACAGGTTAACTTGAGGCTAACGCAGTTGTGACTGTAATGCGACATCTGGATGGCTGACGTCAAACATGTGAATGTATATTCGGCGATGTACTGTCGAAACCCCGATGTCATCATCTAAAGTCGCTTTTCGTTGGCTACCGTTTTGTTTTACACAGTTCGCATCGCTTGTAGGTTTGAAGAAGTAGTGCAATCGTCAAACAACAAAATATGTGCATTAAAATTAGCAACTGTATTGAACATTGTCATTTTGAGGAGGTACATCGTTCGGTTTACTGTCGAAAATTACTTTTTTGCTGCTCTGACTCGTCACTGTAAAAAAATATTTCCGACAGTAAAACCACAATTTTTCCACCTTAAAAACATTTTGAAGACAGTTATTCTTTAACACACAGTCATAAAAAACTGCTGCTAAAATCGTTTGCTGGATACAAATCCCCACACTAGGTTCCCGCAACTTGCAGAACAGGTAATGTATTCTTATTTGCAGAATAGTCTGCCTTCATCATAATGGAGCAGTCTTTCAAACGAAAGAATTGCTTTAGAGGCGACACATTAAATATAAGCTCCTATTTCCTAAATGTTATGTGTTCTTTTCAAACGTAACTTTATAGTACAAATGAAAATGACTATGAAATTCCGTAATCATAAAACAAAGCTGACTGCCTTAAAATTGCAAATTATATCATCCAAAAGATAACAAATCTGCAAGTCAAGCAGTCATGTACCTCAAATGTAGAATGGATAAGCTTCCCGCCCTCTTTTCTTAATTCCTTCCATTCCTTTTTCAAGTTGTCTTTGTCCACAGGGTAAGAGCGTAAAGCTATCACTTGTGCAACGGTCTTGTATAAGAACTCATACTGATTCTGTAAGAGACAAAAGAAGCTGACATTTGAAACAAGAATTGTATATGTATAATGACCTGAAATACAAATGCATTCACAATTAGAAAACTTTATTGGTTTGATGCTGTTGGTGCGCATAGTTTTATTTGGGCCTCTTATTTACTATTTGGTTTTGATCTTTCAAAGGCTCGAGGTGGCAGTTTTCTTTAATAGTTGTTTTCATAAGTGATGATTTCCAACTTTTATTCTAACTGAAATTTTAGGAGGTCTCCCCGTTTTTCATGAGATCACATTATATTTCTTTCGACTCACCATGTTTTTTATAGTATTGTTTTAAAATGAAGGCTTCTGCTACTCTTGTATGTAGGAGGCATTAAAGGTCATACACAAAGGTATAGACATCAATTAATTTTACAAAGATATTGATTCAAGGAATCGAAGGGCGAAAATTATCTTATTAGTTTCCATGATTTTACCATTTGAAGCGTGAAATATTTCATGGATACAGAGCAACTTCAGACTGACTCATTTATATTCATGAGGTAGTCTATGATGTCATAGATTTTTTAAACTTTTTAAATATGTAATATCTTGTGTTTATAGTCCTCGGGAACTGCGTGATCACCTATTTGAATTACTGAAATTGATCCCAACTGATATTCTCAACCAGTTTTCTTCTAATTTTAATTGCAAACCTTCAATTCAAACTTTGAATATTTTAAAAAAAAATAATAATTTTAAATCCAGTTTCCCTATTTGTAAGTGGATGAAAGAACATATATAACTCACCGAACTGTTTAAAAGGCGTGCAAAACACTTAAATTAACCAGTCTAAATGAACTTTTGAATTAAATTGTAGTTTTAGACTTTAAAAAAATATTTATAATCTAAATTTAAGTTTGAATTTCGAAATCAAATTTCTCATATCTATCCTAAATTATGAACATGATACAACGTAATCACAGGGCGTGAGAAAACTGTGATAGGCAACTGCAAAATGGAAAACATGGTAGTTTAATATTATTTTAAAAAGTTTAAAGCCACTTTGATATCACAGAATATTGTATTGCGGGTTAAAATCAAAGAAAATCCAAGGGAGTTATTCTTATAGGAAAATAGGAATGTATAAAATATAAATGAGCATAACTTTAGAACGAATCGGATTTTTTCAGGCAGTTTCCAAGTAAATGACAATCTTTATGTCTGCTTTCACCCTGCTTCATACCAAGAATTTTAAAAAAAATTGCACGACCTATCTGCACTATAATCACCATGTGAGTCCTTCCGTTCGTCCGTTCGTGTTCAGTTTGTGACAATCGCTGTCTTGGAATGTTTTTTGTTTATAATTTTGGCATACAGATTAATATTGACAATACCTAGCCCATGATATTGCCTTATGTCAGATTCCTTTATAAATGTCCTCGCTAAGGCAAAATATGAAAAAATGATAACGGAGTATAACGTCTAAGCCGCTTGGAATATTTAGATCAGTTTTTGCTTACGGTTCGGTATGGACCATACCTAACCCTAGGAATTGCCTTATGCCAGATCACTTCAAAAATGGCCTCGCCGAGTCAATATATATTTAAAAATGATGACGGACTATAAAGTCTAAACCTCTCCGAATGTCACGATTTAAGTTTCTTTGCATACGGCTTGATATTCACAATAACTAACCCAAGAAATTGCCTTATACATTTAAAAAATGATAATAAAGTATAATGTCAAAACCTCTCTGAATATTCCGATCATTTTCGGCATACGGACTGATATTGACACTACCCAAACCAAGTGATTGTTTTTGCCAGATAACGTAATGAATGACCTCGCCGAGGCAAAATAATTAAAAAATGATTACGGTGTATTACATCTGAACCGCTTGGAATTTTTTGATCATTTTCGGCATACCATATGATACTGACAATAATTAACCCACAAATTGCCTTATGCCGGATTACTTTACAAATGGCCTCGCCGAGGCAAAATATTTGAAAAATTATTTCGGAGTGTAACTTCTTATCTGCTTGGAATATTTGGACAACTTTTGGAATGCAGAAAATGTCTAACCAATGAGATCCTGAAATGTCCAATTTCTTTATTTTAGCATCGGCAAGGCAACATTTTCACCAAATGACACGGGTGTATAACTTTCAAGGCGGCAGGACTACATCTGATTATATTTGGCATGCAGATGTATATTGACATGGTCTAGCTAATGAGTTTGTTAAATGCCATATAGAATTATAAATAGCGTCGCCGAGACTTTTTTTAACTGATTACGGAGGTAATACTTGTAAACCACTGGAAAAATTCTGATAATTTTTCGCATGATGATAAATTCCATCAAGGCGTAACCAAGGAGAATGTGTAATGCAAGATAATTAACCTCGCTGAGGCAAATTTTTCACAACCTGATTACAGAGTTTCACAAACTGATTACAGAGAATAACTTTAAAGCCGCCAAAAATTGCACAACCCGCATTTATTGCACGACCAGTAGCTCAGCAGAATTTTTTCAAGTAAACCGTTGAGTGACAGAGAGATATTTTGTTTGATGGAGGACATCAATTCTGTTCAGACACATGGCTAGCAAAGAAAACTATTCCGAAAAATTTTAATTAACTTAATGTTTAATTTGTATTTTTTTCTTCTCTAATTATATAAAGTAGAAGTAAAACAAAGATCAGGAATCGAAACAATTAACTTACTCCACCCATCAAAGACACCAAAGGGAAAGAAACACAAACATGAAGCGACCAGACCATAATGGAAACTTAAACAAAGGATGGCCATAAGGACAGTTATTTTCCCACAAAATGGCCAAATGGCCATCCAAAATAAAAAGACAGAAGTGATACACACAGTAAGTAGTAACAAACAACAACATAAATAAACCGCCACAGAAGAACCGCCTTGGAACGGTCAGTGGAAAGAATTCCACTGGGGGGGGGGGGGGCTTAAATCGATTTTGCATGGCCATAATCCTCGCCCTTAGCTCTGTCGTGGTATACACTAATTTTGTTTAGTCCGCATGAAGGCTTCCTAACTCATCAGTGTTACATCTCCGAGAACATACAAATCAAAAAACTAAGGAGATGAAACAAGGTTGAGGACTCGACAGCATACAACAACAGAATTGCTGAAGCAAAAGAAACCCAACAGTTAGACTCCGAGGGGCCCGACCAAAGACGGAGCATCAGGCGCCAACCAACATAAAGAATGCTAAAATAAAATAAAATTCCATTTATGTTTTTTTACGCTGGAACCGTCTTATAATCTTAAGCCCGACCCACCGGTGTGCAATCAAAGAGGGAAGCAAAGTTGCCAACCGTGATTGGGTTAACCACCATGCATGCAGTCTGTTTTATAATATTAATGTTGTACCCAATATTTATATATCGACGAACGATTTTACGAAATTGGGTACTAAAGTCATTACAGACATGTGTTTTTCTAAATTTATATACTAAGTCACCATAGAATTCGGGTTCCGATAGGCCTTGTAGCAGAAGTGTTTTAAGTCCAACATTGAATTTTTAAACCAAATCAGAATGACGTCTATAAAACTTAGAAAAGGCTTTACGTAGTTTATGATACCCATACCCGTGATTAAGAAGTTTAGCGGTTAATAATTTATTACGAGTGTTGAAGTCCGATAAATGACTAAACACTCTAGCGAATCGAATTAACTGCGAAATATAAACCCCGTACCCAAATAAAATAAAAATTGCTATTGTAATCTTCCACAAGGGATAATATTTTCGTAATATAAACAAATTGTCACGGTAAAGACATATTCTAAGATGGGTGTTTCATACCCCTTAAAAGTGGAAAATCGCTGACAAATTCATCAACCACACAAAAAATGCGAGTATGAGCAATAAAAATTCGAAATAGTCCATCCTATCCACTATAGTACAAACTAAGTTTAATACCACTCCGTATGATTTAACTATGACTTAAAAAAGAAATCTGGATCGATGTTTTTCAGATTGGGATCGGAGAGGGTGTTTCATACCCGACCAATGTGCAGTGCCGCAGTAGACAACAGGGCCATTACTTTTCAATGGGGTGACCATAAAATATTTGGCAGTCATATTTTTATGCCTGCATATATAATTGCAGAGCAGCTGTTTTTTGTTTTTGTTTTTGTTATAACTACCCTTGTCTTACACTCAAATAAATTTAGCCTGTATGACAAATGGAATGCGCAGCTAGTATTTGATCCTCTATAAAATCCTCTGTCCCAAAGTGCTGGAGCCTCGCTTAAGCAATATTTGTCTACGCCCATGGATGAATTTTGCTATGAAAGCATTTCATTTAATGTCATCACTGGTTTTAAGACACGAAATTCCATCTCTGATTAGCCCATGACACCCGAACTCTGGTTATACCACAACATCACCTTACTAAGAGTACATGCAGTGAAACAGCGTTTAGTGATAGTAGGACGACATCCAAGACCATTGCTAAGAATCTATTTGCAATCTGCTTCCGCCATTTGAGACCATATGTTGTCAAATGAAAAAAATTGATGAAAAATATTCTAACTTCCGTTGTTTTTGAGCTTTTTGTATTCAGGTATAAGTTATTCAAAGTTAGAAATATTAAAACGGTCACAAATAATGGTGTTTGCTAATTAACGATTGAATATATTTTTAAGTGTGATATTAAAAGATGAGTGAACAGATGACCTGTCAACAGCACCGCTACGATTTTGAATGTCTCCCTTTCAACAACACAAAGCTCAGGATAAAATGACAGGAAAATGCTCCCTCACAGGCTAAGCTATTTTTGGCACAAAGTTTTGGGAAATAACAGTTCACTCAATGGTTGAGCACGAGATTGCGAGAGGAAGTAGTTTTGGAGTAATATGTGCTCAAATCAGTGATTCTTTCAACCTGAACAACCGTCCGCGGCCGATTGTTTTACATGGAGTCGATTAATGATTGTCTAGGTGCATGTCTGCCAGTTGAGCAAGTGACCTGCTCGTAGGCTTTCTTCTTTCAAACTGATTTCAGGGGGCAAAAATTGGTGGTGCGAAGTTTGCAAAAGGTCACATACAGGGTTAGAGAATTGAAATAGCAAACCATACAAAAGCATTCACGGTAGCAACGCTCAAAACATTAAAATGGTAAGTAAAAACAAGTATTACAGTTAACAATAGCAGAGATTTCGCAGCAAGGACAACGGCATTTAAGGTAAGTAAGCTAGTAACATTCCTGGGAGTAACGAAACACCAAAAACCACACCGCACCGTAAAAATACATAATATGGCACACATGGCATCAAAGGCAGTCTGTTATTCTACAAAATATCTTGTAAGCATTCTGTGAGCTGTAAAATGCGGTAAATTTAAAATGACAAATAGTTAAGGTTTTAAAACTGACAGTGGTGACATCATAGTCGAATTAAAATCGTGATATAATTGGCAGCTCACCACTATGTTAATATAGTCTCTCTCTCTCACACACACAAAGGTACGTACCCACGCAGGAAAAGTTAGCATCTCTTTAATACACACATGCGCCATGCCCATGCATGAACAGTTAGTGAGAGAGAAAACAGTATCAATTCATTTTGATATGTTTTGGCATGCAGATTGGTATTGTCAATACCTAATCAATGATATTGTTTAATGCAAGATTTCTTTCTAAACAGTCTAACAGTCTAACCGGCGAAGCGTTCTTTAATCCCTTTTCAATTACATTTTTGTGTACACAAAGCTATTGCGATATACCGTTCCAGATAAGACCTTTGACAATGGTTAGAATTGGTAGATGAAATGCTTTTTGTTAGGGTCGTGCACCTAAGCGTAAGTTAATTTCTTTGAAATTGATCTTTAAGCACTTTTATTAACTAAAAAACAAACCCGATGCTTTCAAAGACACAAACAACCGCGGTTGCGATATTCTGCACTCGCAATAGCTTTGTTTCGAGGCATTTCAAAGTTAGCTTTTGATTTGCTAACTGCATTGTTGGACAATGGGATATGTGATGAATACTTGAGTCATGTCTTCGCGGTTTGCGGCCAGGCAAACTATTCAGCACAGCTACACTAATCAGCGTCTACAGAAACTTTAGGTATTTGCTATCCCATCAGCAAAGCGCAATGTTTTCGTGGTTTGCGACAAGTTAACGCACAAACTGTTCTGCACAGCTACACTAATTAGCGTCTTGAAATTTTAGATATAAAAACTTTAGGTACTGTGCTACTTCACCAGCAAAGAGTATTGACTTCGTGGTTTGCGGCCAAGTAACACACAAACTGTTCTGCACAGCTACACTAATTAGCGTCTTGAAATTTTAGATATAGAAACTTTAGGAGTTGCGCTACTCCATCAGCAAGGAGTATTGTCTTCGTGGTTCGCGACCGGGTAACACACAAACTGTTCTGCACAGCTACACTTATAAACGTCTTGAAAAATTAGATACAAAACATTAGGTATTGTGCTACTCCATCAACAAAGAGTAATGTCTTCGTGGTTTGCGACAAGGTAACCCCCAAACTGTTCTGCACAGCTACACTAATTAGCTTTTTGAAACTTTAGATACAGATACTTTCGGTATTGTGCTACTCCATCAGCAAAGAGTATTGTCTTCGTGGCTTGCGACCAGGTAACACAAAAGCGGTTCTGCATAGTTGCACTAATAAACATCTTGCAATTTTAAATACAGAAACTTTAGGCAATGTGCTACTCCATTAGCAAAGCGTATTGTCTTCGTGATTTGCGACCAGATTACACACAAACTGTTCTGCACAGCTACACTAATTAGCGTTTTGAACTTTTAGATATAAACACTTTAGGTCTTGTGCTATTTTATCAGCAAAGAATAATGTCTTCGTGGTTTGCGACAAGGTAACACAACAAGAGGGCCTAATGGCCCTATATCGCTCAACTGTTTACAAGAAAATCATTAGTGTAGGAGACCACTTGACATTGCTACATACTAAATATCTAAGCTCAGGCAAAGCGGTGTCCATGCTTATAAACCCTAATGGTTTCATTGGGCAACAGGGCTTGAGATGTAAGTTCATCTCAATGTCTGGTAAAAGTCCCAAAAAATTGAAAGAGGCATCTCCAAAATGACCTATACAGTGTTGTCGGGGATGTAAAACCTCAAATCAAACAAAATCTGTGCCTTACGGTTTTGGAGAAAAAGATTTTTTTAAGTTTTTTTCAGTATAAGTCTATAGAAGCTAATGAGCCCTGGGGCTTGGCCAATTTTGACCCAAAGGGCACGGTTGGCAGGATTTATGTAGGCGACCATTTTGTGTTGCTATATACTAAATTTCTAAGGTCTGTACTTCATGGTTTCAAAGAAGATGTTTGAAGCTTTTTCCATTATAAGTTTGTTGGAGTTAAGGGGCCACAGGATTTGGACCCCAGGGGCATGATTGGCAGGATTCATGTAGGCGACCACTCGACATTGCTACATGCTAAATACCTAAGCTCTGGGACTTATGGTTTCAGAGAAGAAGATTTTTTTTCCCCATTTTAAGTGTTTTTTTCTTCTTTTTTTCTTTTTTTTTTTTTTCATTATAAGGGCCCTGTGGTTTCAGAGAAGAAGATTTTTGAAGTTTCTCCAATTGTAAGTCTATGGAAGCTAAAGAACCCTGGGGTGGGGCCAATTTGGATCCCAGGGGCATAACTGGCAGGATTTATGTAGGTGGCCACTTGACATTGCTACATACTAAAAATCTAAGCTCTGGGCCTTATGGTTTCATAGAAGAAGATTTTTTAAGGTTTTTTTTTTTCCATTATAAGTCTATTGGAGGTGATGAGCTCGGGCGTGGCCAATTTTGACCCCAGGGGCAGGGTTAACAGGATTTATGTAGATGGCTATTTTATATTGCTAGATACTAAATATCTAAGTTCTGTGCTTCAAAGTTTCTGAGAAGAAGATTTTTGAAGCTTTTTTCCATTATGAGTCTATGGGAGCTAAGGGGCCCCGGGGCGTGGCCCATTTGGACCCCAGGGGCATGATTAGCAGGAAATATGTAGGTAACCACTTGCCGTTGCTACATGCTAAATATCTAAGCTCTGGGCCCTGTGGTTTCAGAGAAGAAGATTTTTGAAGTTTTTTTTCCATTATGAGTCTATGGGAGCTAAGGGGGTCCAAGGGTGTGGCCCATTTGGACCCCAGTGGCATGATTGGCAGGATTTATGTAGGTGACCACTTGTCATTGCTACATGGTAAATAACTAAGCTCTGGACCCTGTGTTTTCAGAGAAGAAGATTTTTGAAGCTTTTTTCCATTATGAGTCTATGGGAGCTAAGGGGCCCCGGAGCATGGCCCATTTGGACCCCACGGCATGATTGGCAGGATTTATGTAGGTGACCACTTGCCATTGCTACATGCTAAATATCTAAGCTGTGGGCCCTGTGGTTTCAGAGAAGAAGATTTTTGAAGTTTTTTTTTCCCATTATGAGCCTATAGGAGCTAAGGGGCCCCGGGGCGTGGCCCTTTTGAACCCCAGGGGCATGATTTGCAGGAATTATGTAGGTGACATCTTGCCGTTGCTACCTGCTTAATATCTAAGCTCTGGGTGCTGTGGTTTCAGAGAAGAAGATTTTTTAAGCTTTTTAAATATGAGTCTATGGGAGCAAAGGGGCCCCGGCGCATGGCCCATTTGGACCCCAGGGGCATGATTGGCAGGAATTATGTAGGTGACCACTTGCCGTTGGTACATGCTAAATATCTAAACTCTGGGCCCTGTGGTTTCAGAGAAGTAGATTTATGAAGCTTTTTTTTTTTTTAAATTATTAGTCTATGTGAGCTAAGGGGCCCCGGGGCGTGGCCCATTTCGACCCAAGGGGCATGATTGGCAGGATTTATGTAGGTGACCACTTGCCGTTGCTACATGCCAAATACCTCAGCTCTGGGCCCTGTGGTTTCGGAGAAGAAGATTTTTGAAGCTATTTTCCATTATGAGTCTATAGGAGCTAAAGGGCCCCGGGGCGTGGCCAGTTTGGACCCCAGGGGCAAGATTGGCAGGAATTATGTAGGTGACCACTTGCCATTGCTACATGCCAAATATCTCAGCTCTGGGCCCCGTGGTTTCAGAGAAGAAGATTTTTGAAACTTTTTTTCCATTATGAGTCTATAGGAGCTAAAGGGCCCCGGGCGTAGCCCGTTTGGACCCCAGGGGCATGATTGGCAGGAATCATGAAGGTGTCCACTTGCCGTTGCTACATGCTAAATATCTAAGCTCTGGGCCCTGTGGTTTCTGATAAGAAGATTTTTGAAGCTTTTTTTTCCATTATGAGTCTATGTGAGCTAAGGGCCCCTGGGGCGTGGCCCATTTGGACCCTTGGGGCATGATTGGCAGGATTTATGTAGGTGACCACTTGCTGTTGCTACATGCCAAATAACTCAGCTCTTGGCCCTGTGGTTTCAGAGAAGAAGATTTTTGAAGCTTTTTTCCATTATGAGTCTATAGGAGCTAAAGGGCCCCAGGGCGTGGCCCGTTTGGACCCCAGGGGGAAGATTGGCAGGAATTATATAGGTGACCACTTGCCGTTGCTACCTGCTAAATAGCTAAGCTCTGGGCCCTGTGGTTTCCGAGAAGAAGATTTTTGAAGCTTTTTGGTTCATTATGAGTCTATGGGAGCGAAGGGGCCCCGGGGCGTCCCCCATTTGGAACCCAGGGCATGATTGGCAGGAATTATGTAGGTGACCACTGGCCGTTGCCACATGCTCAATATCTAAGCTCTGGGCCCTGTGGTTTCAGAGAAGAAGATTTTTGAAGCTTTTTTTTTGTTCATTATGAGTCTATGGGAGCTAAGGGGCCCCGGGGTGTGGCCAATTTGGATCCCAGGGGCATGATTGGCAGGAATTATATAGGTGACCACTTTCCGTTGCTACATGCCAAATATCTCAGCTCTGGGCCCTGTGGTTTCAGAGAAGAAGATTTTTGAAGCTTTTTTCCATTATGAGTCTATAGGAGCTAAAGGGCCCCGGGGCGTGGCCAGTTTGGACCCCAGGGGCAAGATTGGCAGGAATTATATAGGTGACCACTTGCCGTTGCTACCTGCTAAATATCTAAGCTCTGGGCCCTGTGGTTTCCGAGAAGAATATTTTTGAAGCTTTTTGTTCCATTATGAGTCTATAGAAGCGAAGGGGCCCCGGGGCGTCGCCCATTTGGAACCCAGGGGCATGATTGGCAGGAATTATGTAGGTGACCACTGGCCGTTGCTACATGCTAAATAATTAAGCTCTGGGCCCTGTGGTCTTAGAGAAGTAGATTTTTGAACCTTTTTTTTTTCATTATGAGTCTTTGGGATCAAAGGGGCCCCGGGGTGTGGCCAATTTGGACCCGAAGGGCATGATTGGCAGGAATTATGTAGCTGACCACTTTACGTTGCTACATGCCAAATATCTCAGCTCTGGGCCCTGTGGTTTCAGAGAAGAAGATTTTTGAAGCTTTTTTCCATTATGAGTCTATAGGAGCTAAAGGGCCCCGGGGTGTGGCCCGTTTGGACCCCAGGGGCATGATTGGCAGGAATTATGTAGGTGACCACTTGCCATTGCTACATGCTAAATATCTAAGCTCTGGGCCCTGTGGTTTCCGAGAAGAAGATTTTTGAAGCTTTTTGTTCAATTATGAGTCTATGGGAGCAAAGGGGCCCCGGGGCGTGGCCAATTTGGACCCCAGGGGCATGAATGGCAGGAATTATGTAGGTGACCACTGGCCGTTAATACATGCTAAATATCTAAGCCCTGGGCCCTGTGGTTTCAGAGAAGAAGATATTTTAATTTTTTCCCATTGTAAGTCTATGGGAGCTTTATGTTGCCATGGCAACCAGAATTCCAATCTGATCAGCCCAAAAACCTTATGCAGCCCTTTCCCCCACCTGATGATGCTTCTCATGAAATTTGATCAAGATTGACCATGGGGTATTAGAGATATACTTATTTGAAATTGTTTACGGACGCACGGACGCACGGACGGACGCACGACGGACGACGGACAAAAAGTGATCACAAAAGCTCACCTTGTCACCTCGTGACAGGTGAGCTAAAAACTGTTCAGCTCAGCTACACTAATTAGCGTCTTGAAATTTTAGATACATAAACTTTCGGTATTGTGCTACTCCATCAGCAAAGCGTATTGTCTTCGTGGCTTGCAACCAGGTAACACATAAACTGTTCTGTACAGCTACAATTATTAGCTTTATAAACTTTTAGATACAGGAACTTGAGGATATGTCTTACTCCGTCAGCAAAGAGTAACGTAGTTCGTAAATGACAAAAAAACAGGTTTCTTATGACATGGATCTTAATTATATGTCAGGAACATAGAATCACAAGGCAGCGTGTTCCACCGACTTACATTTAAAAGCAACACAAATCATTCCATCAAACTAACCTGATAAATAACCTCAAACAGAAGAAATTTACTCTATTCAAACTGTGCTGATGGGGCATGCGAGTGTTTGCTGACGGCACATGCAACAGATATGGAATCTATAACGAGTGGCAATTTCATAAAATGTTCACGAAACGGGCCATATGAAATGACTTTGAATTATATGAAATGACATCATAATTCATCTATGACGTTACACATATGTTACTAAACTTAATTTCCTGGTGTAGCTTAAATACTTTACCTCAGACTGGATCATACCGACTCGTTGTTCTCTGAGATTAGTTACACACTGAGAAACATCAATGGAATGGTCTTCATTGCCTTCATCTACTAGTAGATCTAGGGCAATAAAACAACCGGTCCTCCCCACACCGGAGCTGTAAAGATAAACACATTATGCCCTGTACAGAATGTTCTGCCTTACATATAGCAGGAGTCCATTGTCAAAATTTAGAGGTGTGATGTTAAGTTATGATAGTAACTGTCTTATATAATCCCTGAACGATTTGCAATTTTGAAAGATCCTGATCAGACTAGCGTCCGTTGTTTTGGGGTTTCTTGTATTAAATGGATTTAGGACAACACGTATACTATGTAATACAATACTACATTCTTTGGCTGCTGACTAACATTTTCATATCAAAATTTTGTTTATGCTCGAAATACAGCCCGGGTTCATGTTAGAAACGTCAAATTACATTTTTCCATGGCTCTAACTAAAGCACATTTTTTAGAATTATAGTTGTGACGTGACCTTACTACTCATCTAAAACTCAAGCTGAATCTGACCACACACGAGTAATGATAAACCGCTTAGAAGGACTAAGCTTACCCAGGCAAAGCGGTGTGTATCAGATCGTCTAATGCATATAAACCTTCTTGTTACATTGGGGGGCAGGGCTTGAGATGTCATTTCATCTCAATTTCGGACAAAAGTCCCACGAAATTGGAAGCAACGTCTCCAAAATGACTTAAATAGTGTGACCCCAAATTCAAACAAACAAACAAAAAAACTAAAGTGATTCTAACAAACACATGCAATCTTTGTTTTAAACTAAAATAAAGTAAACAACATATTTCATTGAACACATCTATTTCACCTTCATTAATTGGTGATAACAAGGGCAATTATTGTACGGAGTTGTTGGTCCTAATGACAGCGCTCAAATTCCAGTTCATTACGAAAACACGCCTATATAGTTTTAATCCCCATGATCTCCGCTTTTATATAGTAAACTGGGGTAAACCTTATTTTTCTTATTTCTGCTCCCACAATCTATATTTTGAGCAGAAATAAGGAAAATATCACAATTTTTCGACTAAAAATTTTCATTTTTTCCGGTGATAAAGTTTACAATGTAGTTGTTTAGGCTTGTTTTCGTAATGTAAAATGACCATATCTGCAGTGTTCATACTTTCTAGAAAGTGAAAAAATAAAAGTATGTCGCGCCATCCGAAGAACTACATATTATACAAGCTAGCTTCAGCCACTGTATGAGGATAAAATAACTACTATGCGGCCCCCGCCCATCGGGGCTTGAAGAAATATATGGACTGCATGATGCTTCCACGCAGAGCTGAAACCGACCCGCGCACGAGTACTGGTAAAACGCTTAGAGGATCTAAGCATGCCCAGGCAAAGTGGTGCGAGTCGGCAAGTCCGTGCCCGCACACTAGTACTGGTAAACCGCTTAGAGGATCTAAGCCTGTCCAGGAACCGAGGTGCGAGGCGGACCGTCCATGCTCATAAACCCTATTGGTTTCATTGGGCAGCAGGGCTTGTGATGTCATTTCATCCCAATGTCTGGTAAAAGTCCCACAAAATTGGAAGCAACGTCTCCAAAATGACCTTAACAGTGCTGACGGGGACATTAAACCTCAAATCAAATAAACAAACACAATAACTACTATAGTTCAGTTTTATTCCTGATCTGCATACCTAATTTTTTAAAAAGTTTCTAAACCCATCGTCTTTTTCTAGCATACTATGAGGTGGCACAAATATGAGGTTAAAAAGATCAAATTAAAATACACTTCTTACTGAACGTAAATAAGCATGAGTGTATGTATGGTGTGTTATCTTTAACCCTTATTCCGCTGGATGCAACAACACTTACTTTTGCAAACAGCGTAGATCCGGATAAGATGGCTTCTGAATCTGATCTGGATCTACATTTTTGACATCCGGTTTGTGAATTTGTAGGAATAATTAAGATCAAGTAATCCGATTGGTTCAAAATCAGAAATGGGTGTGGCTAAATTAATTATTCAGCGGGATAAGTGTAATACGACATGTTTTATTTTACCTTCCTCTTGATGGCATTTCATAATCAATATCCTTTGGCTGTGCCTCTTCATGGTAATCTTAATTCGTATTTTTTCCTAGTGTCTACAGATTAAGACGTACAATAACTTCACGGAAAACACATCTAAGTCACACAGGCAGAAGAGTTTTAATCCTAATCAGTGCAATTATTTTTTTACTTCAAGCAAGCTTTCTACAGCAATCACACAACCATAAAAAGGCCATCGTGGATTGTGTTTGTTTCTTTTAGTTTAACGGTCTAGTCAACATTATTACAGGTCATATCGTTTTGTTTGATTTGAGGTTTAACGTCCCCGTCAACACTGTAAAGGTCATTTTGGAGACGTTGCTTCCAATTTTGTGGGACTTTTACCCGACATTGAGATGAAATGACATCTCAAGCCCTGTCGCCCAATGAAACCAATAGGGTTTTTTAGCATGGACGGTCCGCCTAGCACCACGGTTCCTGGACAGGCTTAGATCCTCTAAGCGGTTTACCAGTACTAGTGTGCGGGCCGGATTCAGCTCTGCGTGGAAGCATCGTGCAGCCCATATATTTCTTCAAGCCCCTATGGGCGGGGGCGGACAGGTCATATCGAATCGGTCAGTTAAACGAACCACACCCTCTGGGCTGGCTTATACATTTTTCGGTTAAGCAGTACAGTCCACATTCTTATGCAAAATTGAGAACTGATTCAGTGGAAGGGATAAAATGACCGTGGAAAAAAAAGAAACTGTCCATATGGCTTTCTGTTTGTGATGCTTTAATTACCGTGAAGATGTTTTATGGTGGTGCTTTTCCTCATCTGGCGTCTTGGATGGGGATGTAAGGTTCCTGATCATTGTTTTTACATCCCTTAATCAGGACCAATCACCACAAAAGAATGTTGCCGACCCTGAAGGTATGGAACCTGCAACCTCCTGATAACCGGTCGTACGCGTATACGACAGCTACCAAGGCCGGTGGAGACAATAACAAAAACCAGATATAGAACCTAAACTGTTGTAATACACATCTTGTATCAAGAAAACATCTTTTTAGACTGGTTTATTTTGTTACGGTTTGTCTTTGAGTGTATGTATCGCTTATATCTTCGTGTTTTAGATAGCCAATTGGCCATTTTGTGGGAACAGAACGGTCCTTTTGGCTTTCCTCTATTGATGTTTCCATTAGGGACTAGCTACTCAATGTTTGTGTTTCTATTCCTTTGGTGTCTCTGATGGGAGGTGTGGATTAATTGTATCGATTCCTGATCATTGCCTTCACTTCTATTTTGCATCCAGGAACGAATTGGTTAAGCCTGCGCCGCACAAATGTGTAGTCTAATAAGTCTTCCTTGCCGGCCTCCCTCGGCAGCTCAATCATATGCGTGTCTGACTGGTGATCAGGAGGACGCAGGTTCGATACCTGCCGGGTCGGCAATATTCTTGCTTGGAGATTGATGATGATTTTTTTTCTTCCGCTGATTCAAGAAACTTGTCCAGGAAAAGTGTGGATATATAAACTGACCGGCTCGACATGAGTTGACTGGGCCGTTAAACTCCAATATGAAACCAATACAACAAGTCTTCCATTGGCTATAAAAGTAGCTGTTGACACAGTTCGTATTTATGTATAAATGCCGGCTGTCACTTAAACGACATATAGGTTGCTTTGATTTTATAGTATCCCTTCACGACAACCCCTATCTTTGCAAACAGTGTAGATCTAGATCAGATGCATTCAGTTTATGAATTTGTAGCAATAAATTACATCAAGTAATTTTATTGGTTGATAGACAGAAATGGGTGTGGCTAAAATGAATATTCAGCAACATAAGGTTTATGTGCCAACGACCGAAACAAATGACGCGCCAATGCATATCAACCGATCTGTCTCAGTCATGTTGTTCAATAGCAAAGTAACATACGTGCAATGAACAATAGTTGGCGTCTCTTTTTCAGGCTCTATTGACAGAAATTTGTGATAAAATTCTAGCATTTCAGCTGAACTTGGTGGTGGACCATCAGACGGCCAGGACGTGAATTGAAGATGTTGAACAGGTCTTCTCTCATCCATCTAAAACAGAAACAATACAGGTAGATGAGTCCCGCCACGAGCAATAGAGACTACAAGATTTGTGTCATTTGATTATCAAGTTTATCAGGCAAATATGTTCTGTAAAGGAGTTATCCTTTGGAAGCCTGGAATGCACCACAGAGCCAAACAAATGGAGTGTGCATGTTTTCTGGGCCAGACTAGCTGGTTTCGGGAACTTCGAGAACGGTTGTAGAAGTGCTAGGCTTGTGCTCGAAGCCGAGCCTGATAAATTTGATATCAAATGACACGAATCTGGTATTTTATTTATCAGTTTATCCCCTTGTACACTCTTAAATTGACAATTTAAGTCTAGTTATCGATTGTCCTCTGTGGGACCCAACACTCCGGCGCGGATAATCGGTCGATATATTTACGAGGGTGAGTCAATAAAAAACCAGCCTTACTTATTTCTGGGTAAGATCGATCTCTTCTTTTTCGATGTAATTGCTTCTAGAATGATGCAATGGGACAAACGCTGTTCAAGTCCCATCAGCCTAGAACTGAAGAAGCCAGGGTCCTTGTCTCCGAACCGCTCCTCAACTGCCGCCACGACTTCTTCGTTGAGCCGAAAATGACGCCCAAGAATATCCTTTTTCAAGTTTAGGAATAGGAAATATTCACTAGGAGCTGAGTCCGGCGAATAGGCGGGGTGTGGTATTAGCTCGTACCGACAGCATCCATTGCAATTTTGCAAAGTGTGAACTCTTGCATTGTCCTCTTGGAGTAGAATCCGTCTGGAGAGTTTACCTCGATGGATTTCACGGATCCCAGTTCTCAGTTGGTCGAGCAAATTTGCATAATACGCACCTGTTATGGTTCTTTCTCTTCTCTAGAAAGTAAAACATAATAACGCATTGTGCGTCCCAAACTACAGCTGTCATCTCCTTTCCAGCAGAGGGCTGCGTTTTAAATTTCTTTGGCCTCGGAGACCCCGACCCTACTCACTGGCTACTTTGAGTTTTATTCTCTGGCTCATAAGAGTGGACCCAGGTCTCATCTACACTCCCCAGACATGGAAGAAAATCACCTTCCTTTCTAAAGCGCTTCAACAATGCGCCGCATGCTGATGCCCTGGTTGCCAATTGCTCTTCGCCAAGGGATTTTGGGACCCAAAGGCCTGTTAGCTTGCGCATACCCAAGCGATCATGTAAAATTGTTGAAACGCTTCCATATGAAATGTGTAATGCATTCGCTATTTTTTCAACTTTAATACGCCTATCAGAGTACATCAGATCCCTAACTTTGTTACAAATTTCTTCATCGGTGATATCTGGTGGGCGTCCATACCAGGATTCGTCTTCTAAAGTAGAAGTAAAACAAAGATCAGGAAATGATACAATTAACTTACTCCATCCATAAAAGACACCAATGGGAAAGAAATACAAACATTAAGCGACCAGACCATAATGGAAACCTAAACAAAGGAAGGTCATAAGGACAGTTACTTTCCCACAAAATGGCCATATGGCCATCCAAAATTAAAAGACACAAGTGATACACACAGTAAGTAACAAACAACAACATAAATAAATCGCCACAGAAGAGCCGCCTTGGAACGGCCAGTGGAAGATTTCCACTGGGGAGCTTAAATCGATTTTACGTGGCCACAATCCTCGCCCTTACTTCCGCCGCGATTTAGACAAATAATTTGTTCAGTCCGCATATAGGCCTCCTAACTCATCAGTGCAACATCTCCGTGAACACAAAAATCAAAGAACCACAGAGGTGAGACAACGGTGAGGACTGGACAGCAAGAAACCACTGAAATGCTGGAGCAAAAGAAAACCAACAGTTAGACTCCGATGAGCCCTACCAGAGACAGAGCATCAGGCACCAACCAACATTATCTCTCTAATTCTTAATAAGCCTTTACGTTGGAGCCGTCATAGAATCTGAGGCCTGACCCACCGGCGTGCAACTAAAGAGGGAAGCAAAGTTGCCAACCGTGATTGGGTTAACTACCATGCATGCAGTCTGTCGTATAATATACATGTTGTACCCAATCTTTATATATCGAAGAATGATTTTACGAAATTGGGTGCTGAAGTCATTGCGGTTATATATTTTTCTGAATTTATATACTAAGTCACCATAAAATTCGGGTTCCGATAGACCTTGTTGCAGAAGAGATTTAAGTCCACTATTGAATTTTGAAATTAAATCAGAATGGCGTCTATAAAATTTTGAAAAGGCTTTGCGTAGTTTATGGTACCGATAACCCTGATTAAGGAGTTTAGCCGTTAATAATTTATTACGAGTGTTGAAGTCAGTTACATGACTACACGCTCTAGCAAATCGAATTAATTGCGAAATATAAACGCCATAGGATGGCGCACGAGGAACATCACCATCCAAAAAAGGAAAATTTACAATCTCAAAATCAAAGTCATCGCGTTTATCATAAATTTTGCATGAAACAAATCCATCTACAATAGATAGATGTAAATCCAAAAACGGGGCCTCGGTATCAGAAGAATTTGCTTTATTTAACTGAAGTTCTAGGGGGTAAATCTGACTGATCAAACCATCAAAATAGGTATTATCAATATTTAATAAATCATCTAAATATCTAGAATTAGAGCTAAAAGCTTCAATAATTTCAGATTGGTTATCCATGGAAAGCGACAAAATGAAGTCTCTTTCATTACAATACAAGAACAGATCAGCCACAAGAGGTGCGCAATTAGTACCCATCGGAATACCCACAATTTGTCTAAATAAATTAGTACCGAATCTAATATAAATATTGTCAAGTAGAAAGGTGAGGGCATCACACACTTTCTGACATGACCAAAGTGTATAATTCTTATGCTCTTTAGAAGTGAAAAATGCATTCTACCGCGTTTGAATTCTCCATCCCAGAATTTAACTTGTGCATACGATGGTGCAGAAGACCCATACACATTCGTCAACTCGCAGTCTATTTCCTGACCTGATTTCCCTTTCAAATACTCAACTTTTGACAAAAAGCTTGCTTTTGCATCGCTAGCCGTGTTTGACGTTGGATATCTTATGAGTGAATGGCACGATAAGGGTTCAATTTTTGTCCTCATGCCTAAAATATGTATTGAAACAAGGCATGAAAATCTTGGTAGGCTCCGTCATTTGGAAATGGGATAGGCAGATTACTTATTGACTTGCCCTCGTAGTGTCAGCTTTTTCCTGTGATATGTTGTCAAGTAATTCCAGTAATAATAGTGTTTGCCATTTTCAGTAGCCCGGACCGCGTTTACAACATTTGTTTCTCAAAGTGCAATGACACGTTGACCAGATAAAGCGCACTTGTCCTGAAATAGCATATTTTATCCGGTCAGTGTGTTACAATGCAAATAACATTGTGGGTAACTGATAAAACCTGTCTTTGTGTTTTCATGCAGGTAAGATATAGAGCCCCCAAATCGTTATGCTTAGCCTCAAAGATAACCAAGGGTCTTGAAATGGTAGATGAAAAGAATGAAAAAGAGTGTTGCCAAACAGTGAACATCAAAAAGCCGATCAAAGAGCAAGTTCTGCACTACTTTTGTTCGTTAATGGCAAGCAGGTTGAATGTATTGTATCGCTTATATAGTTTTGTTTTCGATAGCCAATTGGCTATTTTGTGGGCCAGTAACTGTTTTTTTTTTTTTTTTTGTTTTGTTTTTTTTTTTTTTTGTTTTGGCTTTCCGCTACTGCTGTTACCATAAGGGTCAAGTTATTTCATGTGTGTGTTACTTTCTCGTTGGTATCTCTGATGGGAGGTTTGGGATAATTGTATTTGTATCGACACCAGATCATTGCCACCACTACTATTTTACTCATGTTTACCTCATATAGCGATAAACAATAAAGTTCTGGAATATTCTGGAATAAGGTCAGACAAGAAGAAAAACGATTACTGAATCGCTTTCGTATTATTGACCCTTTGTCTGCTTTCGGTGATCACCAAAAGCAGACAAAGGGTCTGTACCACAAACGCACATACAAATCTCGTATACATATAAGAAACTGCAAAGGTAGAAGGAGCGCAAAAGAAATTTGTTGTGCAACTTAATGCAGGAGTTTACGAATATTCAACACTCGCCCTCAATTCCAATGAGGATTCTTTCAAAATAACAACAAGAAATTGACCCGGGTGGTGGAATCCCAGCTGAACAGTGAAGCATAATAGCAACATACAGAGTTCGGCATCTATGTAGGAACTAAAGCAAATTTCACACCAGAGATTCCAGCAATAAAAGAGTACCTACGATGATTCTTGACATACAATCATATAAAATTGGTCAAGGTCATTTAGTGACATTATTTCAACAAACCTGATAGTACTCAGTCACCTAAAAAAAATTCATGGAAATTTTGCAAGAAAACTGGCCCAGCACTTCCGGAGAAGACAATTTTTAACAGGTTTTAACATATTTGGGCAGGGTGGCCACCTTGTCATGTGATCCGGGACATTCAATCAAGGTTTCATTCCCCTATAGTCAGGAGGTTGCTAATGAAATTTAATTGAAATTGGCCAAGCTGTTTAAGAGAAAAGGTCCTTTGAAACGTTGACGGAACTGCAATCTAAATGACATTAGACTAAAGTCTTCAAATGACAATTAACTTTGGCATTCGACGGAACGAGTTTAGCAAATCTCCGTGTCACCCTGATGTCTCCCATCAAGTTTCAGCTCAATCTGACCTTTGGTTCGAGAGGAGATGTCGTTTGAAGAATTTCAAGATGGCCGCCATGGTGGCCATTGTGGATAGCGGAACAGAACGGTTTTATCAAATCTGAATCTCCATCAAGTTTCAGCTCAATTCGATCTTAGGTTCGGGAGGAGATGTTGTTGGAAGAGTTTCAAGATGGCTACCATGACGGCAATCTTGGAAATTCAAACGGAACCATTTTAGCAAATATGAATCACATTCCGGTGCCTCCCATCAAGTTTCAGCTCAATTATTTAACCTTTGGTTTGGAAGGAGGTGTCATTTGAAGAATTTCAAGATGGCGGCCATCCTGGATATTGGAACGGAACAAATCTGAATCTCCATGTCACCCGATGCCTCCCATCAAGTTTCATCTCAAGTCGACCGTTGGTTCAGAAGGAGATGTCTTTTTGAGAATTTCAAGATGGTCGTCATGGCGGCCATCTTGGATAGCGGAACGGAAAGATTTTAGCAAAATATGAATCTCCATGTCACCCCGATGCCTCTCATCAAGTTTCAGCTCAATTCGATCTTTGATTGGGGAGGAGATGTTGTTGGAAGATTTTAAAGATTGCGGCCATCTTGGAAATACGAACTAGACCATTTTAGCAAATCTGAATCTTCATGTCCCCCAGATGCCTCCAATCAAGTTTCAGCTCCATTCAATCTTTGGTTCGGCAGGAGATGTCATTTAAAATTTTTAAAGATAGCTGCTATCTTGGATATCGGAACAGAACAATATTAGCAAATCAGAATCTCCATGTCACTCCATTGCCTCCCATCAAGTTTCATCTCAATTCGACATTTGGTTCAGGAGGAGGTGTCGTTTGAAGAATTTCAAGGTAGGCGGCCATCTTGGATATCGGAACGGAACAATATTAGCAAATCTGATTCTCCATGTCACCCCGATGCCTCCCATCAAGTTTCAGCTCAATTCGACCTTTGGTTCCGAAGATGTAGTTTGACGAATTTCAAGATGGCCGCCATGGCGGCCATCTTGGAAATCCGAACGGAACCATTTAGCAAATCTGAATCTCCATGTCACCAGGATGCCTTCAACCAGGTATCAGATTAATCTGACTTCCGGTTCAGGATGTCAACATTTAAACGATGGACGACGGACGGACGGACGACACACGACGGACAACAGGACACGGCATAAGCTTACCTGGAGCAAGCTCCAGGGAAGCTAATAAAACTTTACTGGCGACAGAAATATGGTTTGACCTCGCCTTTCAAAACACTTTCAGGGTGAAAAGGATAGTCGAGACATATTAATCAAAAACAAATGCATAGCACATTTAAAGCTAAACTTACATATTTCACGTTTAGCCTTCTCAGACTAAAATCAGCAAATACGTCTTGTTTAACACAGTGCACATTGACCTCGTTGTAAGTAGACTGACCGCCCACATCTGGCCAGTACTGTTTAAATAGCTAGAATGAGAAATACCAATTAACGATAAAACAAAACTGATAGATAACAGACTTAAAACATTCCAATTGGTTTCCCTACAACAGTGTATTTACAGAGTGCAGATTCATGTACAGTGAAGCTTTGATAACTTGAACACGGATAGCTCGTTAACCATGGTTAATTTGAACAAGTTCTGAAGTCCCCTGAGAAAACGTCCCAAAATTCTTAATATCGACATATTTAGGATAACATAAAAAAATCCTCATTTAACCTTGTAAGGTGCGTGCACACAATGAGGCGATTCTAATGAGTACACAAAACATACATTTTTTACAGAAGATGGAAAAACAATACTTAACCCATTTGGTACCAGATACCCCCAAAACGGGTATATGGCAAACAGGGCAGGTGCAGATCAGGGCCTCCACTGAAAACACAACCTGACACCCCTAAATTTTGAAATGGACTCTTGCTATATATAAGGAGGAAGATTCCATTTGGTATAAAAAGGGTTAAATTATAATTCCCATTATGCCTCATGACCTGGCACCATGTGTAAACCTTAGTAATTCGAACTATCCCTATCTCGAACAAATTTTCTTTGTCTCAGAGATGTTCAGGTTTTTGTTATATGATTGTATTAAGGTCAAGAATATGTAAATGACGTCGCGGCCAAATTTTTCGCGCGTTGACCGGCAACGTCATAACGTCCGCTTTGAAAACCTCCCTATTCTCCATTGCCATGTCGGGTCAATGATAAACATCGTCTGCTTATGTTGTAAAAACATGATGCAGTTATTTATTTACTTATTTATTTATTTATTTATTTATTTTTATGTGCCGTATGAAAATGCAAAATTCACGACGGTAAGCCATTTAGGTCTACTGCAACATTTCAAATAAATTAGCCTAGATACATGTAAAAGTTTAACAGTCATGAGAAAAATGTAAAATGGTACGAACATTTAGCGATAACTTAGATTAGTTTGCATATTCCCGCTTTCTATGCATAGTCTTCAATGTACCATATAATTGTGTTCCTATTACACGGGTCGTTGTACATTTATAACTTGATCAAATCCACCGAATTAAATGTAAAAGTCACGAAACGCTACCTTTTACAAGGCGAAGTGAGGTATGCAGTGGTCTAACAATTATTTTCATAATATTTGCTAAAACTATTATTGTAGGCATGCGTAGAAAATATTTTACCAAGCCTCTCTCACAGGCACACAGAATCTATGTTTGTGGAACTGTAAACGTAAGAATAGATTTTCTTTTCTTCGGGTTTACATGTGAAAAATGCCTCAACTGTCGTTTAAAGGGACTGTTGACATATTTGCTAATGCATGATCATTTGGAAATTATGTTCTGGTTGCTCTATATATTAGGCTACAACTTAAAGAAAAGTTGACGGCGCACTTCTGAAACGTCGTTTACAAATAACGTCAAAATGCGCCCAAATTATACCTACCCTACATTTCTGTACGCCGGTATAGATCATAAACTAACCTGATAGTCAAGGACTTTTTTCATCTCATCTAATCAACAATAAATACGACACAAAATATCAGTTTTTAGAAAAATTCTATGGGACAGTTTATTTTCTATTGGCCAAAAATGTTGAAAATTAGGCAGTTTTCGTTGGATTCCCATTGCTTTCTATACGAATGATTTTGGTTTTTGTGCGGTCATGGCGCCTAAACGAACATGGTAACATATCATTTTTATCGCATGTACCAGTGCAGAATGTTGAGACATACTAGCATGCAAAATTTTAAGAAAATCTATGGGAGAGCCCATTTAGGTATTCTTGACCTTAACATCCTGGTTCAAAGATTCGTCGAACACGTCTAATCTTGTTTTTGTCCCATTTTTAAGGATTCCATTCACTAATTGGTTGTTTTTTTTTTATTTGCTTTTTTTTTAATTACGATGTGCTCAAATGTCCAAAGGTGTTTCTACCAGTGTTCCTTGTTTTATTCCCGAAGATTTATTTTTGTTAAATTGACTTCGTTTTGGCCATCACCTACTGACTCTCTCATAAAAGTTAAATTTGCAACATGCAAGCCAGCTAGTAGTTAGATATACTGTGATCGGTTTGCAGTATGCAAGAGCAAATGTAGTAACTGTGACATAAATTTATTTGTTATGAACTGAAGAAGGATGAACGAACAAAATTGGCAAACTAAAATATGGACGCATCAACAGCAAACGGACAACTTTATCTAACTGATCTCAGGCGGGTAAATTGATTGTTTGTTTGAGTGTAGGTTTAACGTCCCCGTCAACACTCTATAGGTCATTTTGGAGACGTTGCTTCCAATTGTGTGGGACTTTTACCCCATATTGAGATGAAACGACATCTCAAAACCTGTCGCCCAATGAAACCAATGTGGTTTATAAGCATGGACGGGCCGACTCGCAGTGCTTTGGCTGGGCAGGGTTAAAAGAAAGAAGAAATATATACTCTTTAAAAGTCAGTAATTCTTAAAATTGCTGATTCACTAACATGTTAAAGAGTGTGAACACCTCTTGAGAATGCTGGAAACTCAACACAGGTAACGGCATTATATTTTCTAGCTTTCAATATCACTTGCGAATGACAACACCCGGAAATGTTCCATTTGAACATACACATCTTTGATTAAACTCGACGCATATTGTTTTGGTCGATTCTTTGCCAGTCGACCAAACGTAACAATATGTGTTAGCCTTTGTTGTTATTGTCAACTTATTTTCAATGGCCAATGAATTAAGCAAATTAATGGTAAATAGAGTGAAATGAAAAGAAAGGACACACGTAAACCGTTAGTTTTTAATAAAATAAACAAAAATTGGATAATTAGACGCACCAGAAAGCGGCGTCTGATCAAGATAGAAGTTAAGGCAATGATTGGTCTACAATTGTAACGGCGAAAAATAAATAACTCCGGCCGGAATCGAACCCGGGTCGCAAGAGTGATAAACAAACACTTGACTACGACGCTATAAAAGCCGTCAATTCATCTCTGTGGTTGTTTGATTTTTGTGTTCTCGATGATGTTGCACTGATGAGTTAGGCGGCCTTCATGCGGACTGAACAAACTGTTTGTCTCAAATCACGACGCAAGTAGGGGTGAGAATTGCGGCCGCGTAAAATCGATTTAAGCCAAAATGGAATTCGTTTCACTGACCGTTCCAAGGCTGTTCTTTTCTTGCGGTTTATTTTTGTTATGGTTTGTGTTTGAGTGTATGTATCGCTTATATTTTTTGTTTTGGATAGCCAATTGGCCATTGCGTGGGAAAGTGACTGACCTTCTGGCTTTCAGTTCGCTATGGGTGTTTCCATTAGGGTCTAGTTATTTCATGTTTGTGTTTCTTTCTCTTTGGTGTCTCTAATGGGAGCCGTGGGTTAAATGTATCGATTCCTGATCATTGCCTTCATGCAAGCCAGTACAAACCTTAATTATATATACCCTGTGACAGTCTCCCTCTCCACATTGACATTCGTAGTCACATTTTGGGAGTCCAGGAAGCGTACGACAAGATAAGCACACGTTGGACATTTAATTTAGGCACCAAATGTACAAGGTGCAGAAATATTTAGACGATTAAAGCAAGAACTGTCGCCGGAGTGATAAGCTCACACTCTACAACGTTGCTTTAAAAGACGGTTTGCGTCGCCAGTCAGTATAAGTGTGCTATATACCTATGACACCTTTTTTATTTATGTACAAACAATACCGTGTTAAACGAAGCAGTCTAAGTATAGACCAATGACTATGTTTCAGCAAACAGGCGTCGTTTGAGTTAACCATATCTGAACTTTACCAAATATTCTAACACAGCGCACCTATATAGGCAATGGAAAATAACTGTGTTTTATTCTGCAACAAATCACAGCTCGGAAGAGCGTGACGAGTGACGTCATTAAAATTCCCAATTAATGACGTCACTAGTCGATTTCCTTGACGTTAGACAGTGTTACGTCATTTTCACGCATCGAAAACGTAAGAAAAGGTTATAAATGCATGTGTTTCAGTCGATAATTTTAGCGGGATTTCTTCTAACAATGGAGAAAGGTTGTGAGATTTTGAAGGAAACAACATGATTATTGCCGATTTTCAGCGTGTTAGAATCGAAATAGATCAGCCCTTGTCTGTGATTTGTTGAGTAATAAATCACAGTTTGTCGGTCAGTTGTAAGTAGACAAATCAAGCGCGCTACGCGCTTGTGATTTGATCTACTTTACAACTGACCTCCAAACTGTGATTTATTACTCAACAAATCACAGTTAGAGCTGATATATTTCTTAAATAAAAAGGTAATTATTCCGGTAAAGTTTCGTGAAGACTGAAGCAAAGCTGTGGTCTCTAGAGGGGGAATTTATTAAGAAAAAAAAACTTTCTTTATGTTTAGCTTTTTATTTTACCCCACTGCAGTTGGTGTTTAGTGCCACGTGGCGGCTTTAAAAAGTCTCCCCGAGCTACATAGTGTATATGATATTTCTTTTCCTTTGAGATCATTGAGCCTATTCTGGTTACATTGAAAACCGGTGCTGGGGGGGGGGGGGGCGTTTACACCCTTGCAAACTACATTGCTGTGTATGAAGACACTCAATAAAACCGAGTCTCCGATTTTCGTTCTTTTATGTATTCTTTGTTTCCAAAAGCAACCTTTTAGCTTTTTATTTCTGAAATATTTTGCTTAGTTTTCCTAGAAAACAGGATTTGACATTCCATTTTCTGGGGAGACATTTTGCATGAAATGCCAAATCCTGATTTCTGGGGGGAAAATAAGAAAAAATATCAACAATTTGTTGCGTGCTGAATTAATCCAAAGAGTGGGGTACAGGTTAAGACACTTACCCCTCTCTCTTCTAAGTCTGTTAGCATGACTATGACGGACACCTTTTCTTGGAAAACCATCTTCCAAAAATCATTCACCGTGCCAGCAAACGGTCCTGTAGCGAGACGAAGTCATGTTTTAGATAACTGGCTGGCGAGTACATTTGATGGCACAACGACTACAATATGCATTTCCACATCTCCGCTGGAAATAGTTTCGATTATAAACACCTTTTTGTGTTGAGTGTAAACGCAATAAAGTCTTGATTTTAAGGTAAGCCGAATGCTTAGCATGATTTTCTGCAGCTGTTGCGTTATCTGACACATGGACTAATTCTGACGAGAGGCGTACATAGTTGAACGATACATAATAATACAAGTCAGCAGTCTGGCAAAGGCAATTCTACATAAGATATATTTCAAATGTCACACAAGTCCTATTATTTGTAATTGATATATGGTATTTGTTTCCTACATGATCCTTGATACATTTTGATCGCGTTTTAGGATTAAAAACATATGGATGAGTGAGGTAAGTAATGAATTAACTCATTTAATTCAATAAATGCTAAACGGATCATTCTATATGCGCCTTACACTATGCAAAGCATTTTCTAAATTTTATACACGTCATTCCGATTTTATTTCAAAATTCAATGTTGGACTTTAATCGCTTCTGCAACAATGTCTATCGGAGCCCGAATTTTATGGTTACTTAGTATATAAATTTAGAAAAGTAATACTTGCAATGATTTCAGTACCCAATTTCGAAAAATTATTCTTCGATATAAAAAGATTGGATACAACATAAATGTTATAGACAGATCCAATGTTTTGACACATGACCTTGTTTACATGTCACTGCGCATGCGCAAAATTAAAATTCCTTTTGATAACGATCTTTCGTGGTTGGCAAAAAGCCCCTGGTCCCATATAAACACATTGTAAATAGTTTGATTGATTTTAGTGTTCGCGGAGATGTTGCACTGGTGAGTTGCAGGGCCTTCATGCGGACTGAACGAATTATTTGTCTTAGTCGCGGCGCGGGTGGGGGCGGGGATCGTGGCCGCGTGGAATCAGTTTGGGCCCCCCGGTGGAGTTCGTTTCCGCTGGCCGTTCCAAGGCGGTTTTTCTATCGCGGTCTGTTTTTGTTATGGTTTGTCTTTGGGTGTTTGTGTCGCTTATATTATTTTATTTTGGATAGCCTATTGGACTTTTTGTAGGAAAGTAACTGTCCTTTTGGCTCTCTGCTGTCGATGTTTCCATTGGGGTATGTTGTTTCATGTGTGTGTTTCTTTCCCTTTGGTGTCTCTGATGGGAGCTGTGGGTTAATTGTATCGATTCCTGATCATTGCCTCCACTTCTTTTTTTTAATATTACGAGCATAATTTAGTTGACTGTCTCAGAACATCGATCGAATTACACTTTAAATGAGTAGATAAATATATTATAGAGTTCATGCATGCATCTTCCGCGTTTAGTCATTCGTTTTGCGCATTTTTATTACAAATAATTAAGACCGTCCCGCCTCGTTACTTACATGCATAAGTTTAACAGGTAATTTAATCATAAAAACATCCACAAATATTCTAGAAACCAATAATTACTTGCTAAGACATGTCTATTATAAAAGTTTACAGGTAAAATTTGTCGTTTCGATTCCAAACAAAATACAAGTTTAGAGAAAATAACATCGCATTTACATTGGCGATAACCGGCCAAAGACGTTTTTGCCAATCACAGGTAAGTCCAGGCAAATAGTATTATTGAGTGATGACGTAGTGCTTGGATTGATCTATACGACAGACTGTATGCATGGTAGTTAACCCAATCACGGTTCCCTTCCCGCTTTATCTGCACGCCGGTGGGTCAGGCCTTAGTGTCTATGACGGTTCCAGCATGTGATTGTGGTTGGTACCTGATACCCTGTCTCTGGTTTGGCCCACTGAAGTCTAACTGCTGGTTTTCTTTTGTTCCAGCATTTCAGAGGTTTACGACAGACTGCATGCATGGTAGTTAACCCAATCACGGTTAGCAACTTTGCTTCCCTCTTTAATTGCACGCCGGTGGGTCAGGCCTCAGATTCTATGACGGCTCCAACGTAAAGGCTTATTGAGAATTAGAGAGATCTAATTCTTGGTAACGTTGGTTGGTGCCTGATGCTCTGTCTCTGGTCGGGCCCATCGGAGTCTAACTGTTGGTTTTCTTTTGCTCCAGCATTTTAGTGGTTTCTTGCTGTCGAGTCCTCACCGTTGTCTCACCTCTGTGGTTCTTTGATTTTTTGTGTTCACGGAGATGTTGCACTGATGAGTTAGGAGGCCTTCATGCGGACTGAACAAATTATTTGTCTAAATCGCGACGGAAGTAAGGGCGAGGATTGTGGCCACGTAAAATCGATTTAAGCCCCCAAGTGGAAATCTTTCCGCTGACCGTTCCAAGGCGGTTCTTCTGTGGCGATTTATTTATGTTCTTGTTCGTTACTTATTGTGTGTATCACTTGTGTCTTTTAATTTTGGATGGCCATATGGCCATTTTGTGGGAAAGTAACTGTCCGTATGGCCTTCCTTTGTTTAGGTTTCCATTATGGTCTGGTCGCTTAATGTTTGTATTTCTTTCCCTTTGGTGTCTTTGGTGGGTGGAGTGAGTTAATTGTATCGATTCCTGATCTTTGTTTTACTTCTACTTTACTGCTGTCGAGTACTCATTGTTGTTTCATCTCAATTGTGATTGTTTGATTTTTGTGTTCTCGGAGATGTTGCTCTGATGAGTTTGGAAGCCTTCATGTGGACTGAAAAATTATTTGTCTAAATCGCGACGGACTTAAAGGCATTTATTCTGTAACAGTAAAACACACCGTGTGTCCATAATTGTTTTATTGCCCCCTGTGATATACTGACTATAGCAGATCAAAGGCGGCCCTTAATAGGGTGATTAGTAGCTCTTGTTGAATCCCCTGACTGAGACACTTAAGGGGAAAATCAATAATGTACACCAGTCAACAGTAAGTAATTTATTGATTTTCCCCAAGGCGGCCCCTTACCTGTTGAAGACAGAGGACTTCTCTCCAGTGAGCACTGAGGGCTACATAATATTATGTAATGAAATGATAGTCCTCAATAATCAAGAATAAATGCCTTTAAGGGCGAGGATTGCGGCCGTGTAAAATCGATTTAAGGACCCCAGTGAAATTCTATTCCCTGACCGGTCCAAGGCGGATTTTCTGTCTCGGTTTATTTTGGACATACATGTAGTTTGTCTTTAATGTGTGTAATGCTTATATATTTTGGTTTTGGATAGCCATTTGGCCATTTTGTGGTTAACTAAGTGTTCCTTTGGCTTTTCGCTATTGATGTTTCCATTAAGCCCTAGTTATTTCATGTTTGTGTTTCTTTCCCGTTGGTGTCTCTTGTGGTCGATGAGGCTCACTAGTATCGATTCCTAATTGTTCCTTTCACTTATACTGAGATTAACACATGACAATAGTAAACAAGAGGACCAAATGGCCCTGATTTGGCCCTGTATCGCTCACCTGTGTACCAGAAAATCATTAGTGGTGCTTACAATGCCCATCGGGGCTTGAAGAAATAGATTGGGCTACACTGTGCACCCATGCAGAGCTCGAACTGACCGCACATGAGTACTGGTAAACAGCTTAGAGGATCTAAGCCTGCCCAGGAAAAGTTGTGCCAGTTGGACCGTCCATGCATATAAAAAATAGAAGTGAACGCAAAGATCAGGAATCGATACACAGCTCCCATCAGAGACACCCAAGGTGAAGAAACACAAACATGAAACAACAGACATTAATAGAAACATCAATAGCGGAAAGCCAACCCTATTGGTTTCATTGGGCGGCAGGGCTTAAGATGTCATTTCATCTCAATGTCGCGTGAAAGTCCCACAGAGCTGGAAGAGATGTCTCCCAAATGACATGCACTGTGTTGACGGTGACGTTATACCTCAAATCAATGAAAAATCTGGGCCTTGTGGTTTTAGATGAAGTTAATCCATTATAAGTCTATTGGAGCTAAGGACCCTGGGGAATAGCCAATTCGGGCCAGGGGTGTGGTTGGCAGGATTTACGTAGGAGACAACTTGACATTGCTACATACTAAATATCTAAGATTTGGGCCTTATGGTTTCGGTGGAGATTTTTGAAGTTTTTTTTTCCAATGTAAGACTATAGGGGCTAACGAGCCCTGGGACGTGGCCAATTTTGACCCAAAGGTCATGATTGGCAGGATTTATGTAGGCGACCATTTTGAGTTGCTATATACTAAATATTTAAGGTCTGCACTTGATGGTTTCAGAGAAGAAGATTTTTGAAACTTTTAGTTTCATTATAAATTAATTGGAGTTAAGGGGCCACATGATTTGGCCAATTTGGACCCCCGGGAGCATGATTGGCAGGATTCATGTAGGCGACCACTTGACGTTGCTACATGCTAAATATCTAAGGTCTGCACTTCATGATTTCAGAGAAGATTTTTAAGTCTATGGTAGCTACTCGGCCCATAAGCGTGACCAATTTGGACCAAATGGGGCATTGCTGGCGGGATTTATTAAGGTGTCCATTTCATGTTGTTACATAACTAAATATCTAAGCTCTGGGACTTATGGTTTCAGAGTAAAATATTTTTCAAGTTTTTTTCGTTTGTTTTTTTTTCATTATAAGTAGAAGTAAAACAAAGATCTGGAATCGATACAATTAACTTACTCCACCCATCAAAGACCCCAAAGGGAAAGAAACACAAACATGAAGCGACCAGACCATAATTGAAACCTAAACAAAGGAAGGTCATAAGGACAAAATGGCCAAATGGCCATCCAAAATAAAAAGACACAATTTATACACACAGTAAGTAACAAACAACAACATAAATAAACCGCCACAGAAGAACCGCCTTGGAACGGTCAGTGGAAAGAATTCCACTTGGGGGCTTAAATCGATTTAACATGGCCAAAACCTCGCATCCTCATTATAAGTCTATGGGAGGTAATGGGCCCATGGACGTGGCCAATTTAGCCCCAAGGGACATGGCTGGCAGGATTTATAAAGGTGACCACTTGACGTTGCTACATGCTATCAATTTAAGATCCGGGTCCTGTAGTTTCAGAGAAGAAGACTTTTTTTCACTTGTAAGTCTATGTGAGCTAAAAAGCCCTGGGGTGCGGCCAATTGGATTCCAGGGACATAATTGGCAGGATTTTTGTAGGTGGCCTCTTAACCTTGCTACATACTAAATATCTAAGCTCTGTGCCTTATGATTTCAGAGAAGAAGATTTTTGACGGTGTTTTTTTTTTTTTTTCATTATAAGTCTATGGGAGCTAATGGGCTCATAGACGTGGCCAGTTTTGATCCCAGGGAAGGGTTAGCAGGATTTATGTAGGTGACCATTTTATGCTGCTAGATACTAAATATCTAAGCTCTGTGCTTCATAGTTTCAGAGAAGACGATATTTGAAGCTTTTTTCCATTATGTGTCTATGGGAGCTAAGGAGCCCCGGGGCGTTGCCCATTTAAACCCCAGTGCATGATTGGTAGGATTTATGTAGGTGACAACTTGCCATTTCTACATGCTAAATATCTAACCTCTGGGCCCTGTGGTTTCAGAGAAGAAGATTTGTTTAAGTCTGTTCCCTTATAAGTCTATGGGAGCTGAGGTGTGACCAATTGTGATCCCCGGGGGAATGGTGAGCAGAATTTATGTAGGTGTCAATTTAGTTGCTAAATACTAAATATCTAAGCACTGTGCTTCATGATTTCAGAGAAGAAGATTTTTAAGCGTTTGTCCTTTATAAGTCTATGGGAGCTAAGAGGTCCCAGGGTGTGGTCGATTTGGACCCCCGGGGTATGATTGGCAGTATTTTTGTTGGTGACCACTTGACGTTGCTACAAGCTAAATATCTTATCTCTGGGCCCTGTGGTTTCAGAGAAGAAGTTTTTTTTTTTAGTTTTTTTTCCATTGTTAGTCTACGGGAGCTATATGTTGCCCGCCCAAAAACCATATGCAGACTTTCCCCCGACTTGATTATGTTTCTTATGTAATTTGATCCAGATTGGCCATGGGGAATTAGAGATATACTTATTTGAATTTGTTTCCGCACGCACGAACGCACGACGGACAAAATATGATCACAAAAGCTCACCTTGTCACTACGTGGCAGGTGAGCTAAAACGCAAAGTGTATGAAAGTGATTTCTGATTTTTGGATTCCTTTTGTAATTTCTTATCCTTTGTTACTGAAAAAATGTTTCGTCACAATAGCAATGAATGATAGAATGACTAGGCTTGTGGATTTAAATGTCACTGATGAATAACAATGATTTCACTGAAGCGTCTTTGGAAGCCTCTCTGTAAAACTGGACTCCCAGTTGCCATCTTAATATGGATTACTATCTCTACGGGGAACTGTTTTAGCCTGAGCTGTATTCTTTTCGAATTTCGTTTACCCTGCTTGGGTAAGCAATTATTAAATATAGCACATTAATAATACGATATACTGAGACCAGTCAGGTTTTAAGCCCCCACCCCCAACCACTGACATTCTTTTCACTGACTGTTCAAAGGTGGTTCTACTGTCGTGGTTTATTTTTGTTATGGTTTGTCTTTGAGTGTGTGTATCGCTTATATTTTTGTTTAGAATAGCAAATTGGCCATTTTGTGGGAAAGTAACTGTCCTTTTGGCTTTCCGCTACTTTTCTTTCCATTAGGGTCTAGTTATTTCATGTTTGTGTTTCTTACACTTTGGTGTCTCTGGTGGTAGCTGTGGGTTAATTGTATCGATAACTGATCATCGCCTTCACTTCTATTTAAAATATCAATCTCCGCATGATATTTACAAGTATGCCCTGAGCGTTTTACAAAAAAAGAATCTAGAATTCTTAAGAGCTGATTGGCTTTTAGCTGATGCATGTGTAGTTGTGTAATTTATGTGTGCCTTTATATCAAATAGATTTTCGTTTCTCTTCTTCCGATGACGTAAAATGGTTGTGTTCTTTATTTGTACTTTTCCAGAGAAAAATAGAAGTGAAGGCAATGATCGGCGATCAATAAAATTACCTCACACCTCCCGATCAGAAGCACACCAGACGCAAGTTATCACTTGCTAATCTTAACCTCTTTTTGGGGAAGATCCTGCTAACTTTCTTCAGAGATTTGTCACTCTGGATGAAACATGGGTCCATCAGATGCTAAAGAACAATCGAAGTAATTGAAATACCCTGGCTCCCCACGCCAAAGCAGGCAAATACTGTTCAATCAGCTGAGAAGGTTATGGTCTCGGTTTTCAGGGATGCAGATGGTATTCTGCTGATAGATTATCTCCAAAAGGGACGAATAATCACAAGCCTGTCATTGCTATGGCTGCCATTCACGATTGTGGCTTTACATTGATTGAGCAGCTGCCTTATTCACCTGATCTCGCTTCACAAGACTCTCATCTATTTCCAAAACTGAAAACGGCTATTTTAGGCACCCACTTTCAGTCCGATGATGACGTCATATATGCAGTCGATGACATTCTGAACAACCAAGAAAATGAGTTCTATAAAAATGGCATTGAGGTCCTTAAAGACCGTTTACAAAAGTATATTGTTATGCATAAGAATTTATTTTTCTGATTCCCACTTTCACCCCAATGCATGACCTAATAATTCTATTAATATTTTGTTTATTCTTCTTAAAGAAGTTTCTGGAAAAACAAGTCACAGATTAATTTCAGTTGGTAAACAACTTGTTTATAAGGAAAAGTACTTAAGAATCTTCCAGAAAGTTCTGGGTTGCATTATTTTTAGAAAATTATCTAATCTTATCCCACAGCCCTCTGGATGTTTCTTGAGAAATCTTTAGGTCTATAAAAGAACTTGATTTTTTTCTTTGGGTCAGACTTTGGAGTCGAAGTTTGGGTTTATAAGAAAAGTTATTTCTGAATTCTGTGTTGGATTGTTAAAGGATATTATCATTCATTTCGCACCGTGAATTCTGTGGGATCAAGGAAAATAGATTCATTCAAGGATATTTCATAACAGAGCTAAGTAAAATTTTAATACTTCTACAGGTTAAAGATAGTTTGTAAATAAAATTTGTTAATTTTTTCCAAAAGGTGTGTTTGTTTTTTCTTTCTGCTACGCCTTGCTCGTAACAGAAATTGGGGGCTCGACTGGGATAAAACATATTGAGCATTTTAGGACTGACAATTCATTTGTAGGCAAGTAATTGTTTTATGATATCAAATATAGACTTGGCAGTTGCTTCAAAAGATTGGCATTTCCCCACAGGCATAAAAGAGTACTTGTCATTTCATGTGAAATTTCTAGTTGGGCTTGTTATTTAAAAAAAATCGTCAAATTAACTTCAATCTGTATTACCATAATTACTTTATAAAACAAACGAAAAGCAAACATGTCGTTTGATTTGTGAAGCATTTTTGCTCAGTCTACCCAGGAGTCGTTTAACCTGGCCAAAAGGACGGATTTGCTAGATATTGCTTCCCACTATAGTGTCACTGCTGTCAAAGCAATCATGAAAAAAAAAACACGAAATTAAGAATATTTTGGTACAGTTTTTGGTTGATGAAGAATTTTTGGATCCATCTGCTTTGTCCCTCATTATGGTTTCACACACTGAATTACAAATGAGACAAATAGAAATAGGAAGGCAAATTGAATTAGAAAAGTTAAGATAAGAGACGGAAGAACGAGAGGAAGAAAAAAAAATGAAATACAGAGACAAATGCAGAGACAAATGCAGATGGAAAGATTAGAAATGCGAGAAAGAGAGAGGGAAAAACGAAGAGAAATGGAAGAATATGTTCGAGAAGAAAACTTAGAACAGGACGATAGACAAAGAGAAAAGGTAGAACGTGTTCAAAAAGAAAAATTAGATCAGGAAAAAGAAACAAAGAGAAATGGAGGAACGGATTGAGTTAGAAAAGGAAAAAATGAGATATATAGTATTGGAGAAAAAGGACGAGAAATGCAATTTCAATTAAGGCTAAAGGAATTGGAACTCCAGGGTCAAGATAGGGTGAAACCTATCCCCGTTTGTTACTCTGGTAGTTACTGTGATGACACAAAACACATCAGATTAGTTCCGCCATGTCAGAAAAAAGAGGTAGATAAGTATTTTTTTAAAGTTTGAAAAAGTTGCAGAAAATTTAAAATGGCCGAAAGAGCATTGGACCTTATTTTTGCAGAGCGTTGTTGTCGGAAAGGCTTGAGACATTTACACTCAGCTGACTGTCGAGCAAAGCTCAGACTATGATTTGGGTAAGGAGCTTATTCTTAAGGCATATTGGTTGATCCCTAAGGCTTACAGGCGGAAATTTAGGAATTGTAAAAAACAAATTTCCAAGACCCATGTAGAATTTGCTCGAACCAAAGAACAGTTATTTGATAGGTTGTGTTCTTCTAAAAAAAGTATGCTCTGATCAAGAAAAACTTGTCCTTGTTGAAGAGTTCAAACGGTGCATAGATTCAGACATAAAGTCTTTTCTCGATGAGATACAAGTTCAAACTTTGGAAGAAGCTTCTCGTTTGGCAGATGATTATGCTTTGACTCATAAAGTTTAATTTGTGAACAGGCTTTAACCTAGAAAACCTTAAAATCCAGACAGGTCCAAGAGTCTATCCTAGTAATCCATCTGGCAGATATAGCTATTCATCTAGTATTATGCCCAAACTTTCTGATGAAAATGAAAGCCAAAATCCTTCCAAACCTTCTGGTGAAAACAGAAGCTAAAATTCTTCCAAACCTCCTGGTGAACACAAAGACCATAATCACTTATCTCATTCTCAAGTAGTTTGTAACTATTGCAAAAATACAGGTCATTTGATCTACGAATGATTAAAAATAAAGCGAAGAAAAGAAAGAGAAAGACCAGAGGAACTTAAGGCTACAGGCTTGACTTCTATAAGCACAAAACCACAGTCTAGTGTAAGGGAGGGAACTCTTTCTGATACCAAATTATCTGAGACTGATTCAGTTATGGAGATTTATGAACCATACTTATCAGATGGTTTTGTGTCACTAAATGGTGACAGTTATGCCCATCCAACCCCTATTAACATCTTACGAGATACTGGATCTTCCCAATCTCTTATCTAGCAGATACTCTGCCTTTTTCTGAGAAGACTTCTTAGGGCCAAAGTGTTCTTATTTAGGGTGGGGAATGTGTGTTTGTTAATGTGTCGCTTCATAACCTTTATTTATCATCAGACTTGATATCCGGTTCATTGATTGTTGGTATTAGACCTTCTCAACCTTTCAAAGGTATCCATTTATTGCTAGGCAATGACTTAGCTGGGGATAAGGTTGTGGCAAACCCACTTTTGACTTCTAATCCTTGCATAGACCAACCGCCTGATCCCCTTTGAGCAGGAAAGTCCTGATCTTTACCAATCTTATGTCGTCACAACGGCTATGGTACGAAAGGCCAAGCAAACTGATGGGAAACAGGAGTTTGATTTAATTGACACCTTTTGGGGTCAATCTTTTAATGACGAGATAACAAGGTCTCTGTTTTCAAGTCGGCCTGATAAGCAGACAGACTTTCATGAGAATCACGCATCCCTTGATCTAGGTCCTGAAAAAATATCCGGGTCACAACTTGTTATTGAACAGCACACGGATCCTGAAATTTCGCCTTTATTTGAAAAGGTTTTAGATGAGCAAGAAATATCTCAGGTCCCAGTCATTTATTATGTCAATAATGGCATTTTAATGAGAAAATTTCATCCGCCAGATTCCTCAGCAGAAGATGAGTGGACTGTTAACCAGATAGTGGTTCCTCGGGTTTATCGTCCTGAAATTTTGAACTTAGCACATGAAACTCCCATGTCAGGCCATTTAGGTGTAAATAAAACCTATCACACGATTCTTAATCACTTTTATTGGCCTGGGTTAAAATATGATGCTTCTCAACATTGCAGGTCCTGCCATACATGCCAAATGGTAGGAAAACCAAATCAGACTATAATACCTAAGGCTCATTTGCAGCCTTTACCTCCTATCAGTCGAATAATTATAGACTGTGTAGGTCCCGTGCCCAGGACTAAGTCTGGTTGTAATTTCTTTTGACTATTATGTGTGCTTCTGATCTAATCGCATGTTTAACTCACGTTTTTTTTAACGAAAACTATCGTTGAATGTGTAAGCCTAAAAATCTGAAGTAGAAGTAAAACAAAGATCAGGAATCTATACAGTTAACTTACTCTACCCATCAAAGACACCAAAGGGAAAGAAACACAAACATGAAGCGACCAGACCATAATAGACCTAAACAAAGGAAGGCCATAAGGACAGTTACTTTCCCACAAAATGGCCATATGGCCATCCAAAATAAAAAGACATAAGTGATACACACAGTAAGTAACAAACAGCAACATAAATTAACCACCACAGAAGAACCGCCTTGGAACAGTCAGTGGAAAGATTTCCATTTGGGGGGTGGGGGGAGGGGCTTAAATCGATTTTACGTGGCCACAATCCTCGCCCTTACTTCCGTCGCGATTTAGACAAATAATTTGTTCAGTCCACATGAAGGCCTTCTAATTCATCAGTGCAACATCTCCGTGAGCACAAATAATCAAAGAACCACAGAGGTGAGACAACGGTGAGCACTCGACAGAAACAAACCACTGAAATGCTGGAGCAAAAGAAAACCAACAGTAAGACTCTGATGAACCCGACCAGAGACAGAGCATCAGGCACACACCAACATTACCTTGAATTAGATCTCTCTAATTTTCAATAAGCTATTCGAAATTCGCAAAATTGCAGTATGTTTCCTCTGGCTCTCTTTGCCGGGTCATTACAGGGTCACTGATGAGGCTTTATTAGCCGAAACTACGTAGTATGACCCATCTTCTTTCTTATGAATGTTTTCATTGCTCTTAAGGGAACTGATTTTTTATTTTTATTTGCCTTCACTGCAGCTGGTGTTGTGCCGTGTGGCGGCCGTAAAACGTCTCCCCGTACATCAACCATAGTGCAGTTTATATTTTACTTTTGGTCCTTTGAGATCACTGTGAACGTTCTGAGAAATCAGAAATAAATTATTGGTTTAGACTCATATTCTAGACAGGTGTTTAATTATTTGGACCCCATTTTGATTTATATCAGTCTTTGAATCGACTGCCTATTCGAAATTCGCAAAATTGCAGTATGTTTCCTCTGGCTCTTTTTGCCGGGTCATTACAGGGTCACTGACGAGGCTTTATTAGCCGAAAGTACGTAGTATGACCCATCTTCTTTCTTATGAATGTTTTCATTGCTCTTAAGGGAACTGATTTTTGATTTTTATTTGCCTTCACTGCAGCTGGTGTTGTGCCGTGTGGCGGCCGTAAAACGTCTCACCGTACATCAACCATAGTGCAGTTTAAATTTTACTTTTGGTCCTTTGAGATCAGTGTGAACATTCTGAGAAATCAGAAATAAATTATTGGTTTAGACTCATATTCTAGACAGGTGTTTAATTATTTGGACCCCATTTTGATTTATATCAGTCTTTGAATCGACTGCCTATTCGAAATTCGCAAAATTGCAGTATTTTTCCTCTGGCTCTCTTTGCCGGGTCATTACAGGGTCACTGATGAGGCTTTATTAGCCGAAACTACGTAGTATGACCCATCTTCTTTCCTATGAATGTTTTCATTGCTCTTAAGGGAACTGATTTTTGATTTTTATTTACGTTGGAACCGTCATAGAATCTGAGGCCTGTCCCACCGGCGTGCAATTAAAGAGGGAAGCAAAGTTGCCAACCGCGATTGGGTTAACTACCATGCATGCAGTTTGTCGTATAACATCCATGTTGTACCCAATCTTTTTATATCGAAGAATGATTTTACGAAATTGGGTGCTGAAGTCATTGCGGTTATACTTTTTTTCTGAATTTATACACTAAGTCACCATAAAATTCGGGTTCCGATAGACCTTGTTGCAGAAGAGATTTAAGTCCAATATTGAATTTTGAAATTAAATCAGAACGGCGTCTATAAAATTTTGAACCTTTCTTGTACCATCATTTGCGACATACAGGTCATTCTAGAAAAGATATTTCTATACAGCCAGTTGAAAAATTTTATTATGATGTAAATTCTACAGCTAGGTTTAAAATTATTAAACGGCATGAAACTGAATTAAAATGGATTAAATTATTACAGACACATTTTCCAATGGGCTTTAATGACAACATTTATCATGAGGGCAATATATCGAAAATGCCCGACTTAGATATTTTCTCACTTGTGGACTGTCGAAAGCGTAAAACTAGATCGCAAGGCACCAGAAAAATGGTAATTATAAAAGTATATTACATGCTTTTAAAAGAAACAATACCAGACTGAATTGACTGTCCATAATATTATTGAATCACGGACGCCAATCAATGCTTACTTTTCTAAGTTCATTACCCATTTCTGTATTACAGATTCTGGATACCGAGGCGAATAAATTCTACGATAGTTCTAATCAGTTATACGACGCTGCTCTTTTAACTAGAGGTTATACATAGCATGCTCATCGTCCCTTCATTGATTCAGGAATAAATTACAAACGTCATTACATCAAAATATCCTTCATTAATAAGGGTTTGGATTTTATAGATTTACCTAGTATATTCCGGGACAGTTCGGTTATTTCATCAATTCCTCCTAATTTTCAAAATACAGAAACACCCATAATTTGCTATAAATACAATAAACCTGTTAGATCTATCATTTTATATCTCAATAAACTTCTTTCTGATCCTGATATTGACACTAACACTCCTGATAGATGTGATTGTAAAAATTCAGTGTAATGCTATCCTCCTGCTGGTCATATTATTACTGGCAATTTAAAAATTATTCCTGATTCTAGGATACGTAATATAATTTCTAAAGGACCTTAATATCGATTTCCTTCTAAAATTGATTACAATAAATGAAGCGATGAAATCGCTGCTGCCTTGAATGAATTTGGTAATCGATGGTGTAAACGAGAGTATGTTGAGCATAAAGTTCTGACAGAATGGAAACATAGCATTCTTAAATTAGTGAAGAAACGCATTTCTTTTTATCCGCAAAATACGAACTTATTACCTCCTAAACCTAAGACGTCTTAGTCTTTTCGTCACCTTAAACTAGGTATTCAAGAATTTCATAGGAATTTTGTTTTGGCTTCGGCTGATAAGGCCGCTAACAATGTGGTCATTGTTTGACGGCTTCACTATGTTAACACTCTTCAGCAAGAACTTGGTGGTACTTAGGCCTATGAACTTCAGCCTTTAGCTGTAGAGAGGGCTTTAGTTGATGACCACATTTGTCATTCAGCCACCAAATATGCTCTCTGTGTTACAGAAAGCCAAAACAAGCTTCCTACCTTATATTGGTTACCTAAACTTCATAAAAGATCATACAAAGCACGGTTTATTGCAAATTCAAGCTCTTGTACCACCACTGAAGTCTCCAAATTATTAACTTCATATTTTACTGCCATCAGAAAAACATGTGATAAAATATTGCGACAAAGTATTCGAAAGATCAGGTAGAAATCTGTTTATTGCAAATTCAAGCTCTTGTACCACCACTGAAGTCTCCAAATTATTAACTTCATATTTTACTGCCATCAGAAAAACATGTGATAAAATATTGCGACAAAGTATTCGAAAGATCAGGTAGAAATCTGTTTTGGTCTATAAAAAATTCTAATGAAGTACAACATGGATATTATACGACAGACTGCATGCATGGTTGTTAACCCAATCACGGTTGGCAACTTTGCTTCCCTCTTTAATTGCACGCCGGTGGGTCAGGCCTCAGATTCTATGACGGCTCCAACGTAACGGCTTATTGAAAATTAGAGAGATAATATTGGTTGGTGCCTGATGCTCTGTCTCTGGTCGGGCTCATCGGAGTCTAACTGTTGGTTTTCTTTTGCTCCAGCATTTCAGTGGTTTCTTACTGTCGAGTCCTCACCGTTGTCTCACCTCTGTGGTTCTTTGATTTTTGTGTTCACGGAGATGTGGCACTGATGAGTTAGGAGGCCTTCATGCGGACTGAACAAATTATTTGTCTTAATCGCGACGGAAGTAAGGGCGAGGATTGTGGCCACGTAAAATCGATTTAAGCCCCCAGTGGAAATCTTCCACTGACCGTTCCAAGGCGGCTCTTCTGTGGAGATTTATTTATGTTGTTTTTTGTTACTTACTGTGTGTATCACTTGTGTCTTTTGGTTTCGGATGGCCATATGGCCATTTTGTGGGAAAGTAACTGTCCTTATGGCATTCCTTTGTTTAGGTTTCCATTATGGTCTGGTCGCTTAATATTGTATTTCTTTCCCTTTGGTGTCTTTTATGGGTGGAGTAAGTTAATTGTATCAATTCCTGATCTTTGTTTTACTTCTACTTTAAATAAATTGAAATCCAGGCGTTTTCGTGCTTCTAGTCTGTCTACTAATGATTTTTTCATCCTTTGCACTACACTACACTTCCTCATAATCTTATAAATGAAAAACTTAATGATTTAATTGAATGGACATTTCATAGGGAAGTCTCCCTCTACCTTGCATGTAATGTAAGAAATGCGTTTTTCTATTCTGAAGAGCAAACCAACTATACTATATGGTCATGTCAGAAGGTGTGTGAAGCTCTCACCTTTCTACTTGACAATATTTACATAAGATTTCCAGCGTAAAAACATAAATGGAATTTTATTTTAGTATTCTTTATGTTGGTTGTCGCCTGATGCTCCGTCTTTGGTCGGGCCCCTCGGAGTCTAACTGTTGGTTTTCTTTTGCTCCAACAATTCTGTTGTTGTATGCTGTCGAGTCCTCAACGTTGTTTTATCTCTGTAGTTTTTTAATTTGTATGTTCTCGGAGATGGTTCACTGATGAGTTAGGAAGCCTTCATTCGGACTAAACAAAATTAGTGGATACCGCGACCGAGGTAAGGACGAGGATTATGGCCATGTAAAATCGATTGAAGCCACCCCCCCCCCCCCCCAGTGGAATTCTTTCCGATGACCGTTCAAAGGCGGTTCTTCTGTGGCGGTTTATTTATGTGGTCGTTTGTTTCATACTGTGTGTATCTCTTGTGTCTTTTTATTTTGGATGGCCATTTGGCCATTTTGTGGGAAAGTAACTGTCCTTATGGCCTTCCTTTGTTAAGGTTTCCATTATGGTTTGGTGGCTTCATGTTTGTGTTTCTTTCCCTTTGGTGTCCTTGATGGGTGGAGTAAGTTAATTGTATCAATTCCTGATCTTTGTTTACTTCTGCTTGGTACGAAGTTATTTAGACAAGTTGTGGGTATTCCGATGGTTACTAATTGTGCACCACTTGTGGCTGATCTGTTTTTGTTTTGTTATGAGAGAGACTTCATGATGACCCTTTCTGCTGATAACCAGTCTGAAATCATTGAAGCTTTTAGCTCCACTTCTAGATATTTGGATGATTTATTAAATATTGATAATACCTATTTCGATGAATTGATCAGTCAAATTTACCCCCGGAACTTCAGTTAAATAAAGCAAATTCTTCTGATACCGAGGCCTCGTTTTGGGATTTACATCTATCTATTGTGGATGGGTTTGTTTCTTGCAAACCATAAACTACGCAAAGCCTTTTCAAAATTTTATAGACGTCATTCTGATTTAATTTCAAAATTCAATATTGGACTTAAATCTCTTCTGCAACAAGGTCTATCGGAACCAGAATTTTATGGTGACTTTGTATATTAATTTAGAAAAATTTATAACCGCAGTGACTTCGGCACCCAATTTCGTAAAATCGATTTAAGCCCCCCGTGGAATTTGTTTCCGCTAACCGTTCCAAGGCGGTTCTTCTGTCGCGATTTATTTCTCTTATGGTTTGTCATTGGGTGTTTGTGTCGCTTATATTATTTTATTTTGGGAAGCCTATTGGCCATTTTGTGGGAAAGTAACTGTCCTTTTGGCTTTCAGCTGCTGATGTTTCCATTGGGGTCTGTTGTTTCATTGGTGTCTCTGATGGGAGCTGTGGGTTAATTGTATCGATTCCTGATCATTGCCTCCACTTTTCTATACTGTTACGAGCTAGGCGTATGGGAAAAAAGCAAACAAGTTTTTTTGAAAAAATTAAAAAATTTTATTTACAAACTATCTTTAACGTGTAGAAGTAAGAAATTTTACTTAGCTCTGTTATGAAGTATCCTTAAATGAATCTGTTTTTCTTGATTCGAGAGAATTCACAGTCCGAAATGAAAAATAATATCCTTTAACAATCCAACACAGAATTCAGAAATATCTTTTCTTATAAACTTAAACTTCAATCTCCAAAGTTTGACCAATAGAAAAAAATCAAGCTCTTTAATAGACCAAAAGATTTATATAGAAATTTCCAGAGGGTTGTGGAATAAGATTAGATAATTTTCTAAAAATAATGCAGCCCCGAACTTTCTGGAAGTTTGTTGTAAATAAGTTGTTTACCACCAGAATTTAATATGTGACTCATTTTCCAGAAACTTCTTTAATAAGAATAAACAAGATATTAATAGCATTATTAGGTCACCCAGTTGGATGAAAGTGGGAATCAGAAAAATAAATTCTTATGCACAACCTTCCCCCTCTTTGGGGAAAAAAAAATTATGTAATAACGCTTTCTTTTGCTTGTAAAATAAAACAATTGAAGAAAATGATAAAATTGCATGTATCTTCAATCCACTTCAGTATGAAAGAAAAACACAATTCCTGACACTACTCAGGTACTTAAATCGGCATCCGGGATATTGTTATCTCTCCCTCTGATATGTCTTACGTCTAAATTATACTCTTGTAGCATAAGACTCCACCTGAGCAAACGCTGATTTTTGTTTTTCATTTTGTATATGAAAGTCGGTGGATTGTGATCACTGAAAACGACAATCGGTGCATTAGTAGAAGTAAGATAAACTTCGAAATGTTGCAGAGCAAGAATCAGAGACAAGCACTATTTCACTATGGTAGAGTAAATTCTCTGATGCTTATTAAACTTTTTGGTAAAATACCAAACTGGATGAGCCACACCATTTTCGTCTTCTTGCAACAAAAGACTACCTGCACCCACATCACTAGCATCTTCAGCTAGCATAAACTCCTTTTTCAAAGTTTGGTGCCACGGGCACTGGCTAACTTTTGAGTACGGCTTTAAACTTATCAAAGATTTTTGGCATGTTTCTTTCCAATGAAACGTTGTTCTTTTGCTGAGCAAATTTGTTAAAGGCTCATCAATTACAGAGAAATTATTACAGAACATTCTGTAAGAACCAGCCATACCAAGAAATCATTTCAGCTGTCTTTTGCACGTAGGTACGGGAAAATTTGAGATAGCTTCAACTTGAGCATTAACAGGTTTCACGTGACCTTGACCTACAATATGACCTAGAATTGTCAAACTTGCATGGCAGAATTCACTTTTAGAAAGATTTATTGTCAATTTAGCATTACTCAGTATGTCAAAGAATGCTCGAATAGTACCAAGATGTTGAATTGAATATGATAGCGTGATCGATATAAGCACTGCAACCTTCCAGCCCTACAAGAGTCATGTTTAAAAAGCGCTGAAACATTGCCGGAGAGTTATTCATTCCAAATGGCATGACTTTATAGTTAAATAATCAGTCTGGTTTAGTGAATGCCAAAACCCCCTTTGCTCTGTCTGTGAGTGGAATTTGCAAAAATCCTTTCAGCAGGTCGAATTTCGTTATGTATTTGGCATTCCCGATGTTATCAGTGAAGTCATCAATTCTTGGAATTCGAACGCTATCTGTTTTACCTAGAGAATTAACTTTCCTAAAATCTGTACACATACGCTATGTCCCATCAGGTTTTTGTACAAGAATACAAAGAGAACTCCTTTCACTTTGGTTTGGTTCAATTAAGTCATTGTCAAATAAATACGGAACTTCTTCTTTAAGATATTTTTGTTTCATAAGATTCTGTATGGATGTTGAGTTACAGGTTTAGAACCATTTATGTCCTTATCGTATAATATTTCGTTTGTCCGTGTTGGAATGTCAGGAAATAAGTGTTCATATTGAAAACAATCAGCTGTTTCAGTGATTTGGCTCTATATGTGACAGTTTCTAGTCGAGATTCCTCAGAATGTCGGAATTCTGAAGTTTTGATGGTGTGGGATCAGATTTCACTGAATAAATATCCTCAAGGCATTAGTTTTGATATTTCTTAGTGGAATGGCTTCAGGAAAACGTGTGGAAAATAGAAGAAGAGGCAATGATCAGGAATCAATACAATTAACCCACAGCTCCAATCAGAGACACCAAAGGGAAAGAAACACAAACATGAAGCAACAGACCCCAACGGAAACACCGACAACGGAAAGCCAAAAGGACAGTTACTTTCCCACAAAATGGCCATAAGGCTAACCAAACTAAAATAATATAAGCGACATAAACACCCAAAGACAAACCATAACAAAAAACCGCAACAGTAGAACCGCCTTGGAACGGTCAGCGGAAACGAATTCCACTTGGAAGGGGGGGGGGGCTTAAATCGATTTTACGTGGCCACAATCCTCGCCCTTACTTCCGTCGCGATTAAGGCAATTAATTTGTTCAGTCCGCATGAAGGCCTCCAAACACATCAGTGCAACATCTCCGTGAAAACAAAAATCAAACAACCACAGAGATGAAACAACGGTGTGGACTCGACAGCAAGAAACAACAGAAATGCTGGAGCAAAAGAAAACCAACAGTTAGACTCCAATGGGGCCGACCAGAAACAGAGCATCAGGTAACAACCAACGTAAGCCTTTACGTTGAAACCGTCATAGAATCAGAGCCCTTACCCACCGGGGTGCAATTAAAGAGGGAAGCAAAGTTGTCAACCGTGATTGGGTTAACTACCATGCATGCAATCTGTCCTATAACAGTTATGTTGTTCCCAATCTTTTTATATCGAAGAAGGATTTTACAAAATCGGGAGCTGAAGTTATTGCGGTTACATTTTTTTCTTAATTTATATATAAGTCATCATAAAATTCGGGTTCCTATAGACCTTGTTGCAGAAGAGATTTAAGTCAAATATTGAATTTTGAAATCAACTTAGAATGACGTCTATAAAATTATGAAAAGGCTTCGCGTAGTTTATGGTAGCGATAACCCTGATTAAGAAGTTCAGCCGTTAACAATTTATTACGAATGTGGAAGTCAGTAACATGACTACACACTCTGGGAAAATGAATTAATTGCGAAATATAAACGCTATAGGATGTCGCACGAGGAACACCACCGTCCAAAAAAGAAAAAAATACAATCTAAAAATCAAAATCTACGCGTTTATAATAAACTTTGCAAGAATTAAACCCATCTACAATAGATAGATGTAAATCCAAAAACGGGGCCTCGGTATTAGAAGAATTTGCTTTGTTTAACTGAAGTTCTGGGGGTTAAATTTGACTTATCAAACCATCGAAATATGTATTATCAATATTTAATAAATCATCCAAATATCTAGAAGTCGAGCTAAAAGCTTCAATGATTTCAGACTGGTTTTCAGCAGAAAGGGACATCATGAAAAGTAGAAGAAGAACAAAGATCAGAAATAGATACAATTAACTTATTCCACCCATCAAAGACACCAAAGGGAAAGCCTAAACAAGGGAAGGCCATAAGGACAGTTACTTTCCCACAAAATGGCCATATGGCCATCCAAAATAAAAAGACACAAGTGATGCACACAGTAAGTAACAAACAACAACATAAATAAACCGTCACAGAAGAACCGACTTGGAACGTCTCGTCGCGTTTGGAAGTCTCTCTCATAACAAAACAGAAACAGATCAGCCACAAGTGGGCGCAATTAGTACCCATCGCAATACCCACAACTTTTCTAAATAACTTAGTACCAAATATTATGTAAATATTGTCAAGTAGAAAGGTGAGAGCTTCGCACACTTTCTGACATGACCAAAAAGTATGATTTTTATGCTCTTCAGAAGTGAAATTGATTATGTTGACTGTCTAACATGACCATAAAGTATAATTTTTATGCTCTTCAGAAGTGAAATTGATTATGTTGAAAACAAAAATACAATATGTCCGACAAAATGCAAATCTTTCAATATCGGGCTGACAAGCTATCAATCAGACCTCGTACCTAGACTTACAGATTTACAAGTCACTGATAAACTTTTTGTTTCGTTATGTTTTGCCCTAGGCAATGCATATCACATAAGACAATAAATAAGTTCTGAACAGTTGGGTCCTTTGTTAGCAAAACATACGCCAAAAATCGAAAATAGCAGGCTCGGTTTAACTGAGTCTTTTCATGACCAGTAGTGAAATGTGAAACACCGGCCACGCCCTCTAGCACCGGTTTAAGCAGAATGATTCTAAATGAACTCAATGATCCCAAATGACCAGAAATTATAATATGCACTATGATGATGTACGGGGAGACTATTTACAGCCGCCACATGGCACAACACAAGCTGCAGTGAAGTTGAATAAGTTCTGAATAGCTTGATCCTTTGGAAGCAAACAATACACCAAATAAATAAGAGGGCCCAGTTGGCCCTAATTTGTTCACCTGAGCGTCACTGTCTCTATTACATTCTTTTGGACTATGATTTCTCTTCATATGATTACATTTGTGTAGAATCTGTCTGTTGAAAATAAATGTTTTGGGACAGCAAACGGGAGGTTTTAAAAATTTTTACAGACCCCTTTTCCACTGGGATTCAATGACAACATTTATCATGAGGGTAATATTTCCAGAATGCCGGACTTTGATATTTTCTCACTCCTGGAATGTCGAAAACGCAGAACTAGATCTCACGGCACCAGGAAAAATGGTATCTTTAAACGTAAATCACGTGCGTTTAAACGAAACAATACTAGACTGAAGTGACTTTCAATAATATTATTAAATCATGGACGCCACTCTATGCTTTCATTTTTAAGTTCATTACCCGTTTCTGTTTTACGTCTTCTGGACACCGAGGCGAATAAATTCTATGATAGTTCTCATCAGTTATATGATGCGGCTCTTTTAACTAGAGGCTATACTCAGCTTACCCTCCGTCCTTACATTGATTCTGAAATTAATCATAAACGCCATTTCTTCAAAATATCCTTCATTAATAAGGGTATGGATTTTATAGATTTGCCCAGTATCTTCCGTGAGAGATCGGTGCTTTCTTCCATTCCTGCTTATTTTCAAAATACTGAAACACCTATAATTTGCTATAAATATAACAAACCTGTTAGATTTATCATTTTTAATTTCAATAAACTTGTTTCAGATCTTGATATTGATACTAATACTCCTGATTCATGTGATTGTAAAAACTCAAAGTAATGCTATCCTGCTGCTGGTCATGTAATTACTGGCAATTTGAAAATTATTCCTGATTCTAGGATAAGGAATACAATTTCTAAAGGACCGAAATATCGGTTTCCTACAAAAATTGATTTCAGTAAATGTAGAGATGAAATCGCTGCTTCCTTGAATGAATTCGGTAACCGATGGTGTAAGCGAGAGTATGTTGAGCATAAAGCCCTTAAGGACTGGAATTATAGCATTTTAAAACTAGTGAATAAACGTATTTCTTTCTATTCTCAAAATACTAACTTATTACCTCCTAAGCCCAAGACGTCTTTACGTCATCTTAAACTAGGTATTCAAGAATTTCATAAGAAGTTTGTTTTGGCCCCTGCAGACAAGGCCGCTAACAACGTCGTCGTTGTGTGACGGCTCCACTATGTTAACACGCTTAAGCAGGAGCTTGGTGGTACTTAGGCCTTAAGCTGAAGAGAGAGCTATAGTAGATAAACATGTTTGTCTTTCAGCCACCAAGTTTGCTGTATGTGTTAACGAAGGCCAAGACAAGCTTCCTACGCTATACTGGTTACCAAAACTTCATAAAAGACCTTACAAAGCACGGTTTATTGCAAATTCTAGCTCTTGCACTACCACTTAACTTTCTAAATTATTAACTTCCTGTCTTACTTCTATTAAAACGCATGTAATTAAATACTGTGATAAAGTCTTTGAAAGATCAGGAAGAAATCTTTTTTGGTCTATAAAAAATTCGAATGAGGTTTTAAATAAATTGAAATCCAGACATTTTCGTGCTTCTAGTCTGTCTACTTACGATTTTTCCACTCTTTACACTACACTTCCTCATAATCTTATAAAAGAAAAGCTTAATGATTTAATTGAATGGGCTTTTCACAGAGAAGATTCTCTCTATCTTGCATGTAATGTCAGAAATGCATTTTTCACTTCTAAAAAACTTAAGAATTATACACTTTGGTCATGTCAGAAAGTGTGTGATGCACTCACCTTTCTACTTGACAATATTTATATTAGATTCGGTACTAAGTTATTTAGACAAATTGTGAGTATTCCGATGGGTACTAATTGCACACCTCTTGTGGCTGATCTGTTCTTGTATTGTTATGAAAGAGACTTCATTTTGTCGCTTTCCATTGATAACCAATCTGAAATTATTGAAGCTTTTAGCTCCACTTCTAGATATTTAGATGATTTATTAAATATTGATAATACCTATTTTGATGGTTTGATCAGTCAGATTTCCCCCCAGAACTTCAGTTAAATAAAGCAAATTCTTCTGATACCGAGGCCCCGTTTTTGGATTTACATCTATCTATTGTAGATGGATTTGTTTCGTGCAAAATTTATGATAAACGCGATGACTTTGATTTTGAGATTGTAAATTTTCCTTCTTTGGATGGTGATGTTCCTCGTGCGCCATCCTATGGCGTTTATATTTCGCACTTAATTCGATTTGCTAGAGTGTAGTCATGTAACTGACTTCAACACTCGTAATAAATTATTAACGGCTAAACTCCTTAATCAGGGTTATCGGTACCATAAACTACGCAAAGCCTTTTCAAAATTTTATAGACGCCATTCTGATTTAATTTCAAAATTCAATATTGGACTTAAATCTCTTCTGCAACAAGGTCTATCGGAACCCGAATTTTATGGTGACTTAGTATATAAATTCAGAAAAATATATAACCGCAATGACTTCAGCACCCAATTTCGTAAAATCATTCTTCGATATAAAAAGATTGGGTACAACATGGATATTATACGACAGACTGCATGCATGGTAGTTAACCCAATCACGGTTGGCAACTTTGCTTCCCTCTTTAATTGCACGCCGGTAGGTCAGGCCTCTGATTCTATGACGGCTCCAACGTAAAGGCTTATTGAGAATTAGAGAGATCTATTTCAAGGTAATGTTGGTTGGTGCCTGATGCTCTGTCTCTGGTCGGGCCCATCGGAGTCTAACTGTTGGTTTTCTTTTGCTCCAGCATTTCAGTGGTTTCTTGCTGTCGAGTCCTCACCGTTGTCTCACCTCTGTGGTTCTTTGATTTTTGTGTTCACGGAGATGTTGCACTGATGAGTTAGGAGGCCTTCACGCGGACTGAACAAATTATTTGTCTAAATCGTGACAGAAGTAAGGGCGAGGATTGTGGCCACATAAAATCGATTTAAGCCCCCCTGTGGAAATCTTCCACTGACCGTTCCAAGTCGGCTCTTCTGTTACGATTAATTTATGTTGTTGTTTGTTACTTACTGTGTGTATCACTTGTGTCTTTTAATTTTGGATGGCCATTTGGCCATTTTGTGGGAAAGTAACTGTCCTTATGGCCTTCCTTTTTTTAGGTTTCCATTATGATCTGGTCGCTTAATGTTTGTATTTCTTTCCCTTTGGTGTCTTTTATTGGTGGAGTAAGTTAATTCTATCAATTCCTGATCTTTGTTTTACTTCTACTTAAGAGCTGTTATACATGTCTTGAGAGGAATGTGATTCTGCTTGGCAGGTGTCAGGCCTTTCAACCAATGAAGGTTAAGTCAGATGCAGTCAATTAACCCAACTGGCACCGTACTATTCCTGGGCAGGCTTAGTTATCGGTACCGTAAACTACGCAAAGCCTTTTCAAAATTTTATAGCTGTGGGATATGTGTATCGATTCCTGACCATTGCCTTCACTTCTAATATTTATCTAATAGAAACATCAATAGCCGAAAGCCTAAAGAACAGCTACTTTACCACAATATGGCCATTTGGCTATCCAAAACAAAGAACATAAGCGATAGACACACTCAAAGACAAACCATAACAAAAATAAACCGCGACAGAAGAATCGCCTTGAAATGGTCAGTGAAACGAATTTCATTGGTGGGGGATGTAAATCGATTTTACGCGGCCGTAATTCTCGCTCTTGATTACGTCGCGATTTAGACAAGCCATTTAATCAGTCTGCATGAAAAATAGAATCGAAGGCAATGGTCAGGAATGGATACAATTAACCCACAGCTCCAAGACAGATTCACCAAAGGGAAAGAAACGCAAACATGAAATAACTAGACCCCATTGGAAACACCAACAGCGGTAAGCCAAAAGGACAGCTACTATCCAAAACATATGAGCGATACACACAATCAAAGACAAACAAAAATAAACCGCAACAGAAGAACTGCCTTGTAACGATCAGTGAAAAGAATCTGTTGAAGTGAGACGCTCTATAGCTGTGGTTCGCAAAACAGATCACAGCCTCTAGATTATACCTGAACATTCATTTTCCAAATACTAAAATGAACTCAACGATCCCAAAGAAGACAGTAAACAAAGGTCACCATGATGCAGCAGAAGGCGACAATTAAGACCAGCTACACCGAAGTGAAATAAAGACGTAATTCTAATACTGCGCGCCTATATAGGCAATGGAAATAACTGTGTATTATTCTGCAACAAATCACAGCTCGGAAGAGCGTGACGAGTGACGTCAATAAAAACTGTCAATTTATGACGTCACTAGTCGATTTCCTTGACGTCAGACGGTGTAACGTCATATTCTCGCATCGAAAACGTTAGAAAAGGATATAAATACATGTGTTTCAGTCGATAATTTTAGTGGGATTTCTTCTAACAATGGCGAAAAGTTGTGAGATTTTGAAGGAAACAACAACAGCATTGCTGATTTTCAGCGTGTTAGAATCGAAATAGATCAGCCCTAGTCTGTGATTTGTTGAGCAATAAATCACAGTTTGTCGGTCAGTTGTAATTAGACAAATCACGTGCGGTACGCGCTCGTGATTTGATCTACTTCTCAACTAACCTCCAAACTGTGATTTATTACTCAAAAATCACGGTAAGAGCTGATCAATTTCTTAAACAAAGAACAGAAGCCTTGTTTGTCCAAACATTTGCCTTTGGAAGGATATTAAGGATAAAATCGAAACGTTCTGATTTTAATTTTATGAGATGAATCTTTGGTTGCGGTATGACATTTCTCATATGGATTTACAATTGGTGCAATTCTTTTGACCTGATAGGATGGTGACAAGAAACAGATAAAAGCATGCCAACGTCGTATTTGTATTTGAGTGTGCTGTTGAAAAGATGAGAAATTGGATTCTGAGTGTTCCTTGGCAATGTTTTTCTCCATGTTTGTGTTACGACCAGAAAACAACTTACCTTGTGCTGCGATGTACCTTTGCTTGGCTGAAGCATAGCCCTGTGAACATGAATAATAGAAGAAAATGTTCTAGGTATAGATATTACACTATGAAATCCTGCAGCAAAATTACATAATTCTACATCAACAGAACACAATATTCTGCCTTCGAACGATATTTTAGCGCATGGAGGCCTCTCAGTCGATAAGAAATCATACTTTAACACGTCGATGGATTAAACCCCACATTATATAGAAATAAGAAGGGATTTGGGACGGTATACATTATTTGCGATATTTCTGCTGAAAATATAGATCTGGAACCGCGTCAACAATGCGGTAGCAACGAGTACTCACAAACTATGTTTGAATGCAGAAATAAGAAACAATATCAACTAGAGCTGTCAGTGAAACTGACTAGGGCCCCGGCAGCGCTATCAGAGGAGTAGGAAAATTTGTAGACGGACAGACAGACAGACGGACGGACAGAGTGATTACTATAGGGCACCCACACTTTCAGTGCAGGGCCCTAAATATTTTCATTCAAAAAGTGTGAAGGAATGCGGTATGTTAAACGTTTTGTTATCCCAATACATATAAATAATTTCTTGCTATAAAACACGATTACTCATAGCTCATGTAAAGTTCTACATAGACCACGCAGTGCCAGGTCAGTGACCTAAAGTTAGCATCAACCCTGTAATGAAAGTTTCACGATAAAATCTTGACAAAGTATTTGTCCTTGTTATACAGGCATTCCATTGTTAGTGAAGTGGCAAACAACTAAGCTAACTTCAAAAGGGCGTACAGGTATATCCTTTTGGACATTTTTACCCTTTAAGACAAATCAGCTTCCCATCTTTCCTGTAATTTCCTTTGTGGCACAAACTATTTCATATGCCATAATACTGAAATGCCGATCCATTCATTAAATGGCTCCCTGTAAGCATAGATGTATAAATCAAACGCTTAATTATAAGTGTAACCCAAAACTATAAACCAATTTTGTACCAGAAACCCCTAAACAGGTACCATGGCAAACAGTGCAGGCCCATATCAGACGCCACAGAACGCGGCGTATGATCAAGGCCTCCACTGTTTGCTAAAAGCTCAGATTATTTCAAAATAAATTTTGAAGAAAACATAACCTGACACCCTAAATTTTGAAATGGACTCCTGCTATATATAAGGAGGAAGATTCCATTTGGTACTAAAATGTTAAAGTAGGAGGGCATTAAAATCTAACAAATCAGCACGGCATGAGATAACATGTACGTATGCGCAGGCTGATCTGCACCTGCAAGCCCCACAAACCACAAAGGTGCAGATCAGCCTACGCATGCGCAAAGTCTCATCAACACCTTTGTTTTCGCTGCTTAGATAACAGACTATTTCTAGTTATATATCCTACACGTTGACATCCTAAATTTCACACTGTTGAAAGTATGTAAAGCTAATCAGGTTGGTTTTGATCCTGCTAGGTCGGAAATATCAGTCAGGTTTTCTGGAGAGGGTGATCTAATAATATTACCTCGATGAATGATGCATTTATGTAATCAGAATCAAGTGCGGACATCTCAGAAAGTTCCTTAATTATGTCCATCGTTTTACGATATCTGGCCTTCATTTCTTTTCCACCGTCAACTTGCAATTCTAATGGGCGTAACACCACGCGGTTTTCGTCATCTGAAATGGTATACGTATTTTGGTGTAAATCCGATACCCACAATTTACAACCGCTGACTAATATTTGTAGGAACGGCTATGATGCCGGTGCTAGGCGATCGTCCTGTAAATAAGTGATTTTGGGTTCGGTTCAAACTGTTGGTTGGGTGCAATATTTCAGAGAAACAACAGTTTCTTTAGTTTTCCATAAGGGACTTGAAAATGGGTAAAATGCATTACACCTGAAAAAAAAAACCAAACGCTTTTTTTTTCTTCAATGCATTCATGCAACTGATTCTAGAAATGTTTTGCCCTGAGTGCCGAAATCGCTAACATCTGATCAATATACTTTCTCCGTTGAAATTCAGTGACGAATGAAAACAAGTATTAGCTTTTACAAAAACAACTTGAGTCTACGCTCAGCACACATTTATTTATGTAGTCATTGGACTGGAAAGTGAAATGACAAAACATACCATGTGTGTGTTGTAACAATGTGCCATTTAATATGTAAGTGTTTATTAGTCACAGATTACAAGTACTCGTATTGCATGCCTACATATATGGTTTCTTTCATTTCGAATTGTAGGTTAACCTGATGAAAAAAATAGTGATCCCGGCTTGATGTCTAACAAAATAAGGCAGAGTCAACATCATGTAAAACACGAAAACATGTTTATTTTGCAGGCATGAGAGCACTCATACATGGACATATGGCAAACTTAAGGCAGCTTTCCAGTAATAAATGGGTTTTAGTAATTTTTACAAATAACTATGATGACCAGTCAACAGGAAATCATTCACAAGTCATGGCCTTTTCTTAAATGCTTCCGGACCTAAATATGTTCTATAAAGGGGTTATCCTTTGGCAGCAAAGAATGCATCGCAGAACTGAAAGTATGGGGTGTACAAGTATTTCAGGGCCAGACTAGCTAGTTTCTGCCAATTAGGCCTCATGTGTGACCCTCAAATATAATCAAAACCCGTCAATGAAATCAATGATCCCGAAGGACCAGGAAATACAAACTAGACAATGATGAACTAACAACATTAACTCAACTGTGTCGATTCCTAATCGTTGCTTTCACTTCTATTAGAAAGTCTATGCCCGTGTGCGCTGACAATAAAACAAATATTCTTAGCCATCCTAAACAGACATGAAGGCAATGAACAGGTCTCGACCATTACCTTTAAACTTTCAATCCAAGACAAAAAAGGGACATGAACACGAATATAAAGCAATGGCACCGTTCAGTAATTCTAACACAGCGCGCCTATACATGCAATGCAAAATAACTGTGTTTTATTCTGCAACAAATCACAGCTCGGAAGAGCGTGACGTGTGACGTCATTAAAAACTGCAAATTTATGACATCACTAGTCGATTTACTTGACGTTAGACGGTGTAACGTCATTTTCTCGCATCGAAAACGTTAGAAAAAGATATAAATGCATGTATTTCAGTCGAAAATTTTAGCGGGATTCTAACAATGGCGAAAAGTTGTGAGATTTGTAAGGAAACAACAACATTATTGCCGATTTTCAGAGTGTTAGAATCGAAATAGATCAGCTCTATCCAGTGATTTGTTGGGCAATAAATCACAGTTTGTCTGTCAGTTGTAAGTCGACAAATCACGCGCGCTACGCGCTCGTGATTTGTCTTCTTTACAACTGACCTCCAAACAGTGATTTATTACTCAACAAATCACAGCTAGAGCTGATCTATTTCTTAAATAAAATGAGCCAGGTCACAGTATTTCCTACAACTAACATGTGCGCCCAGCGACAAATCAGATCAGCCTGCACATCAATGTAGTCTGACCAGAGACTTCGCTTGCTGCATGAAGGAGCTCTGGGCCCCTTATTATCCTTAGAGCGCACATCGAAGAGTCTGATTAGACTGCGCGGATGCGCAGGCTGATCTGAGTCTTCGCTGGGCGCACATGTCTTATTGTAGGTTTTGTCATGCGCTGGCTCATATGATATTATTAATCAAATAATTTCATACTGCCCCAGTTATGATTAATAACAATTTTATTTATTTACAAAATTAAAAAAACATGATCATAGATTTCTTACCTCAGCCTAATATCACTTGAACTCCAGTTAATATTGGTAAACCTGTAAATTTTCCTTTTTGGATTGCGATGTTCCTCGTGCACCATCCTATGGCGTTTACATGTCGCAATGAATTCGGTTTGCCAGAGTGTGTAGTCATGTAACTGACTTCAACACTCTTAATAAATTGTTAACGGCTAAACTTCTTAATCGGGGTTATCGGTACCATAAACTACGCAAAGCCTTTTCAAAATTTTATAGACGTCATTCTGATTTAATTTCAAAATTCAATATTGGACTTAAATCTCTTCTGCAACAAGGTCTGTCGGAACCCGAATTTTATGGTGACTTATTATTTAAATTCAGAAAAATATATAACCGCAATGACTTCAGCACCTAATTTCGTAAATTCTTTCTTCGATATAAAAAGATCGGGTACAACATAAATGTTATACGACAGACTGCATGCATGGAAGTTAACCCAATCACGGTTGACAACTTTGCTTCCCTCTTTAATTGCACGCCGGTGGGTCAGGCCTCAGATGTTATGATGGTTCCAGCATAAAGGCTTATCGGAGTCTAACTGTTGGTTTTCTTTCGCTCCAGCATTTCAGTGGTTTCTTGCTGTCGAGTCCTCACTGTTGTCTCACCTCTGTGGTTCTTTGAATATTTGTGTTCACGGAGATGTTGCACTGATGAGATAGGAAGCCTTCATGCGGACTGAACAAAGTATTAGTCTAAATCGCGACGGAAGTAAGGGCGAGGATTGTGGCCACGTAAAATCGATTTAAGCCCCCCAGTGGAAATATTTCCACTGACCGTTCTGTGGCGATTTATGTATGTTGTTGTTTGTTACTTACTGTGTGTATCACTTGTGTCTTTTTATTTTGGATGGCCATATGGCCATTTTGTGGGAAAGTAACTGTCCTTATGGCCTTCCTTTGTTTAGGTTTCCATTATGGTCTGGTCGCTTAATGTTTGTGTTTCTTTCCCTTTGGTGTCATTGGCGGGCTGAGTAAGTTAATTGTATCGATTCCTGATCTTTGTTTTACTTCTACTTTATGTGGGTTGGTACCTGATGCTCTGTCTATGGTCGGGCCGTTCAGAGTCTAACTGTTGGTTTTCTTTTGATCCAGCATTTCAATGGTTTCTTGCAGCGGAGTCCTCACCGTTGTTTCATCTCTGTGGTTGTTTGATTTTTGTGTTCACGGAGATGTTGCACTGATAAACTGGGAGGCCTTCATGCGGACTGAATAAAGTATTTGTCTTAATCGCGACGGAAGTAAGGGCGAGGATTGTGGCCATGTAAAATCTATTCAAGCACCCCCCCCCCCCGTTCCAAGGCGGTTCTTCTGTCGCGGTTTATTTTTGTTATGGTTTGTCTTTTGGTGTTTGTGTGGCTTATATTATTTTATTTTGACCATTTTGTGGGAAGGTAACTCTCCTTTTTGCGTTCCGCTATTTGTGTTTCCATTAGGGTCTGTTGTTTTATTATTGTGTTTCTTTCCCTTTGGTGTCTCTAATGGGAGCTGTGGGTTAATTGTATCAATTCCTGATCAGTGCCTCCACTTTTATTTTGGGCCTTCTGGTTTCAGCCGAGAAAAGTTTCAAAGACGTCCCCTATGTCCGTCTATGTAAAACGTGGGCCTCTGGGCGGGGCCATTTTTGGGATCCAGGGCTATATTTGAACAATCTTGGCAAACGTCCACTAGACAAAGCTCTAAAACAAATATCAATGACCTCGGATTCTGGTTTCAAACAAGGAGATTTTCCAGGCATTCTCAACACAAGAGGGCCAAGGTGGCTCTGGATCGCTCACCTAATATCAAGTTGCCACCTAGCTCCTGAAAGTCATGTGGGTGACAGCCATTCGATGGAGCATAACGGTTGCACTTACATTCCTATTAAGTTTGAATGAAACTTGCCAAAGTATTCAGAAGAAGTTTGTGTTTGAAACAAATTTTCGACATTCTTGTATTATTAGCTCTGGCAGTCATTTTGTTCGTCAGAGGAAAACGATTTTCGCTGTTCTGGTAGGGAGCCATCTGAGCAACACTCCTGTGAAGTGTGAGTCAAATTGGCTCAAGTGTTAAAGAAGGAGTTCGCATTAGTAGCAAATGAACGGATTTTTTTTCTATTTTTAACTCTGGCGGCAACCAGTTTTCCTATTTTGGAAGAGGGTCACTTAAGCAACAATCCTTAGAAGTTTGAATGAAATTGACCGAAGACTACAAAAGGAATTTTTGTTAAAAGATCAGTTTTTCTTTTTTCAGCTCTGGTGGCCATCTTGTTCGTCAGAGTGGAACGATTTTAGCTTTTTTTGGAAGAAGTTACCTAGGCAACATTCCTGTGAATTTGAATCAAACTGACTCAAGGGTTTAGAAGGAGTTCGCGAGTTTGAAGCAAATTTGTGATGTTTTTTTTGTTTTTAGCTCTGGTGACCATTTTGTTCATCGGAGCGAGATTGTGTTGGCCATTTTGGTAGAGGGTCATCTCAGAAACATTCCTATGAAGTTTGAATGAAAATGGCCCCAGGGTACAGGACGAGTTGTCGTTTACAGATTTGTTTTGTATTTTTAGCTCTTGTAACCATCTTGTTCGTCAAAGCGGAACCAATATAACTATTTGGGAAGGATGTCACTTAGGCAACATTCCTATGAAGTTTGAATTCAATTGGCACAAGGGTTTAGGAGGAGTTCGCGTTTGAAGCAAATTTATGATGTTTTCATATTTTTAGCTCTGCCGGCCATTTTGTTCATTGGAGCGGATCGTTTAGCTATTTTTGTACGGGTTCATTTGAGCAACACTCTTATGAAGTTTTAATGAAATTGGCCCAAGGGTGTAGGATAAATTGTCGGTTGAAGATTATTTTATATTTTTAGCTCTGGCAGTCATCTTGTTTGGCAGAGCGAAACGATTTTAGATATTTTATAGGGAGTGACCTACATTCCTGTGAAGCTTGAATCCACTTGGCCCAAGGGCTTAGGAGGGGTTCGCGTTTGAAGCAAATTTACGATGTTTTTTTCTATTTTTAGCTCTGACGGCCATTTTGCTCATTTGAGCGGAACCGCTTAAGCTATTTTTGGTAGAGAGTCACCAAAGCAACATTCCTATTAAGTTTGAATGAAATTGGCCGGAGGGTACAGGAGGAGTTGGCTTTTAAATATTTTTCTACTTTTAGCTCTGGTGGCCATCTTGTTAACGGAGCGGAACGATTTTAGCTATTTTGGTAGGGAGCCACCAAAGCAACATTCCTGTACAAGGTGAATCAAATTGGTCCAATGGTTAGGGAGGAGTTTGCAATAAAATCAAATTGTTGACGACGCACGACAGACGACGCCAACGGACGACGGATATTCACTGATCCAAATAGCTCACCATGAGCACTGATGTAAAAAGGAAATGAAACATTGCTTTGTAACTTTCCCACAAAATGGCCAAATGGCCATCCAAAATAAAAAGACACAAGTGATACATACAGTGAGTAGTCACAAACAACAACATAAATAAACCGCCACAGAAGAACCGCCTTGGAACGGTCAGTGGAAAGAATTCCACTGGGGGCTTAAATCGATTTTACATGGCCACAATCCTCGCCCTTACTTCCGTCGCGATTTAGACAAATACTTTGTTCAGTCCGCATGAAGGCCTCCTATCTCATCAGTGCAACATCTCCATGAACACAAATAATCAGAGAGAGGTGAGACAACGGTGAGGGCTCGACAGCAAAAAAAAAAACACTGAAATGCTGGAGTAAAAGAAAACCAACAGTTAGACTCCAATGGGCCCGACCAGAGACAGAGCATCAGGCACCAACCAACATTACCTTGAATTAGATCTCTCTAATCCTCAATAAGCCTTTACGTTGAGACCGTCATAGAATCTGAGGCCAGACCCACTGGCGTGCAATTAACAAGAGGGCCATGATGGCCCTGGATCGCTCACCTGATCCACAGTGTAACAAGTGGGCCCCAGGGAGGGCCATTATTGGCCGAAGGGCTTTATTGTGCATAATGTTAAGGGAGGTCTTAAAGGTGAAGCTTCATACCAAACAAAAACAAAGGCTATAATTTGAACAATCTTGGCAAAGGTCCACTAGATGACGCTACACACCAAATATCAAAGACCTGGGCCTTGCTGTTTCAGAGAAGAAGATTTTTATAAAGATATTTCCTACATAAGCCTATGCACCAGGCTATATAAGTCTCTGTAAAACCAAAGGGCCCCGGGGTGGGGGGCATTTGTGGCCCCAGGGCTATAATTTTAACAAACTTGGTAGAGGTCCACTACATGAAGCTCCATACCAAATATCAAAGACCTGGGCCTTGCAGTTTCAGAGAAGAAGATTTTTAAAAATTTCCCTTTATAAGTCTATGTAAAACCAAAGGGTCTCTGGGCGGCAACATTTTTGGCCCCAGGGCTATAATTTCAACAATCTTGGTAGAGGTCCACTAGATGGCGCTTCATACCAAATATGAAAGACCTGGGCTTTCTGGTTTCAGACAAGAAGATTTTTAAAGGTTTTCCCTATAAAAGCCTATGTAAAACCAGTGGGCCCTGGCGCGGGGGCATTTTTTGGCCCAAGGGCTATAATTTGAACAATCTTGGTAATGGTCCACTTGACGAAGCTACTTACCAAATATCAAAGACCTGGGCCTTCTGGTTTCAGACAAGAAGATTTTTAAAGGTTTTCCAGATATAAGCCTATGTAAAACCAGTGGGCCCCGGGGCGGGGCCGGTTTTGGCCCCAGGGCTATAATTTGAACAATCTTGGTAGAGGTCCACTAGATGAAGCTTCATACCAAATATCAAAGACCTGGGTCTTCTGGTTTCAGACAAGAAGATTTTTAAAGGTTTTCCATATATAAGCCTATGTAAAACCAGTGGGCCCCGGGGTGGGGCTGTTTTTGGCACCAGGGCTATAATTTGAACAATCTTGGTTGCGATCCACTAGACAAAGCTACATACCAAATATCAAAGACCTGGGCCTTCTGGTTTCAGACAAGAAGATTTTTAAAGGTTTTCCCCATATAAGCCTAAGTAAAACCAGTGGGCCCCGGGGCGGGGCCATTTTTGGCCCCAGGGCTAATAATCCATCCACTGGTTAAGCAGGAGAAGCTCTGGTGGCCATTTTGTTCGCCCGAGCTGAACAGTATGAGCAATTTTGGTAGAGGGACACCAAACGATCATTCCTGTGAAATAATTTCAATATCCATCCACTGGTTAAGGAGAAGAAATCGTTTAAAAGTTTTTCTATTCTTAGCTCTGGCGGCCATTTTGTTCACCCAAGCGGAACGGTATGAGCATTTTTTGATGAGATTCACCAAAGGAACATTCCTGTGAAATAATTTCAAAATCCATCCACTGGTTAAGGAGAAAAAGCCGTTTAAACGTTATTCTATTTTTAACTCTGGCGGCCATTTTGTTCACCCGAGCGGAACGGTTTGAGCAATTCTGGTAGAGGGTCACACAAGGAACATTCCTTTGAAATAATTTCAAAATCCATCCACTGGTTAAGGAGAAAAAGCCGTTTAAACATTATTCTATTTTTAGCTCTGGCGGCCATCTTGTTCACCCGAGCAGAACGGTTTGAGCAATTTTGGTAGAGGGTCACCCAAGGAGCATTCCTGTGAAGTAATTTTAAAATCCATCCACTAGTTAAGGAGAAGAAGTGGTTTAAAGGTTTTTCTATTTTTAGCTCTGGCGGCCATCTTGTTCACTGGAGCGGAATGGTTAGAGCAATTTTGGCAGAGGGTCACCCAAGGAACATTCCTGTGAAGTAATTTTGAAATCCATCCACTGGTTAAGGAGAAGAAGTCCTTTAAAGATTTTTCTATTTTTAGCTCTGGCGGCCATTTTGTTCACCCGAGCGGAACAGTTTGAGCAATTTTGGTAGAGGGTCACCCAAGGAACATTCCTGTGAAGTAATTTCGAAATCCATCCACTGATTAAGGAGAAGAAAGCCTTTAAAGGTTTTTCTATTTTTAACTCTGGCGGCCATTTTGTTCACCCCAGCGGAACGGTTTGAGCAATTTTAGTAGAGGGGCTCCCAAGGAACATTCCTGTGCAATAATTTCAAAATCCATCTAGTGGTTCAGGAGAAGAAGCCATTTAAACGTTATTCTATTTTTAGCTCTGGCGGCCATTTTGTTCACCCGAGCGGAACGGTTTGAGCAATTTTAGTAGAGGGGCACCCAAGAAACATTCCTGTGCAATAATTTTAAAATCCATCCACTGGTTAAGGAGAAGAAGTCGTTTAAAGGTTTTCCTATTTTTAGCTCTGGCGGCCATTTTGTTCACCCGAGCGGATCTGTTTGAGCAATTTTGGTAGAAGGTCATCCAAGGAACATTCCTGTGAAATAAATTCAAAATCCATCCACTGGTTAAGCAGGAGAAGTCGTTTGAAGATTTTTCTATTTTTAGCTCTGGCGTCCATCTTGTTCACCCGAGCGGAACAGTTTGAGCAATTTTGGTAGAGGATTACCCAAGGAGCATTCCTGTGAAATTAGATCAAAATCTGTCCAGCAGTTTTGGAGAAGAAGTTGTTTAAAGCAAAAGTTGACGACGGACGACGGACGACGGACAAAGACCGATCCCAAAAGCTCACCTTGAGCACTTCGTGCTCAGGTGAGCTAAAAAGGGAAGCAAAGTTGCCAACCGTGATTGCGTTAACTACCATGCATAGGGATGACAGCCTTGAACAGGGATGACAGCCTTGAGACGACCGACAGAAAACAACACTGCTGTGGGATGAGTGGCTTCAGTTTACAGACTTTCAGTTTTCTTCACCAATTACAATGTACTTCATGCATAAAAGTGGTACCAAACTGATCCGCACGGGGTCTTGAAGAGAGGAAAAGATACTCGTAAATTATATAACATTAGGATAATCCACCTAACAAGTTTGGAGTGGTTTACTTTCTATCACAGGAGAGTAAGGTGTTTGTTTGATCGGGTCCACAAGCGTCCAACTGTTGGTTTTCTTTTGCTCAAGCATTTCAGTTAATTCATGCTGTTGAGTATTCATCCTTGCTTCATCTCTGTATTCTTCTCGGAGATGTTGCACCGATGTTTTAGAAATCCTCCATGCAGACTGAACAAATTATTTTCTGAACCATAACAAAACCAAGGGTGTGGACTGTGGTCTCTTAAAATCGATCTAAGCCATCCCCCCCCCCCACACCCCCGCCAGTAAAAAAAACTTTTACTGACCGTTCAAAGGCGGTTCTGTTGTGATGTATTATTGTTATATTTCGTTTTCGCATGTATTTATAGTTAGTATCGTTTTATTTTGTAAAGCTGTTTGTGATAAGTGTAACAAAAATGTATGTGCGTTCATAAAGAGTGTAGACTCAGATGAGGCACCTCGCTCGGATCCTGGTCTACACTGTTTGCATATACCCAAAATGGGGAAACCAGGCAAAAATGTGTTATTCTTTGTTTGATTTGACGTTTTACATCACGGTCAACACTATTAATGTCATTTTCGAGACGTTACTTCCATTTTTTTGGACTTTTAACCTACCTAGTGATGGAATGACATCTCAAGCCTTACCGCACAAACAAACAGTTAGGGTTTATATGCATGGACGTTCAGACTCTAACCACTGTGACTAACCAGGCTTTCTAAGAGGCTTTACAAGATCTAATGTTCGGTCCGTTTCAGCTCCGCGTGGAAGCACCATGCAGCCCAATCTATTTCTCCAAGTACCGATGGGTGGGGGCGAGCATATATGGGTTTTGGTCATTCACGATTAGGGATTGTTTGACTGTTGACCGCCGTAATGTAGAAGTGGTTCTGATGCAATTTCGTCTATGGAATGTGTCTTCGTGTTTGTGAAAAATAGAAGTGATGGCAATGGGCAGGAATCGACACAATTAACCCACAGCTCCCATCAGAGACGCCAAATGGAAAGAAACACAACATGAAACAACAGACCCGAAAGAAACATCAATAGCGGAAAGCCAAAGGGACAGTTACTTTCCCACAAAATGGTCAAATGGCCAATTGATTTGAAGACTTAAATCAGCCTGTTAACACTTATCCTGTTGAATAATTACTATAGCCACACCCATTTCTGACATTGAACCAATCAGATTACTTGATGTAATTTTATTCCTGCAAATTTCAAACTGAATGTCAAACATTGTAGATCCAGATCAGATTGATTCCTCTTAAGCTAATCTGGATCTACGCTGTTTGCAGAGGTAAGGGTTGTCGTGAACAGCTGGATAAGGGTTAATTCACACCATTAGAATGTAGTCGTATAGAAAATTGAAATGAATGCAATAATCGGGAATCGATACAATTGCCTTACACCTCCCATGCAAAGTAAAAGAAACACCAAGATAAAAGAACTTCACCACGATTAAGACATCACAAGCAGAAAGCCCAAAACGACAGATTTTTTCCCTAAAAATGGCCAAATGCCTTTCGAAATAAAAAGGTAGTAGCAATACACAATGTCAAATACAAATAATAACAATCATAAATAACAACAGAAACACTGCCTTAAAACGGTCAGTAAAACACTTTTACTGGGGGAGGGGGGGGCGCTTTCATCGATTTAACGTGGCCATACTCCTCGCTCTTAGAAGTGTCGTAGTTGAGACTTATACTTTGTTCTGTCAGCGGTAAGTAACTCACCATTGCAACATCTCCGAAGACATGAAAATCAAACAAATACAGAGAGGAAACAAAAATGAGGACACGACAGCAAGAAAAAACCTGAAACGTTAAAGCAAAAGAAAACGAACATTTGCACTCTTCCGGTCCACACGAAGACGATATTTTGTCCCGGGGAATCTTTATACAGAGTATGTAGCTGCGCGAGTATTAGATTATAAAAATCATACATGGGTGTGAGGGTGGATAGAAAAATCCCTCCTGATGGTCACTATCCGTCGTCATGAGGCTTTCCGAGTGATGCTGGACAGTGATCCCAAGGGACGGAGTTTTCGATATACCCATCATACCGCTGTAAGATTCTTTTTTCTTGCACCCCAGATAAGGAAATCCATAGTTTTAGCTTGGAATGGAAATTCAGTTCTAACCCTGGTGTTCTTACCCAAAATTAAATCTTTTCGCGTATTTGATAAATGCACTGGTTGAATACGACCTCATATGCGCCGTCGTTAAGGTTGACATCACAGCACGTAACGCGACGTCACTAAACATTCCAGTAGTGTTATCACAATATGGCGGACGTCTGTAACCGAAGTGACTGCAGCATTAAATTTCCGCACTAAGAAATGGAAGGTATGCAAGAAAAAGAATCCTACACGGGTGTGGGGGTGGGTGGAAAAATCCGTCCCTCGGGATCACTGTCTGGCATCACTCGGCAAGCCTCGCGATGCCGGGCAGTGACTCTCGGGATGGATTTTTCTATCCGACCCTCACACGCATGTAAAATTCATATAAACTTGCATACCTTTCATTTCTGACATATTTTAACTATGTCTCAATCTTTTATTAGCATGCAGCATTTCTTACACGGCTGTACGTTTAGGAAACAACTAACATTAATATAGAGGATCTTACATGGGTGTTCATGTTTTATTGAATTTATTAAACGAGTTGAGGGAAAGGGATAAAATGCAAGGCTTTGCCGAGCATTTTATCTCTTTTCTTCAACGAATTTAATAAATTGCAGACATAGAGGATCTTACATGAGTGCTCATGTATTATTGAATTTATTTTACGAGTTGAGGAAAAGGGGGGCAAAATGCGAGGCTGTGCCGAGCATTTTATCCCTTTTCCGCTACGAGTTTTATAAATTCAATAATACATGAGCACGAATGCAAGATTCTATTTATCATAAGACATTTAAAACGTATTTTATTCACGATTGTTTGCAAAAAAAATGTAAATATTCCGCCATTAGTAAACGCGACGTCGTTAACGACGTCGTACATGTAACGTTACGGGACGTACCTAGCTTATTTGCATATTTAATCCACTAGTGGATTATCGAAAATATTACATGGAGTTATTACACTCTCAGACGAGACGTCATTTGATAAATATGTTTATAAAACAATTAACTAAGATATGTGTTTATGTAAAACTTACATGGATATATGCTTATGAAATAACTAGTATAGATATCTTTATGTGAAACAACTTACACAATTATATGTTTATGAAATATTTAACATGGGTCAACTTAGATGGATATATGTTTATGAAAAACTTACATGGATATACGTTTATAAAACAATTTTTCGATTGGTTCGCAACTTTCTTTGCCTCGGAGTCAGATTTAGTAACCTTTTTTTCTTCTATATCCTGTAAGAGAAACAAAGCATTCTTTTGATACAAGGGCCATATATGGAACCATTCTATTGAGTTTTAGCCTTTCTATGCTGTTCTGAGTAGAAAATTAGTAGTCTTTGAAAGTTTTAAATTACCGCTCATCGTATACATTTGTACTGGCAAACTTTGAATCAAATATTCATCAATGAAAGTGATACATCTTCCGGAGATGAAACTGTTTCAATTTTTGTTCCTTCTTTACCCTAACAAGAGGGCCATGATGGTTCTAGATCGCTCACCTGATCCACACTGTAACAATGAAATGGTAGGTAATACAGTAAGGTGCCTTGTCAGAAGGAAAATACAGGCCAAATATGAAAGCTCTATCTCAAATGGTTAAAAACTTATGATAAAGTAGGTCAAAGGTCAAGGTCACAGATCAAACTTTTTGTATGGATGTGAAGCCATTGTCACAAGGAATATACATGCCAAATAAGAAGGCTCTATCTCAAATGGGTCCAAAGTTATGATTCAGTAGGTCACAGATCAAGGTCAAGGTCACAGCTCAAATTATTGGCATGAGTGGGAAGACCTTTTCACAAGGAACATACATACCAAATATGAAGGTGCTAACTTAAATGATTCAAAAGTTATGACTAAAACGATCAAAGGTCAAGGTAAAAAAATTTGCAAGGTTGAGAAGCCCTTGTCACAAGTCATGTCAAATATGAAGGCTCTATCTTAAATGGTTCAAAAGTTATGAGAAAGAAGGTAAAAGGTCAAGGTCACAGGTCAAAATTTTTGTATGGGTGAAAGTCGTTGCCACAAGGAACATACATGACAAAGATGAAGGCTCTACCTCAAATGGTTCAAAAGTTATGATAAAATAGGTCACATGTCAAATCAAAGATCAAGGTCATAAGACAAATTTTTGTATTGGTCGGAAGACCTTCTCATAAGGAACATACATGCCAAATATGAAGGCACCATCTCAAATGGTTCAAAAATTATGATCAAGTAGGTCAAATGTCAAGGTAAAGGTCACATTTTATGTATGAATTGGAAACCCTTGTCGCATGGAACCTACATGCCAAATATGAAGGCTGTATCACAAATGCTTAAAACGTTATGACAAAGTAGGTGATGGGTCAAAGGTCTAGGTGATGGGTCTAAAATTTTAAATGGCTGGTAAAAAGCCTTGTCACAACGAACATACATGCCAAATATGAAGGCTCTATCTCATATGGTTCAAAAGTTATGATCAAGTAGATCACAGGTCAAGGTCAAAGGTCAAATATTTTTATATTAGTGGGAAGCCCTTGTCAAAAGGAACCTACATGCCAAATATGAAGGCTTTATCTCAAACGGTTCAAAAGTTATGACAAAATAAACTAGTGATCTACTTTTTTATTTGACATGACCCATATTTGAACTGAGATATTGTCCAGATGATCATTCTGAGCAAGTCTTATGATGACTGGACTAAAACTTTGGCCCCTAGGAGTGTTCACAAAGTTTTTCTATGATTTGACCTGCTGGCCTACTTTTTGAACCAACATGACCCATATTCAAACTTGATCCAGATATTGTCAAGATTATCATTCTGAGCAAGTTTGATGATGATCGGACCAAAATTGGGGCCTCTAGTGTGACCAGACATGACCCATATTCGAAATTAACCGAGATAATGTCAAATGATCAGTCTGAGCAAGTTAGATTACGAACAGACCAAAACTGTGGCCGCTAGAGTGTTCACAACGTTTTTCTATGATTTGACCTACTGACCTACTTTTTGACCCAACATGACCTGTATTCAAACTTAACCGAGATATTGCCAAGATGATCATTCTGAGCAAGTTTGATGATGATCAGACGAAAACTGTGGTCTCTAGTGTGTTCACATGGTTTTCTACGATTTGACCTACTATCTGACCCGACATGACCCATATTCGAACTTAACCTAGATATTGTCAAGCTGATCATTCTGAGCATGTTTGATAATGATTAGACTAAAATTGCAGTCTCTAGAGTGTAAAAAAGATTTTTCTATGATTTGACCTACTTTTTGACCCCATATGACCCATATTCGAACTTTACCGTGATATTGTTAGGATGATCATTCTGAGCCAGTTTGAGGATGATTCGACCAAAAAATGTGGCCTCTAGAGTGTTAACAAGGTTTTTCTACGGTTTGACCTACTGACCTACTTTTTTACTCCACATGACCCATATTCGAACTTTACCGAGATATTGTAAGGATGATCATTCTGAGCAAGTTTGAGGATGATAGGACCAAAACTGGGGCCTCTAGAGTGTTAACAGGGTTTTTTCTATGATTCGACCTACTGACCCACCTTTTGACCCGACATGACCCATATTTGGACTTGACCGAGATATTGTCAGGATGATCATTCTGAGCAAGTTTGATGATGATTGGACCAAATATGTGGCCTCTAGAGTGTTAACAAGGTTTTTCTATTAATTGCCCAAAGACCTATTTTTTGACCCGACATGACCCATATTTGAACTTGACCGAGATATTGTCAAGATGATCATTCTGAGCAAGTTTGAGGATGATTGGACCAAATCTGGGGCCTCTAGAGTGTTAACAAGGTTTTTTCTATGATTTGACCTACTAACCTACTTGTTTACTCGATATAACCCATATTCGAACTTGACTGAGATATTGTCAGGATGCTCATTCTGAGCAAGTTTGAGGATGATTGGACCAAATCTATGGCCTCTAGAGTGTTAACATGGTTTTTCTATGATTTGTCCTACTGACCTATTTTTTGACCCGATATGACCCATATTTTAACTTGACCGAGATATTGTCAGGATGATCATTCTGAGCAAGTTTGAAGATGCTTGGACCCAAACTGTGGCCTCCAGAGTGTTAACAAGGTTTTTATATGGTTTGACCTACTGACCTACTTTTTGACCCCACATGACACGTATTCAAACTTGACCGAGATACTGTCAGGATGATCATCCTGAGCAAGATTAAGGATGATTGGACCAAAACTGTGGCCTCTAGAGTGTTAACAAGGTTTTCCTTTGATTTGACCTGGTGACCTACTTTTTGACCCGATATGACCCATATTCGTACTTGACCGAGATATTGTCAGGACGATCATTCTTAGCAAGTTGGAGGATGATTGGACCAAAGCTGTGGCCTCTAGAGTGTTAACAAGGTTTTTCTATGACTTGCACTACTGACCTACTTTTTGACCGTACATGACCCATATTTGAACTCGACTGAGATATTGTCATGATAATCATTCTGAGCAAGTTTGAAGATGATTGGACCCAAACGGTGGCCTCCAGAGTGCAAACAAGGTTTTTCTATGGTTTGACCTACTGACCTACTTTTTGACCCGTAATGACGCATATTCAAACTTGACCGAGACACTGTCAGGATGATCATTCTGAGCAAGTTTGAGGATGATCGGACCAAAACTGGGGCCTCTAGAGTGTTAACAAGGTTTTCCTTTGGTTTGACCTGGTGACCTACTTTCTGACCCGACATTACCCATATTCGAACTTGACCGAGATATTGTCAGGATGATCATTCTGAGCTCTGAGCAAGTTTGAGGATGATTGGACCAAAACTGTGGCCTCTAGAGTGTTAACAAGGTTTTCCTTTGATTTGACCTGGTGACCTACTTTTTGACCTGACATGACCCCTATTCGAACTTGACCGAGATATTGTCAGGATGGTCATTCTGACCAAATTTGATGATGATTGGACCAAAACTGTGGCCTCTAGAGTGTTAACAAGAAAAAGTTAACGCACGACGGATGAAGGACGACGGACGACTGACGACGGACGGCGAACGACGACGCCGGGCATCTCACAGTCACAAAAGCTCACCATGACCTTCGGTCAGAGGTAAGGGCGAGGATTATGGCCATGTAAAATCGATTTAAGCCCCCCCCCCCCCAGTGGAATTCTTTCCACTGACCGTTCCAAGGCGGTTCTTCTACGGTGGTTTATTTATGTTGTTGTTTGGTACTACTTACTGTGTGCATTACTTGTGTCTTTTTATTTTGGATGGCCATTTGGCCATTTTGTGGGAAAGTAACTGTCCTTATGGCCATCCTTTGTTTAGGTTTCCATTATGGTCTGGTCGCTTCATGTTTGTGTTTCTTTCCCTTTGTTGTCTTTGATGGGTGGAGTAAGTTAATTGTATCGATTCCTGATCTTTGTTTTACTTCTACTTTACAAGGATGTCAAGTAGCAGAAACCAACAGACTTCCATGTTTCAGAAACAGAATTGTCTGTTTAGGCGCCGAAATTAGTATGTTTTATATGCTGATGTATCCATTTCTCTTATATGGCAAATACCAACACTGCTTGCTTTTCATCAATTTCATCACGTTAACAGGTCCGTGAAATGAACACCCCCATAAACCCCGCTTAATATAGAGAAAACTAGGATTTACAGGGGTATACATTTTTTTTCTTATTTTTTGGTTCCAGACAACGAGGCGGTCCTAAAGAGCCCCAACCCCCTAACCCCCCATTACCGAAGTTTAGAGTATAAAAATAAAATTATCAAAACATTTTCATCAGAAATATAACCGTAATGGTGTGTGGCCATCGATTTCAGGCCACTTGGTTGTCAAAGGCCACAAGTTAACAATACTGCAACACACATACTGCTACGGAACATGAGGTCAATGATGATCAATAAAAATAAATTGCATGCAAATGAATTTTATTTACTGGTAAATAGACGTAGCGCAATAAATCAACCCACCCACACGTACCAGGAAGTGTTTTTCAATATCAAATCGGTTCACAGGTATATGCCTAGGGTCCTAATATCGGACGTTTGCAAACAAAATACAGTACTATTCCTATATTAAGACCACCTTTGGGACAGGGGACAGTTCAAAAGTGGTCTTACAGACCACTTTTGAACTGTCCCAAAGACGATCCCTAGTCAGAGGACATTGTGCGCGGAAAGCACAGAGATAGTATAAGACTTAGTTTGTCCTACTAAATAAGCTTTTTAAAGCAAAATTAGTATAAATTAGGCGGAATTCACTGTATATCCAGATCAGACATTGCAGCAAGACGCACACTGTCACGGTCTATGCTGATTGCATAATGTACTGGAAATTAAAGCTTAAACGAAACACTCTTAATCTAGGTACAGGATCATTGTTCCAGCCACCATTCAGGGACAATCAAGTCATTAGTTGAAAAGCTCTGGTAAAAAAAAAGATTGAAATTCTCGAGTTACAAGACCAAAACTGGTGTTGTGATACTTACATTAAAATCACTTTCAAAGTCTGTTATGGACATCTCCTTTACTCGCGCTAGCAGATTATCAATAAGTATTCGCTTTGGACCAGACATACTCTCTGTAAAGAAAAATGGAAGTGAAGGCAACGATCAGGAATCGATACAATTAACCCAAACTCCCATCAGAGACACCAAAGGGAAAGAAACACGAACATGAAACAACTAGACCCTTATGGAAACATCAATAGCGGAAAGCCAAAAGGACAAATACTTTCCCACAAAATGGAAATTGGCTATCCAAATCAAAATAATATAAGTGATACACACACTCAAAGACAAGCCATAACATAAATAAACCATGAAAGAAGAAACGCCATGGAACGGTCAGTGAAACGAATTCTACTTGGGGCTTAAATAGATTTTATGTGGCCACAATCCTCGTCCTTACTTCCATCGCTATTAGACAAATAATTTGTTCAGTCCGCATGAAAAATAGAAGTGGAGGCAATGATCAGGAATATATACAATCAACCCACAGCTCATATCAGAGACACCAAAGGGAAAGAAACACAAACATAAAACAACAGACCCTAATGGGAACACCAACAGCGGAAAGACAAAAGGACAGTTACTTTCCCACAAATGGCCAATAGGCTATTCAAAATAAAATAGCACAAGCAACATAAACACCCAAGGACAAACCATAACAAAAATAAACCGCGACAGAAGAACCGCCTTGGAACGGTCAGCGGAAACGACTTCCAATTGGGGGCTTAAATCGATTTTACGTAGCCACAATCCTCGCTCTTACTTCCGTCGCGATTTAGACAAATAATTTATTCAGTCCGCATGAAAGCCTCCTAACACATCAATGCAACATTTCCGTGAGCATAAAAATTAATCAACCAGAGAGATTCAACAACGCTGAGGACTCGACAGGAAGACACCACTGAAATGCTGGGGCAAAAGAAAACCAACAGTTACACTCCGATGGGCCCGACCAGAGACAGAGCATCAGGCACCAACCAACATTACATAAAAATAGATTCTCTCTTATTCCCAATAAGCCTTAACCCTGGAACCGTCTTAGAATCCGAGACTTGACCCTTCGGCGTGCAATTAAAGAGGGAAGCAAAGTTGTTAACCCTGATTGGATTAACTACCATGCAAGCAGTCTGTTGTATAACATTTATGTTGTACCCAATCGTTTTATATCGAAGAATGATTTTCCGAAATTAGGGGCTGAAATCGTTGCAATTATATATTTTTCTGAATTTATATACTAAGTCACCATAAAATTAAGGTTCCGGATTTAAGTCCAACATTGAATTTTAAAATTAAATCGGAATGACGTCTATAAAATTTTGAAAAGGCTGTGTCTTTCCCTTTGGTGTCTCTGATGGGAGATGTGGGTTGATTGTATCGATTCCTGATCATTGCCTCCACTTCTATTTTGCGTAGTTTGTGATACCGGTAACCATGATTAAGAAGTTTAGCAGTTAACAATTTATTACGAGTGTTACATGACAGTCACATGACTAGACATGGCCAGTGTCAGTTACATCACTAGACACTAGACACGCTGGCAAATCGAATTAATTGCAAAATATAAACGCCATGTGGTGCTGCACGAGGAACATCACCATCCAAGGAACAATTACAATTTCTAATCGCGTTTAGTATACATTTTGCAAGAAACAAATCTATCTACTATAGATAGATATAAATCCAAAAACGGGGCCTCGGTATCAGGAAAATTTATTTAACTGAAGTTCTGGGGGTAAATTTGACTGACCAAACCATCGAAATAGGTATTGTCAATATTTAATAAACCATCTAAATATCTAGAAATCGAGCTAAAGGCTTCAATTATTTCAGATTGGTTTTCAACGGAAAGGGACATCATGAAGTCTCTTCCATAACAAAACAAGAACAAATCAGCCACATGGGGTGCACAATTTGTACCCATCGGAATATCCACAACTTGTCTAAATAACTTATTATTATCACAGAGAATCATCATACTTCCAAGCACGTAATGCTATCATAGTAAACTACGTCCCTTTTATCATTTGTGGTTGCTCAGTAATAAAACAAATATGTCAAATGTCTCTCTAAACTATTATTATATGACCTAATATATAGCTAAAAATAGAATTAACACATGCGTTTAAGATAACTTCTTTTGTATGTGAAACAATCGTCAATGAAACAGAATTAAAACTGTTTCGTAGAGTTAAAACTGTTTCGTAGCAATTCATAAAAGGCATCGTGTAGATGCTATTTTCAAAGCTTTAACGATATTCACTGGCCTATTTCCATTTGCTATTTAACACATGCAAAAAGGTATTAGAATTTACAAGATAGAACAATCTCGTTTTCCTTGTTAGTCGTTTTTGTTTTGTTTTGTTGATTTCTTTGTTTGTTTTGTTTGTTAAGAATAGGATTTTATTTTCTTACTTTCAATGTTCATGATGAGGTGATGCCCATATCACGTAAACTCGCCTTTACAGTTTTGACTCTCTTAAATTCCAATTTTATGTGGTAAAACCGGCGTTTACAGGGGTATAAATTTTTTTATTTTGTTCTGCTGAAAAACATAACTTGTGTGTACTCGTTGGAAGCCCCTTGTCTAGGAGGTTCTAACGAGTTCCCACAATCTATGTTTTGAGCAAAACAAATGAAAAATCTCAGACTTTTTTATCTGATAATTTTCTATTTTTGGTGTTAAAATTTTCAATATATTTGAATAGGCATGTTTTCGTATTGAGAAGAAGTCGCTTAATTTCATCATCAGGATAACAAGTCGTGTAATGAACACCCCTCTAAAACCTAATTTATATAGAGAAAAGTGTGGTTTACTGAGGTATTTATTATTTTCCCTCATCACGAAAATATGCCTCTATAATTCTGACCCACTTGAACCCCACTTTATATAGTAAAACTGGGGTTTACAGAGGTAAATAAAAATAAAAAAATGAGTTCATTTCAGAGCAATGAAAACATTCATAAGAAAGAAGATGGGTCATACTACGTAGTTTCGGCTAATAAAGCCTCATCAGTGACCCTGTAATGATCCGGCAAAGAAAGCCAGAGGAAACATACTGCAATTTTGCGAATTTCGAATAGGCAGTCGATTCAAAGACTGATATGAATCAAAATGGGGTCCAAATAATTAATAACCTGTCTAGAATACGAGTCTAAACCTTATGTCACTTATTTCTGCTCTATAAAATAGATTGTGGGTACTCGTAAGAACCGCCTCGATGAGGCGGTTCTAACGTGTACCCACAATCTATATTTTTAGCAGATATAAGTAAAATATCACAATTTTTCATCTTAAAATTTTGTCCGACTGTAAAATTTTCAATGTATTTGCATAGGCGTGTTTTCGTAATGTTATTTTTGCTCAAAACATAAACTGTGGTACTCGTTTGGATACTATCAAATATTTTCACCTGAAAACACACAAATTGGTACACGTGTGTGTTGTCGTAATGTCATGTAGCGCTGTACTTGGGTTCATTGAGTGCAGTCCACTGTCTCCATTACATATAACGCTGTGACTACAATTATTAACGCTTTACTGTGTTTAGGAGTCGATTGTGTGTAATACGTCACCAGAGACGCAACGTGCTCAGTCATAACGCCGTGGACTACAGTCAATCAAATGCTGCGTTTACCAATCAGAACGTGTATTTTTGGGTGATGTTGCTTAACAACATTACAGTATGAAAACACGCCTATATAATGCTGACTCCTTTGAACCCCACTTTTATATAGAAAAAAAATGGGGTTTACAGTGGTAAACCTTGTTTTTCTTATTTCTGTTCTAAAATATAGATTGTTGGTATTGGTAAGAACCGCCTCATTGAGACATTTCTAATGAGTACCCATAATATATATTTTGAGCATAAATATGAAAGATATCACAATTTTTCATCTTAACATTTTCGTGATTTCTTTTTTCAGTGGTATAATTTACAATGTATTTATATAAGTGTGTCTTCTTTTCTTAATTTTCTCTTAGAAAATGAGTTTCAAATATCTCAAGAAGCATTTTCTTCTGAAGCCACTCACTCACATTCTCAGCTTGATGGGAGTTACCACTGGCACCCTGATAACTGAACAGTGTGGAAATCTTATTTTTTTTTGTTGTTGTTGTTGTTTTCATAGTCAAATAATCTGTTTATTTTTCTTATGGTTTGTCTTTGATTGTGTGTATCGCTCATATGTTTTGGTTTTAGATAGCCAATTGGCCATTTTGTGACTAAGTAGCTTTCCTTTTAGCTTTCCGCTGTTGATGTTTCCGTTGGGGCCTAGTTATTGTGACTCGAACTTTTGATTGACCTAAACTGTTCATATGTCATTAATACTATTTGTTTAATACTTCCACACGGCAATTCTTACACATTTTCTTTACACAAAATATAACTGAACAAGTAGTTCTTGAAATGCACGCAAATAGTTAAGTAAGAGAAAAGGATTTGTCTGTCACATTCTGATTGACAGCAATAAAAAGTTTTTTCAATAGACACTTTGTGAAACAAAAATGGTTCTGATTATTTTGGATACAATATTAAAAGATATTTGACGGGTATTATAAGTGTGCGTAAGGAACATGACGGACTCAGTACCAATGGCGTTTTTGTATGGGAAGTTGTGTTTTAAACTTGTCAACGTGTACATTGTGCTGTGCCCTGACTTTGGAGAGAAGCAATACAATATGCTAACTTAAAAGATGTAGCACTTTAGTCACAAAGATAAATATATAGCTGTCTACAATATATTTTTATAATGTTTCTTGTAATACTTTTTTGTTATTTGTTTCAAATGAACATTATAACAGTTAATTGAAAGGGACTGAAAACAATTTGCTATTCACCCATAAGTTTGCTGTGTAAATGGCATTTCTCTAACGATACAATTGCAGGTAAATTGCGGATTAAAATGTAAACCTTAGTTTTCTTGACATAAAATCAGATTTTGTGGGAAAGTAACTGTCCTTATGGCCTTCCTTTGTTTAGGTTTCCATTATGGTCTGGTCGCTTAATGTTTGTATTTCTTTCCCTTTGGTGTCTTTGATGGGTGGAGTAAGTTAATTGTATCGATTCCTGATCTTTGTTTTACTTCTACTTTACAAGGGCATTACATGTGCATGTTAATGTGATGAAAATAAAATTGGATAAAATTAGCAAATTTTGTATGTTTAAATGTACATAAATAATAATAATAATAATAATAATAATTATGATACTACGTTAACTATTGCTACTACTACCACTACTGATAATGATTTTAATAATAAAACGAAGATGATAATAATTATACTGTTACTACTGTTTTCCACTACTGCTACTATTACTGGGTCCCAACCGATCGGGGCTTGAAGAAATAAATTGGGCTGTCTGATGCTTCCACGCAGAGCTGAAACTGACAGCACATGAGTACAGGTAAACCGTTCAGGAGGTCTTAGCCTGCCTAGGCAAAGTGATGTGAGTCAGACTGTCCCTATATATAAACCCTTTTGGGTTTTTTTGGGGTGGCAGGGCTTGAGATGCCATTTCATCTCAATATCGGGTAAATGTCTCAGAAATTGGAAGCAACGTCTCCAAAATGACCTTAATAATGTTGTCGGGAACATAAAATCACAATACAAACTAACAAATCACTACTAGTGATGATACTACTTATAATAACTGATAATAACGAAAATAATAATTTTAAAAATAAAAACGATGACAATAATAGTTATTCTCTAACTACTACTCCCACTACTACAACTACTACAACTCAGTTCTGCTATAATAATAATAATCATCATTATCAAAACGATGGTAATAATACGTTTATCTTGCTACTACTCCCACATATGCTACTACAACTACTACTACTACTACTATCACTGTACTACTAACACTGCTTCAACTATTATTATTATGACTATTATTAACGTAATAAAAATAAAGAGGATAAACACCAGCTAATATTGTTCGTAGGAAAGAATATTTAACAATCACAATGATATATTAATGATAACAAACAATAATAATAAGAGTAATACCAATAATAATAACGTGTTTTTCTTAATGTTTGAAAGGATGTTGCTAAGTATAAAGATGACCTGTCTTTTTGCTAATTATGCTTGTCGGCTTATAATTTCGCTAAGGCTGTGCTAACTGATCAGTCATGGTCGAATTCAATTCCGTGAAGTACACATTGTTAAATTCGACACAGGTTGCCACATCAAATTAGATATTCAATCTTTTGAATTCAACAAAAAGAACAAAAAAATGTAAAACCGGAATTTGAAACTGCAAATTCAGTGTCCATGCAATTCTAGGATATAAGTTTATAACTAAAAGGCTTCATTGCCTGCTACTTTACGAAATGGTAAAATGCAGTCACATTCGAGTCACTTGATATGGCACTTTGTGTCATATCTTTTCTTTTTTTTTCATGTTTGTATTTCTTTCCCTTTGGTGTCTCTTGTGGAAGCTGTTGGTTAATTGTATCGATTCCTGAACATTGCCTTCATGGTTCTATTTTACAGTTGGGCGAGGGGGTTCAAGGGGGTCATGTTTACGTGATAACTCAAGGTCCTTCATCAATGGTTTGATATGGTTTCTCGAATGAAAGTAAGTGACAGTGTAAAGATTTATTGAATTTATTGCATATGTCTACATGAAAGATCCGTGTTCAGTTAATTGTTTAGCATTTTAGATACAAAACACAGTTAAATTTGTAGACACAAAATTGTTAGTAAAGCAATGTATTTGTAGACTGTTAAAAGCTAAGAATAGCACGTTCACTGTTTTTATCCACGTGATAGTAAAGTTAAACAACATGCATCTTAATGTTTTCGAAAGTTGGATAATAAAATGCTGAAAATAAATGGCGCGCATGTACTGGCTAGTGTGATTTAATACTAAACTGGTAAACAAGTAAGCCAGTAGGCCAAAACGGGGACACTGCCAAACAATGTTCAAGGCTTCTGATCAGGTTCAACAAAATACAGGAATCTATGGTTTAAAAGAAACACTAGTTCCAGGGCTGAGGATTTTTTCATCTTACACAAAAGACAAACGGCACACCAGTGCTTTCAGTGCTTTGATTAAACCTGCCACCTATATGCGGTTTTATAATATGAGACCCGCCAAGCGAATTTGTGTTTTCGAGCATTCCGTCATGACAAATGTTAACTGCACATGCCCAGCCATTCAGAGGGGCCAGGGATATGGCTTTCTGTCTGAAGGTTCCACTTGATTAACTGCTTGTATGAGCGAGCAGCGAAGGTTCTTGCGAGACTGCGCGGATGCGCAGGCTCGCCTGAACCTTCGCTGCTCGCATAGGCGATAAGTACCAAAATCGCTTGACGGGGCCCATATAATATGACATTATGTATCCATATTCCACGTAAAAAAGAAAATATGTTCTTACTGCTGAAGAATGTTTGTCGGATGACTTCAGAGAAAGCCTTCCTGTTCTTTGGTTTTCGTCGCCTCACAATCTCCTCTTTCTTCCTAAAAAGCATGTTAACGGTCGATTGTTAATCACAGATACTGATGGCATGCAATATAAAAAACAATCTATGAGCCGTATACCGTGAAAATGAGATTTATCATAGTAACATGCGCACACAGCGGATACTCAGATCAGCCTGTTCGAATGCACAGGCTGCTCAGTCCTCGTTTAGGGCTACAGGGATAACAAATGTCCAAAAGCTTTTTTTGATTTCTGGTGCAAAGAGAAATTAGCCAGCGCATGACAAAACCTACAATAAGATATGTGCGCCCAACGAAGACTCAGATCAGCCTTAGCATCCGCACAGTCTGATCAGAGTCTTCGTTGCGCGCTCTAAGGATAGCTAAGGGCCACGTGCTCCTCCATGCAGCAAGAGAAGTCTCTGGTTAGACTTTACGGATGCGCAGGCTGATTTGAGTTCGATGGGCGCACACGTCTCATTGTAGGTTTTGTCGTGCGCTGGCTCAATATTAACTGATCATATAAGAGACATGGTCCTTAGGTTATAAAACCTAGTTCATGCTCAACACACCTGTGCTTGAAATCTGTCCTGCTTATAACTTTTTAAAACACCAAAAATTGTTGGCATTTATAAGCTGTACAAATGATGTTTTCTTCTGATTTTAGCAGGAAAATTGCCGATTGCTTTCATTTTGACATATGAGGATTAAAAATTTCATGCTATCTTTAGCTGGGCATGAAAAAAAGTTTTATAACCTCGGAGCCTGATTTGAGTTTGCTGTGTAGTCAGACGGCCGTGGACACATTTTCACTTGTACTGACTCAGCTGAAACCCACATCCTGCTGAATAAAATACCAATTTCTTACAAGCAGCCAATCAAATTACTGGATATAGTTTATTAATCCAAATTTTGAAACTGAAAGACAAACAGTATAGATCCTGATTAGATAGCTTCAACAGAAGCCCTCTGATCTGGAACTACACTGCTTGCAAATGTGGGGAATGTGGTGTTCACCAGGGCAAGGATTAAGCATCTTTTGTGTTAGTGTTAAAATTCGTTCTGGAAATATCAGAATTCTCAGTCAACATGTTGGTTTCGACACCTAAAGAAGTAGTATTTTCAAATCTGTTCAATTGCCAGTCACCCGCTATGACACATTGCTCGTTTTCCTTGCTTATTTAAGATAGACGGACAGGGTGTTTTTGTTAAATTAGAAATACGAATATGTCTTTTGAGAACGGCTGATCTCACTCGCATAAGATATGAAAATATATTGACTATGTGATTTTAGTCGATAAAGGTATTGAAATGTCCTAGAACCAAAAGCGCATTGGTTCAAGGAAGTGAAAACCAAACACCGGATCAAAATATCTTAATATTTTTGAAGGAAAAACATTTGATAAAGGGAGAACGACTTCAAACTGCCTTATTGATATTCATGAGGTATTCTATGATGTGATAGTTATATACTATTTTCAAAAGAACCATAACAACCCTCAAGATTTATGTAACAACCCATCTAAATTTATCATATGTAGATGAAATAACACACAGTGTTAAGTTATCTGTTAAAAGACATTCAAAAAGATTTTGATCAAATCAACTATAAAAATTTTGAATGAAATGTGTGTTTGAGACACGTTAAGATTTATTCAAAATTTAAATTAAGCTATGCTTTTAAATCATTACGCAAACACGCCTATACAAATACATTGCCACCTTTATCGCCGAAAAAATGAAAATTCCATGATGAAACAAGATGTGTTTGTGAAACACGAACATGTCCCCGGGCATGGTCATTTTTTATTCAAAGTTGCTCACAGTTCAAGATTTTTGTTTGTGTGGGAAGCCCTTGACACAAGAAACTTACATGCCAAATACGAAAGCTCTATCTTAAATGGTTCAAAAGTTATGAACAATAATATTTTTTCTTTAGTAGGTCAAGGTCACAGGTCAAAAAATTTGCATGAATGTAAAGCTATTTTCACAAGGAACCTACATGCCAAATATTAAGGCTCTATCTTAAACGGTTCAAAAGTTATGAACAATTTTACTTTTTCTTTTAAGTAGGTCAAAAGTCAAGGTCATGGTCCAAACATTTTGAATGTATGAAAAGCTCTAATCACAGGGAACATACATGCCAAATATGAAAGCTCTATCCCAAACGGTTCGAAAGTTATGACCAAAATGTTTATCTTTTTTAAGTAGGTCAAAGGTCAAGGTCACAGGCCAAAATTTTGAATGAATGTAAAGCGTTTGTCACAAGAAACCTACATGCTAAATATGAAGGCTGTATCTCAAACGGTTCAAAAGTTATGACCAATGTTAAATTTTTCTTTTGTGTAGGTCAAAGGTCAAGGTCACAGGTCAAATTTTTTTTGTGTGAATGTAAAGCTCTTGTCACAAGGAATCTACATGCAAAATATGAAGGCTCTATCTCAAACCATTCAAAAGTTATGACCAAAATGTTATTTTTTATTTTAAGTAGGTCAAAGGTCAAGGTCAAGGTCACAGGTCAAAATTTTTGACATGAATGTAAAGCTTTTGTCACAAGGAACATACATGCTAAATATGAAGGCTGTATCTCAAACAGTTCAAAAGTTATGACCAATGTTAACTTTTTCTTTTATGTAGGTCAAAGGTCAAGGTCAAGGTCACGGTCAATTTTTTTTTTAAACTCGGATAACTCCTGAATACTGCGTAATTGCGAGTTTGGTCACCGGGTAGCCATTTAAAGAACAGAGAATACACTGATCGGACTGTGTGGATGGTCTTCTCTGTACAAAGACTCGAGGGATAACTATAAAATTATTGAATTATCGCCAGAAGACTGTTTTCATCCCCAAAAATTCTTTATTGTAACCAACAGCAATTAGCAAAAATATCTACAAGGTTTTTTTTCGTAGTTAATTAGTTTGCGTATTTTATTGATTTGTGTAAAATAACTACTTCTTACATTTCCAGAACAGACATGCTATTTGAGCCAGCGCACGACAAAACCTACAATAAGACATGTGCGCCCAACGAAGACTCAGATCAGCCTGCGCATCCGCGCAGTCTGATCAGAGTCTTCGTTGTGCGCTCTAGGGATAGCTAAGGACCCAATGCTCCTTCATGCAGCAAGAGAGGTCTCTGGTTAGACTAAATGGATGCGCAGGCTGATCTGATTCTTCGCTAGGCGCACCTGTAAGATGTAGGAAATGCTGTGCCCCGGCTCATTTCATAGAGAAGCGGAATGCATGCAAAGAAGTGTTATTTTTTCCGAGTTATGTTACCTTGCGCATACGTAATCTCCCGAATGGACGCGTCCAAAATTTCATCTTGATATTTATTATCAGACCAGTGCCTGAAAACCAGACGCAGCAATAATTTGAGCAGACAACCATGTAAAACACAGATACAAAACAAAAGTAGGTCTTGATAATTCTAAATTGACATTTAACGACATTATTGAGTTGTTCTCTGCTTCTTTTTCATCACAGAATAAAACAAATGAGCCAGCGCATGACTAAACCTACAATAAGACATGTGCGTCTAATGAAGACTCAGATCAGCCTGCGCATCCGCGCAGTCTGATCAGAGTCTTCGTTGTGCGCTCTTAGGATAGCTTAGGGCCCAATGCGCCTTCATGCAGCAAGAGAAGTCACTGCTCAGACTATATGGATGCGCAGGCTGATCTGAGTCTTCGATGGGCACACACGTCTTATTATAGGTTTTGTCGTGCGCTGGCTCAAATAATACTTTATTACTTAGTAAAAGCGCTGCAAGCACTGCATTATGCCCTGCCACTGCACGTACTTCAAGCAAGTCACATAATACTGTCAAACATTAATTCAAAGTGAAGGTGCATTTGTGTCTCCCTAAATGCAGTCGACATGAAAATGTGACTGAGATAACTATTTTCAGTGTTCAAAGGGCCATAGCTGCAAAAGAAACATTAGGAAAACATGTCCGTGTGAAATAATGGCGTCAGAAAAGACAAATATTAGGTAAAAATTGTTACACATTTCTTATTTCTACTTTCAACAGAGATTGTGGGTGCTCGTTAGAACCGCCTCGATGAGGCGGTTCTAACGAGTACCCGCATTCTATGATTATGAGCAAAAATAAGGCAGATAATGTTTACCCCCTTACACTCCAGTTTTCCCTACATAAAGTGAGGCTTTAGAGGGGTCTTTGTTTCACTTGTTATTGTGATGAGTAACCCGTAAATACAGGTCTCATTTTCTGCAGATTCCCTCATGCTGCTTCACATTTTACTGAAAGTTAGGGCTGGCTAATCAGAATTGTAAGATAATCGATTATCAGTGATGCCATTGCGATCGATAATCGATTAGTAATCACTGGAGATTGTATCATAATTTTACCTATCTGGCTTTCTGCCTAAGAATGGCTCTTACCATATGTTATACTGTACTGTATATTTTTGGACATTCTGGCCAGAGCAAACAGAGTAGACCCAGATTAGATGCCATTCTGCGGCGTCTCATCAGGGTCTGCACTGTTTGCCACTCATCCAGCTATTTTAGATACAGCATTGGTTAGTAAAGTGCACCTATCAAATAATCGATTACTACCAAATTAGTAACGAAAATAATTTTTCTGGAACATATCGATCGATTAATCGATTGTACGATTAATCGTGCCAGCCTTACTGAAAGTATTTCAAAACAGTTTTCTATTTACAGAGTAGATACAAGTATATCACAGAAACCGTTATTTTTGCTGTTCAAAGGGCCATAACTCAACAATTAGTAAAACCAGACGTTTGTTTCTTGTGTTCTACATGTCATCTTACGATGCTTTGCATTTCAGCCAGGGTTCAGGGAAATCTCTGAAACCATTTTCAAGTTTAATAAAGGGCACAAGTGTATGACTAGATTCACTTTGTACAATTTTCAAATGCCGGTGACTCCAAAAGCAGATAAATAAATGTTACGGTTCTTATGTTCTGCATGTCATATTATAGTGATGTCCATTTGTATAAATTTTGAACAAAATATTTCAAAACAGTTTTCAAAATACAGAACAGAAACAAATTTATTACATAAAAAAAAAAAACTTTTTTTCAATGTTCAAAGGGCCATAACTCCAGAGCTAAGTAAGCCAGAGTTACGGTTCTTGTGTTCTGTACATTGTGTCATAATGATCTGCATTCATTATGACACAATGTACAGAACACAAGAACCGTAACTCTGGCTTACTTACTTCTGGAGTTATGGCCCTTTGAACATTGAAAAAAAAAGTTTTTTTTTATGTAATATATTTGTTTCTGTTCTGTATTTTGAAAACTGTTTTGAAATATTTTGGTCAAAATTAAATTCATTTAAATATCTACAACGGTTTCCGACGTACAGAGCCAACATGAGTACAATTGGTAGAAATGGGTATTTTCAATACCTTCTGTGTTCAAAGGTCTGTAACGCTAAAAGTCAGTAAGCTAGAGTTACTGTTCTTATGTTTTACATTTATGGGAAGTTTCATGAAAATATCTCAAAACAGTTTTCAACTCATAGAGCGGACTTGGTAAAAATGGCTATGTTCAATTGTCAGAGGGCAGTAACTCCAAAAGTAAGCAAATGAGACTCATGACTCCTATGTTCTAAACATTGCCTTATAATGCTTTATATTTTTGTGAAGTTTCATGAAAATATCCGAACGGTGTGAAAGTAATTGCGGGACACGAGTACGTTAACGCTAATGTTCAATGTTCAAAGGGCAATAACTCCAAAAGTAGGACAATCAGAGTTACGGTTTATATGTTCTGCATGTCGTCGTATAATGCTTTATATATTTGTGATGTTTCGTGTAAATATCTTAAACAGTGTCCGAGTTATGAAACTGAAACGACAATGAGAGGCGCTGACGGACGGACGGAATCTCAAACGCTCGGAGGGTATAACATAATACATCGCTACATATTGTGAAAAAGAAACAAATGTATTTCCAAGTTCAGATGAGTACAGAGTGTATGTCCGGACAACACATATTAAACCAGAGGACCAATGGGCCTGGACCGCTCACCGTAGTGTTGAGTGTATTTGGAGCCATTTGATTTCTGAGAAAATTTGTGAAGGTTATTACTATGACCGCCATCTTGGTCATGTGACCTAAACCATGTGAAAAAACTTTTGTTCCTCTAACAGATAAAGGCCTCATATCAAACTTGGCTTAAATATGCCCAGTTGTTTTCTCGAACAAAAGTAATTGTTACCTTGGTGACCATGGACCAAGGTCAATGAGTATAGTTGACCTTATGTACTCATGCAACTCGTTTAGCTGATGGCATATACCATTTAAGTTCACAGACAATAATAATTTTCGAAAAAAGTATTAATTTCCATTTGTTATTCCATTCAAGTTTATGAGACCAAATTTTTACCTTGACCTAAAATAGGTCAAGGGCAGCCAGGGAACATCATTAATTAATTTTGAACAAATGATGATTGGCTTGAGGCTCCAATGCCCATATCAAGTTTCGTGACAATCGGCCAACTGGTTTCGGAGAAGAACATTTTTGCTGGGTTTTTACCATACATTGCACATGTATATGGTCATTACGGCCATCTTGGTCATGTGACCTGGACCTGTTGAAAAAATATTTTTCATCCCTTATAGGCATTTATTCTTGTAAGGTAGGACGCACCGTGTGCTCATAATTGTTTTACTGCTCCCTGTGATATACTCTGTAGCAGATCAAAGACAGCCCCTAATATGGTGATTAGTAACTCTTGTTGAATCCCTGACTGAGGCACTAAAGGGGAAAATCAATAAGGTACACTCTAGTCAACAGTAAGTAAACTATTGATTTTTCCCCAAGAGGCCTCCTACCTGTTGAGGACAGGAGTCTTCTCTTCTGTCTGCACTGAGGGCTATATAATATTATGTAATGCAATAATGGTCCTCAATAAACGAGAATAAATGCCTTTAAAAGCGTCATGTGAAATGCCCACCAGTTTTTTATGAGTTTTTGTTTTGAAGTTTGATATCTGAGTGCCTTTGGTCCATTGTCAAGGAAACCTTGGTTCAAGGTCAGTGGGTAACCTTGACCTTTGATACTCATGTAGCTTCGTTAACGCACTTAGTTGATTGTATATATATATTAAAACTTCACAGGCAACAATAGTTTCCGAAAAATAAACTATGCCCACTTTTTCCTATATAAAAGCATATGTAACCTTTGACCTCGACGTAAATTAGGTCATTATATGGACAAATTAGTATGGATTCAAGACCCCAACGATGCACACTACGTTTCAAGGCAACTGGCCCATTGGTTTCGGCGAAGCGATCTGACGAGTTTAAAGTATTTAAACGATATGTGGGCATTGTCGACATATTAGTCAGGTAACCGAACCTATATTAATAATTTTCATTTCCTTATTCCACCTGAGCTTGAACTTCTGTCCTTAAGTAGTTCATAAGATTCTAAATCAAAAGAGACACTAAGCCATTTCTTTGCAATTGCAGCAGAGTCTTTATATTTGGACATTTTCAATACGTTTTGATGGAGCAAACTTCAAGCGCATGTGTTTATTCCTAAAAACCTTCAAAATAATTTTGGTGAAAAAAGGCCCAGTTGTTTCTAAGAAAAAGCTTGTTTTTCATTTTCAAATCTAAATGGCCTTCGGCCAAGGACGAGGAATAACCTTTCCCTTGAATATCCATATCGTTTCATTTACTTATTTAACTAACTGCATCTACAATGATTCAGATCATAGGCTGGTTTTTGAAAACATATACAATTTTGAATTTTTCCCATAAAAAGCCTAAAATAGGTCAAGGCCATCAAAGTGTCATCATTTGAACAAACTATAATTGGCTCGAGTCCCAAATGCTACATTATATGTTTCATGATGCTCGGCCCACTGGTTCCGAAGAAGGTTGGTTGGTACCTGATGCCACGTCTTTGGTTGGACCCATCGGAGTCTAACTGTTTTTTTTTTTTTTTTTTTTTTTTTTTTTTGCTCCAGCATTTCAGTGGTTTGTTGCTGTCGAGTCCTCACTGTTGTTTCATCTTTGTGGGTGTTTGATTTTTGTGTTCTCGGAGATGTTGAACTGATGAGTTAGGAAGCCTTCATGCAGACTGAACGAATGATCTGTCTAAATCGCGACTGAATAAAGGGGCGAGGATTTACTAATGTTGTATAACTTGTATCCAATCCCATTGTGTTTCATGCAATACAATATGTTTAATCGACGATTGCGGCCGCGTAAAATCGATTAAACCCCCCCCACCCCACTCACATCACACAAACACACGCGCAAACACACACACAAGTGAAATTATTTTCACTGACCGTTCCAAGGCGGTCCTTCTGTCGCGGTTTAGTATTGTTATGGTCTGTCTTTGAGTGTGTGTGTATCGCTTATATATTTTTGTTTTGAATAGCTAATTGGCCATTGTGTGTTACTGTTTCCATTAGGGACTAGTTATTTAATGGCTGTGTCCCTTTCCCTTTGGTGTCTCTGACGGTTGGTGTGGGTTAACTATATCGATTCCTGATCATTGTCTTCACTTCTATTCTGAACCAGTGCTTCAGCTGAAGTGCACGACCCGCCGGATGCTTTTAGCTTTATGAGTGTTACCATATATGGGTATGGCGGCCATTTTGGTCATGTGACCTGGACATAAAACGGTTCCCCCAATAAATGCGCCTTATCGTAAGGAGCAAAAATATATCTTATACTTTAGTACTGTATTCTGAATCGTTTGCAGGATAAAATCCAACACAAAAGCATATGTGTCAAAGTTTGACCTAGGCACAAATAAGGTCAACCCAGGGTCACCATTTTAGCAATTTATGATGGGCCTACGTTCCAGATGCTATTTATCAAGTTTCGTGGAAATCTGCACAGTGGTTCTGGAGAAGACTATTTTTGAAGGGTTTTTACCAAATATTGCTTGGCGGCCATTTTGGTCATGTGACCTGGACCCCATGAGGAAATTTTGGTTTCCCCCATCCCGTAGAGGTTCCATATGAAATTGGACTTCAATCGGCCCAACGATTTCCGAGGAGAAGCAGTTCGAAAATTTTCACATTTTTCGCCTCGGCGAGGCTGTACTAAATGGAATGTAATATTTCGCAAGTTCGTTGATAAGATCTCATTGATATTTATCAGTATGCCAAAAATTGTTTAAATATTCCAAGCGGTTAAGTCACTATCACCAATTTTCACAAACGGGTTACGGACGGACAGATAGACAGACCATATATGGCTTGGCGGCCATTTTGGTCATGTGTCCTGGACCCCATGAGCAATTTTTGGTTTCCTCCATCCCATAGAGGCTCCATATGAAATTTGATTTCCATCGGCCCAACGGTTTCCGAGGAGAAGCAGTTCGAAAATTTTCACATTTTTCGCCTCGGCGAAGCTATACTAAATGGAATGTAATATTTCGCAAGTTCATTGGTTAGATCTCATTGATATCTATCAGTATGCCAAAAATTGTTTAAATATTCCAAGCGGTTAAGTCACTATCACCAATTTTCACAAACGGGTTACGGACGGACAGACAGACAAACCATATATGGCTTGGCGGCCATTTTGGTCATGTGACCTTGACCCCATGAGCAAATTTTGGTTTCCCCCATCCCATAGAGGCCCCATATGAAATTTGACTTCAATCGGCCCAACGGTTTCCGAGGAGAAGCAGTTCAAAAATGTTAAAAAAAAAATTCACATTTTTCGCCTCGGCGAGGCTATACTAAATGGAATGTAATATTTCGTAAGTTCATTGGTTAGATCTCATTGATATCTATCAGTATGCCAAAAATTGTTTAAATATTCCAAGCGGTTAAGTCACTATCACCAATTTTCACAAACGGGTTACGGACGGACCCAAAGAAGGTCAAGGTCAACCCAGGGTCACCATTTTAGCAATTTATGATAGGCCTACATCCCAGATGCTATTTATCAAGTTTCGTGGAAATTTGCCCAGTGGTTCTGGAGAAGACTATTTTTGAAGGGTTTTTACCATATATGGCTTGGCGGCCATTTTGGTCATGTGACCTGGACCCCATGAGCAAATTTTGGTTTCCCTATCCCATAGAGGCTCCATATGAAATTTGACTTCAATCGGCCCAACGGTTTCCGAGGAGAAGCAGTTCGAAAATTTTCACATTTTTCGCCTCGGCGAGGCTGTACTAAATGGAATGTAATATTTCGCAAGTTCATTGGTTAGATCTCATTGATATCTATCAGTATGCAAAAAATTGTTTAAATATTCCAAGCGGTTAAGTCACTATCACCAATTTTCACTTACGGGTTACGGACGGACAGACAGACAAACCATATATGGCTTGGCGGCCATTTTGGTCATGTGACCTTGACCCCATGAGCAAATTTTGGTTTCCTCCATCCCATAGAGGCTCCATATGAAATTTGACATCAATCGGCCCAACGGTTTCCGAGGAGAAGCAGTTCAAAAATGTTCGAAAATTTTCACATTTTTCGCCTCGGCGAGGCTATATTAAATGGAATGTAATATTTCGTAAGTTCATTGGTTAGATCTCATTGATATCTATCAGTATGCCAAAAATTGTTTAAATATTCCAAGCGGTTAAGTCACTATCACCAATTTTCACAAACGGGTTACGGACGGACAGACAGAATGACAGACTGACAGACTGACAGAATGACACGGTGATTTTAGGGCACTCTTAGAAAAAACCGACTTCAGTCGGTTGCTTTTTCTGCGGGTCGTGCAATGGTTATTACCGTATATGAGCAGGTGGCAATACCGGCCATGTGATCGAACTCATACAATCTAATTTTCATTTCCTTATTCGCAATAAGCTTCATATAAAAATTGATTAAAAATGGCCCAGTGTTGTTGTTTGATTTGTGTGTGTGTTTTTGTTTTTAATAAGTTTTGATTTTTATAACTGAATTAACTTGAGCCAAGGTCAAGATCTGACCTTGACTTTGAACACTCATGTAGTTTCATTCACTACATCTCGGTGACCAATATTCAGATCAAAGGGTGCAATAGTTCCACAATATTGTAACGGCGTCTGGCCATTCTCTGTTATTCTATGTACAAATGTTCTCATTGTTGTTTAGATTCATTTATATCTGTTTTAACAAAATGTACATAGCGATCTTCGGCCCGAAATAGCCGTAGCCGATGCAAACCATGTGCCAACTTTGTCGAGTATATCCTGTGTAAAACAGCCATGTCATCTCCCTTTGCATATATAACCATGACTATCTATTGTTTATTTTATCATCCATATTCTTTTTATGCTCACACTTTCGCATTTGAAACAGTATTTTCCATCAAATGTATGTTTACTTTTTGCTCAGCTGTTCCAAGTCACTGCGCACTGAACATACCATAAAGACCGAACGTTCCGTATGCTTGGTAGCATGGTTAGGAATGTGACGTCATCCAGGCACAACGTCATCCAGCGCGAGCCTGGAGGGTATATAAGGAGCGTTTCGGTTGAAGTTCAGTGTTGCTGATTGTTGCGAGCAACCTGCTGTGGCTTTTGCCAAAACAAGTTGAGGCGCCTAGGCCGTGTTTCAGCTTCCCATAGCTGAAACACGCCTGGGTTCGCCTAGATTGGAAGTATGGTGTGGCTTAGACTGTCTAGGCCTGAGTCTGAATTATGTTTGCTTGTTTGTTGACCCAGCACTCCCATCTGGGCGAATGTTTTGCCTATCTAGGCGAAACATGCGTCCATCTGTGAGGAACATTTAGTTAGTTATTTATTTACTTTTAGGCGACGTTTGCACAGGTTATCAATACATCTATATAAATTAATTATAAATTAATGGTTTTTCATAAGCAGTCATAACTTTGAATACTCCCTTTGTTGATAATTTTGGCTGTCGAGCTTTGCTCCGAGCTAGGCATAGTCCTTGTTACGCTGCACCGAGGTAGGCGAAGCCCAGGTAGGCGAATATTTAAAACATAGACTGTTTGGGCTGTTGAGGGTAGTTCGCTTCTTAAAGCGTGGTGTAGCAACTCCTAGGCTGTCTATGAGCTAGTAATTTATTATCGTGCATTTCAAAGCAACATTCCTTTATGCCTAACTCGGAGGAATCTGCCTGGCTCAGATAAAGTAAAATCGACTTTGGATGGCTAGTTCCCCTTATTAAGAATGTTTTACCTAGCTAGGCTGAATGAGTCCTTGCCAGGATGGGTGGAAGGTACTTCATTAACGATCTACGTAGTTGCTGTTTGTGGCGTTTGTCAAAGCATGTTGTAGCAACTTGTAGAGTGTTATGAATTAGTAACTCCGATTTCTATACGTTTCAAGGGAATTGTACTTGCACCTATCTGGGATGAATTCCGCCTGGCTGGGAAAGGACGTTCTATCAGTATCAAGTAGGGACTTAATATTGCACGTTGTGAGTGACTATTTTTCTGACTATTAAAGGAAAATACTCTTTGGTATGCCTTATAAAGCATGTTAAGTAACTTAAATTGTTAACATAATGGATGTGTTAAAACGCAAATTATCTTGTTTGTTGGAAATTTTATTCATAGTATAAGTTCGCCTAGCTAGGTGAATTTCGCCTATTTGCGCTTACCTAGGCGTGACATTGCACCTTTCTAGGTGAGGTTTGCGCCTATGTAGGTGTGGTTTAGATGGAGCCGATGCAGTGTTGGTATCTTGTCAAATGTTGTTAGTAGTAACGTGTGAATCTAGATGTTGCATGATCACACGTGAATGACAAGTATGATCTGGTAAAGGTTGTTAGTGTCTTCCACTTATATAGGAAAGCTTCCACCTAGCTAGGCGTGGCCATTATAATTAAATTGCAGTGGGACTAAATTTGCACCTTGTAGAATACCTCTTAACTGACTTTAATTGTTAATGCTGGTGTAAAGAATTTCTTGTTAGATGACAAACTGATTATTCTTTAAGAGACTGCGTTGTATGACGGCAACGGTTAGGGAAAGATTCATTAGTCAATCATAGGAGAATGGGTTATACAACTATTTGCAATCATATACGTAAAGCCTATCTTTGTTCTACATGGGCTAAGCGTATCTAATAATATCACCAACTATCCGCTATGTTTTTTTATAAACACTTTATGAAGGAATATAGATCCAATACTTGCTCTGTAACCTTAATAACCTGAAGTGGATTGGTACACCTAGATAGGGACACCTCCTTCGTGGGCGCTGATTGTAAACAATACCAACCCAGTTTGTTACAGTGTTGTGGGCTTTACAGAAGTGATTGTTAGTAACACCTGGGTTATAATTGACTTGGATTTGGCTATACTATAATAAGGGCGAAATGTTTGGTGTGTCCATTTAGGAGCGCCCATTTAGGTGAAATTGTTGGTGCGCCCATTTAGGTGAATTGTTGGTGCGCCCATTTAGGTGAATTCTCGGTGCGCCCATTTAGGTGAAATTGTTATTGCGCCCATCTAGGTGAATTGTTTAATGTACCTATTTGGGTGGAATCCAATCTCTTGAATTGGTGTGACTCTCAACGTTCAATGAATTGGTTCAATGTCATGTGCAATGATAGAATGTTATGTTTACGCACACCTTGAAGAAAACCTTTCTAGGTTAATGTCAGCATTGTAGGCCTTAGTAACTGTATGCTCTTAAAATAGGGGTTATAATGTGCGACAGCAGTAATTTGTTTTTGTTGTTCTGTTCACCTATGCCTTAGCCTAATAAGATAGTTTACTATAGACTGCACACACTATTGTCAGGGGTAACAAAATTAATTTAAGAAACTGAACCAACGGCTGGCTGTGTATTCTCTTCCCGGTAGTTTAGTGTACGACCCAGGTCGAACCCACATATATGTTATTGTAAGAGCACCATCACATCCTGACCATATCAACAGCTGTGCCGCTTGACCAGATGGTGTTCCGTTACAATTTGGTGTCAGAAGTGGGATACTAATAAAAGATTGTTGTATTAGAAAATGTCACAGGAACTGAAATTAACATCGTCATATGTGTTTTGGATAAATTCCATTGTTAGCTACAAGGGCAAGCTGGCTTATGGTTGACTGTCTGGTACGCTTGTATGATTGTTTGAACCTTTGGTCCTCTGTAGTTGGCAACCTTGAAAATAGTTTGCTGAAATCCTGGTGTTTGGACTATTCTACTTGGGAAGTGAATACTACTACTAAACTGATTTTAATAATAACACAATCTTAATAAGGCAAACAGTTTATGTAAATCAAATGATGAGACACACATCAACACGCCCTCTACCCTACAACAAAATACAAATAACGAGATATATAATGGGGCTACAATATTTGCTGATTTTTTTTTACCGCAGTTCGAGAATACCAGTGAGATTTATGGTTGCCAGTACAGAGAAATATCTCTGTAACTGAAAAGTTGTTTGACGGGTGATACCCGCTCTCTTGAAAGTGAGCTAGGCTATGATCGTAGACGTGATGAAAACACTCTTGTTGAGAAGCTTGCACACAGATTATGTTCAGTGAACTGGTCTTTAATTTGCAAGACGCTGTGTGGGTCGCGAGCTCGAAAGAAGGGTGACCATCCCAGAGCTGGCGCAAGCTACAAAGAAATTGGATCGACTAAGAAAGAACTATTAGCTGTGTTATAGCAGTGAAACAACATTATTTGATCGATTAACAGTTCCAAGTACAACCGATCAATAGCATGGGATTACAACATTATTAGATGAGACCTTAAAAGCATGCACCCTTAATGTAGTGCACCATGCGGGTTGAGTGCACAACAATGCTATATTGATGCCATGTAGACCGTGTCATATGGATAAATGAATATACTGTGATCGTTGTGAAAGAAGATATTCTCCGGAGAAGATAGCTGACTTAAATAAATGCAGGGAAAATTAGTGCTGTGTAGAGAGTCGCCTTGGCAGAAGGCAATATCAGGGTTGACAAAGTTGTTAGAAGAAGACAATATCGGGAATGGCGAAGAAGTCACCCTGCCCTGCATGTGGAGTGTTCTTCATGATGTTGCTTGCCCTAATGATGGGGGTGACCATGTTGCCACTCTATTTAGTGATGGTACCATCCAGAAACACAAAGTGTTTCTTTTGTTGAACAGGACAAAGATCCTGAGGTTAATGGGCCCAGTATTGCTGACGACGATTTTCGTGGTAGTGAGGCGCACACTTCCATTAGTTTAGGTCCTGGAGCAGAAGAGGTGCTCTCTTCGGAGATGTTACATGGAATGTCCCAGTTCGGGGTTCCTCACTTCACGCATGCAACGCTTAATTCTGTATGCGATGGGGTGGATGCAGAAGCTCACTAAATTCTCAAAAGTCGTCATGCATATTATTGTATATTATTATTATTATTATTATTATTATTATATAGAAGACTGGTTGAATCATTTTGAAGATGGGACACGGTTTGGGAGTTTGTTGGAGACTGTGGATTTTCCCGATGAGTTGACTGTTGCTCATGCTGGCGTGACAACAACAGCAGAGGCTCGTACTGACAAACTGCAGTGTCGTTGCGAGAATATGATTGGTACAAGCGCCTAAAACTATTCCTATCTTCAATCTGATCAGGGATGAAACACAGCACATGTCGATTATGTTTAATTGTTAGTCAGCAAACTTAAGGATCTGGCCAATCCACTTCTTCCTGTGGTAAGACAGAAGAACATTGTGATATTACACAGGAATATATTAGTTCAAAACAGGAAGATGATGATATTTTGAGAAATGTGTTACAATGGAAAAGAGATGCTTTATACCTCTTTGGTCTACGGTGGCGCCTGTCTGCTTATTTAAAGTAAAATTGAACGCAATGATAGCCTATTGGCATGAAAAGAAAAAAAAATGAGGATTAACATATGAGAAACGATCACAGATGTTGGAAATGGTGCTGAAAAGCTGTTCTTCGATAAGAAGTCTTTCACCAGTCATATGAAAATATTCCTGGTGGACACTAAGGCAGACGTAAAACTTATATAATAAAATCAGAAAGAGGTTCAAATGCTGGTGCAATATGCACATAGATGTATCGTATTGGTGTAGAGTGTGCTTAACTTGTGGGTCCAGAAAAGTGTCCCACAGAATGCAAATGCACCTTTTGCTGGAATATAATGTTGGATATCCAATGGACGCATTGGATGCACGTGATCCAGTCATAAAATAAATATATATCTTATGGTTGTTTCCTGCTGTTTCACGAAATTGGTTGATGCAATACCTTTGAAGACACAAGAGGCAAAATATGTTGCTTCGAAATAAGTGAAACGATTTATATCTATATTTGATGTGCTACTGCAATGGCATACTGACTGAGGGTAGAATTTCGAGTCCAAAGTTTTGCAGGAGGTATGCAATTTCCTGGGTATGGACAAGACCAGAATTATTGTAGGACCTCAATTTGATAGCATGGGTGAGCTCTATACAAAACATGATCTCATCATATACCTCTGACACTCAAAAGTGCTCGAATGAACATACACTACTACTGATGCTAGCATAAAAGAAATCTATTCACGAAACCTCAGCGATGAACCATGGATTGTTCATCATGGCAAACTAAAGCCTAATTTTGGGGCAGGGTGATTTAATAATAAGACAACAGAAACACAAACATATATATCAATGTAATTAGTGAAAAACAGTCCTTTTCTTATATATACAAGCAGAATTTAATATACCGTATTGATAGTGTAAGACCGTCAACTATTACATTAACCTGTGCCAACAAGCTGGTTGTCTTAATTTATATTCAAGCAATTACTTCTTACCAAAACGACATAGAAAAGCCAAATAAAAATTGACAAAGAAATGAAACACTTCACATACGCAGCATGTGTGTCTGTGATTGTCAGTCCACGTTTAGTGGAGCTTGTATCTGAAGACATGCATTTTAAAGATCACAAACTTTATTACAAAGCTAACTGAGAGCTACGTAAGATGTTCTAAATGCATTCCATTCTATGCATAATCATTTGTTTTTGATTATATTTGTGTTCATATCCTTACTGTTTGACTGAGATAGTGATGTCGCTGTATTTATGACCTGTTTGCACTGAATGTCGTTTGCACACACTGCATGTTGCTGAAGCTGACCACTGTCTGTGCTTGTATCCTCGGTTGTTTCGGCTGACGATAACATGCAGAAGAAACATCCGAGTTGCTGAAGGTGAATGCTTTATCTTGTCTAACCTGAAAAAGAAGGCATATATTTAAATTATACTTACGTACCCAAGCATAGAAAATAGAATATAGAAAAATAAAGCAACAACATCATAATTTTAACAATCGATAATTTTACATTTGCTGCGGCCTGATGCAAGGCTGGTGACGGCTGTGATCAGACTGTTGTTCTGGCTTACATATTTGTTGTTGGTACTTAGTGCTGTGATGACCACAAATGTTGGGGATAGTTGTTCACCTGACTGTCGATGGTAATGTTTTTGCTGATGTACACCATGTCTATGGTGGCAAGAGAAATTAACCACTTCTTGAGAATTTTCCCACCTACTCTTACATGCTGTATGTCAAGCTAATGCGCCGTTTATGCTTGTCACCGCGGAAATGTCATCTTGTCGTATCGCCTATGCGTGGGTGTGTGCCTTCATTTCACCTCTGTACTATCGCTGGTTTGAGGTGGGTGTAAAATTGGACTGTGACTTTTCATGCATACGCTTTTGTTATGTCAGACAGTGTTTGCATCTTAATTTTAAATGTTGGAGGAGAAAGATTTGAGACCAGAATGCTTACATCAACGAAGGACCCTGATGTCACTGGTGGCTAAGTTATTGCACATAGATCTCTGGTTCCACAAGGAAACAGCGTCTTCTTAGACAGGGAACTCCACATTATAAAATTATGAACTATTTCAAGTATTGTGGCAATTTCAACCAGGCGATGTTGCCAAGAATGAGAAAGTACAACGTGGAACTTCTGAAAGAACGTGAATATTTCAGAATAAAAGGGTCTCCAGTAGCTAGTTAGAAGACGCATATAGCACTTTGCTGAGTTGTATGGGGCAGACTATGGTTGTTAGTCTGCATCACTGTATGTTGCCAGTTCATATACACATATGAACTGAATGATGCTGGTTCATATTGGCATATGAACCGTTGGAAGATGGTATACCCGGGAAGATGACGCAGAATGGGGTCAACTATACAAGACAAAAGAAATCGCGTTTAAGCTAGTTTTTCAGATCAATTGAAATTAAATTATAATTAAGTATAATTCGCGTTTAAATATATACACTTTAAATTGAAGTAAATGGACTAAAATGGAAAAAAATAAATAAACCCTCATTGCTATACATAGGGAGACATTATAATAACGCGAAGCCAGCTGAAAGTAGACCATGGAATTAGATTCGTTAAGTTAGATTTTTAAGCATAGTTAGACAGTTTATTTTCATGGAATTATAAAGAACCATAGTAATCTGTCTGTAGAGATAACATTGCTAAAAAAAAAACAAAAAAAGACATGAGTGATTTGGTTACAAAGTTTTACCCTAATGATAATTTATAAAACTATTCGAAGTTAACATGATTTGTTAGGAGAGTTTTGAGGTATTCTTCACATTTCATGATAATCTTCCAGGGATGTTTCCTCTACAGACATTTGCAAGATATTGTTAGATAGCTCAATCAACTGGTGGTAACTTGAACAATTATCTTTTCTCCAGGATATATCTGTGCAAGAAATTTATAATGTAATGAATTTCTTGTACGGAAAACGTTTTGGGAAAGCTTTATTAAAAATAATACAAAAATAAATAAGGGAGTTGCACGGAAACAGTTGTAAAATGTCCTCATGACTTCAGATATATCCTGACTGCATTTAGCATTTGATGAATTTGGCTAATGTTAATAGTTTTTAATCTTAAATGGATGTACAATATGGAATGCCTTTTCGCATTGTTACAACAGTTTGGAAATGTCTGCTCTGAGACACAAGTACTTCTGTAGGGGATTCGCTAACCTTAATTTTGAGTGGCTGCTCAAATGTCAATCAAGTTCTGGTTCGTGAGTCTGAAGGAGGTAAGTGAGTTTCTGGCTTTATGTTCATAGTTTTCATAGCTGCATGTCATTTTATGTGACTGCAAGACCTGTTCTGTATGAGTGTATGCAAGACTGTATGTTGGAATTATTTTGTTGAGATTCAAGATCATATTTTGACATGATACTTTACTTTACTTGATCGCTAACTGACATGAACCGTGTAGATTTTTGGCGCCTACATTGCTATTCATGAATTTTGTATACTTCAGACAGCCACATCTTTGTCTGGATTGTAGTCTGTTTTTTCTTTAACCTTTGAAAGCATTGGTCAGATACAGAGATCTGTATACCATATGTCTTTCTGGGTGGTGCATGCATCAAACGAGTTAATGCTATTCAGTGAGTTATTTAAAATGTTCATTGGACTAATCGGTCAGACTGCCTTACAGATTTACTAACCTTGGATTCACTTTTAATTCATTTAAGTTAATTCCAAGGCTTGGTAAATCTTGCATTGAATTATTAGCTTCTTAGTTTTTCCATGTATGTATGTAATTTGAATTTCACACGCAACAAACTGTGTTAACGGTCATAAAAAGCAACTTACAGTGAGATCCTTGTATTGTTAGGTCTCTTGCTTTAGTTAACATAATAAACACTTTTAGAGTTTCTAAGAAATATAATCATAAAATCAAATTATCATTATTTCATGTGCACTGCGGACTAAATGTTGAAATACCTTAATGCTAACTTAAACATAAGTTAGAAGTATTTGGAGGCCGGACACATGACTAAATGGATGTTTTTCCGAAAGTGTTGATGCCTAGTATGCATGTTCAGTAGGCAATAACAGTCGTTGTCTGATGTAGATGAGTACTAGCATTTTGTAATGCAAATGTGTCCTTTAACTAGCGGTGTAAAACTAATTGGCTATTAAGGTATACCACGAATTCAAGACATTGTCCGATGTTAGAGACTTATGTATATGTATTTTCTTTCTCTTACAAATATGAGGTGTGATCCGTATCACTCTTTGTTTAGATATTGGATTGAAAGAGTTGGTTTTTGTTTGGTTCATATATAGCACTTGCATGACTACAATAGCTTTTATTGGATACGAGATGTTGTGGTTATGCACTTAGACAAAATAGTATCTGAAGATTTGCCCCGATTTCTGCTCATATGCAGCTAATCTTTCATATCTTTCTATCCAGTTGCTTTAAAAGAGGGGTACGAAGGTGCATGTATGAAAGTGTTATTGCTATGTCCATGTAAATTTGTATTTTCCTGTCATTGTTATCTAAATAATTAGCTCTTATCGACTGTGTGTTAACCAGCAGTTTAGTATTCATTTTAGGCAATGTTTACCATAATTTAAGTTTAAATTGTTCTTACACGATTACCTGCTTCGATTTTGAATGAGCCTAAGAGGTCCACTTTTGAGATCATTCGTCATCCAGGTAGGTGAATCAGTCTTTGAATCGACTGCCTATTCGAAATTCGCAAAATTGCAGTATGTTTCCTCGGGCTTTCTTTGCCGGATCATTACAGGGTCACTGATGAGGCTTTTTTAGCCGAAACTACGTAGTATGACCCATCTTCTTTCTTATGAATGTTTTCATTGCTCTTAAAGGAACTCATTTTTGATTTTTATTCGTAACCGGACACAAGCAAGTTGCTTGTAATGGTTACAATTCGGAAGGGTAACCTTCAGAAGAAAAATTGAAACAGAAATTAAAATGATATGGTGAAATTAAATACAGGATTATTCAACGAATGTGGGTGAATTTTTGTGTGAATTAATTCGTAAGTTAAGTGTCAACAATATGGATAACTTTATAGACAAAAATTAAGTTGTACTAGTATTAATTTGTGTAAAATTAATATTAACGGATGGATAATGATAATAGCCAGTTGCCTCCTTCATTGTTTTATGTATTGCAGAAATGCAACTGCCACTTTCCAAGCTGTATACTTACATAACATTCCACATGGGGTCCATGCCTTTTCAAGGTAGGGGGCTGTTGTAACGGCGTCTGGCCATTCTCTGTTATTCTATGTACAAATGTTCTCATTGTTGTTTAGATTCATTTATATCTGTTTTAACAAAATGTACATACCGATCTTCGGTCCGAAATAGCCGTAGCCGATGCAAACCATGTGCCAACTTTGTCGAGTATATCCTGTGTAAAACAGCCATGTCATCTCCCTTTGCATATATAACCATGACTATCTATTGTTTATTTTATCATCCATATTCTTTTTATGCTCACACTTTCGCATTTGAAACAGTATTTTCCATCAAATGTTTGTTTACTTTTTGCTCAGCTGTTCCAAGTCACTGCGCACTGAACATACCATAAAGACCGAACGTTCCGTATGCTTGGTAGCATGGTTAGGAATGTGACGTCATCCAGGCACAACGTCATCCAGCGCGAGCCTGGAGGGTATATAAGGAGCGTTTCGGTTGAAGTTCAGTGTTGCTGATTGTTGCGAGCAACCTGCTGTGGCTTTTGCCAAAACAAGTTGAGGCGCCTAGGCCGTGTTTCAGCTTCCCATAGCTGAAACACGCCTGGGTTCGCCTAGATTGGAAGTATGGTGTGGCTTAGACTGTCTAGGCCTGAGTCTGAATTATGTTTGCTTGTTTGTTGACCCAGCACTCCCATCTGGGCGAATGTTTTGCCTATCTAGGCGAAACATGCGTCCATCTGTGAGGAACATTTAGTTAGTTATTTATTTACTTTTAGGCGACGTTTGCACAGGTTATCAATACATCTATATAAATTAATTATAAATTAATGGTTTTTCATAAGCAGTCATAACTTTGAATACTCCCTTTGTTGATAATTTTGGCTGTCGAGCTTTGCTCCGAGCTAGGCATAGTCCTTGTTACGCTGCACCGAGGTAGGCGAAGCCCAGGTAGGCGAATATTTAAAACATAGACTGTTTGGGCTGTTGAGGGTAGTTCGCTTCTTAAAGCGTGGTGTAGCAACTCCTAGGCTGTCTATGAGCTAGTAATTTATTATCGTGCATTTCAAAGCAACATTCCTTTATGCCTAACTCGGAGGAATCTGCCTGGCTCAGATAAAGTAAAATCGACTTTGGATGGCTAGTTCCCCTTATTAAGAATGTTTTACCTAGCTAGGCTGAATGAGTCCTTGCCAGGATGGGTGGAAGGTACTTCATTAACGATCTACGTAGTTGCTGTTTGTGGCGTTTGTCAAAGCATGTTGTAGCAACTTGTAGAGTGTTATGAATTAGTAACTCCGATTTCTATACGTTTCAAGGGAATTGTACTTGCACCTATCTGGGATGAATTCCGCCTGGCTGGGAAAGGACGTTCTATCAGTATCAAGTAGGGACTTAATATTGCACGTTGTGAGTGACTATTTTTCTGACTATTAAAGGAAAATACTCTTTGGTATGCCTTATAAAGCATGTTAAGTAACTTAAATTGTTAACATAATGGATGTGTTAAAACGCAAATTATCTTGTTTGTTGGAAATTTTATTCATAGTATAAGTTCGCCTAGCTAGGTGAATTTCGCCTATTTGCGCTTACCTAGGCGTGACATTGCACCTTTCTAGGTGAGGTTTGCGCCTATGTAGGTGTGGTTTAGATGGAGCCGATGCAGTGTTGGTATCTTGTCAAATGTTGTTAGTAGTAACGTGTGAATCTAGATGTTGCATGATCACACGTGAATGACAAGTATGATCTGGTAAAGGTTGTTCGTGTCTTCCACTTATATAGGAACGCTTCCACCTAGCTAGGCGTGGCCATTATAATTAAATTGCAGTGGGACTAAATTTGAACCTTGTAGAATACCTCTTAACTGACTTTAATTGTTAATGCTGGTGTAAAGAATTTCTTGTTAGATGACAAACTGATTATTCTTTAAGAGACTGCGTTGTATGACGGCAACGGTTAGGGAAAGATTCATTAGTCAATCATAGGAGAATGGGTTATACAACTATTTGCAATCATATACGTAAAGCCTATCTTTGTTCTACATGGGCTAAGCGTATCTAATAATATCACCAACTATCCGCTATGTTTTTTTATAAACACTTTATGAAGGAATATAGATCCAATACTTGCTCTGTAACCTTAATAACCTGAAGTGGATTGGTACACCTAGATAGGGACACCTCCTTCGTGGGCGCTGATTGTAACCAATACCAACCCAGTTTGTTACAGTGTTGTGGGCTTTACAGAAGTGATTGTTAGTAACACCTGGGTTATAATTGACTTGGATTTGGCTATACTATAATAAGGGCGAAATGTTTGGTGTGTCCATTTAGGAGCGCCCATTTAGGTGAAATTGTTGGTGCGCCCATTTAGGTGAATTGTTGGTGCGCCCATTTAGGTGAATTCTCGGTGCGCCCATTTAGGTGAAATTGTTATTGCGCCCATCTAGGTGAATTGTTTAATGTACCTATTTGGGTGGAATCCAATCTCTTGAATTGGTGTGACTCTCAACGTTCAATGAATTGGTTCAATGTCATGTGCAATGATAGAATGTTATGTTTACGCACACCTTGAAGAAAACCTTTCTAGGTTAATGTCAGCATTTTAGGCCTTAGTAACTGTATGCTCTTAAAATAGGGGTTATAATGTGCGACAGCAGTAATTTGTTTTTGTTGTTCTGCTCACCTATGCCGATAGTTTACTATAGACTGCACACACTATTGCCAGGGGTAACAAAATAAATTTAAGAAACTGAACCAACGGCTGGCTGTGTATTCTCTTCCCGGTAGTTTAGTGTACGACCCAAGTCGAACCCACATATATGTTATTGTAAGAGCACCATCACATCCTGACCATATCAACAGCTGTGCCGCTTGACCAGATGGTGTTCCGTTACAATATTACAAGGTTTTGACTTTGTCCCATACAGAAGTAATTGTGGCCAAAATTTACCTTGTCCATAAATAGATTAGGGTCATCCCGGGGTCATAATTTGAACAAGCTGTGATGCCGAGTTTCATAACAAAGTGTTCAACGGTTTCGGTTTTTACCATATAGGGATATAGTGGCCATCTAGGTCAACTGACCAAGATCCCGTGAACAGACATTCGTTCCCCCACCAAATGAAATTTGACTCTAGTCGGCCCAGTGGTTTCAGAGGAGAAATGTTTGAAAATATTAACAGACGACAGACAGACGGCAGACAGATAAAAAGCGGAACTTGAGCCTATGGCTCAGTTGAGCTAAAAAGACCAACAGCTCTTGCTAATTAAATATTGATTAGCAGAGAAAATTTCACCCTAAAAAAGAAAATATTGTAACATTTTAACATAGGGCCAAGAGTTTTGAGAACTTTCTTTTACATCTCACTAATCAAAACACTGGCGGGAAACAGATTTTGTAACGTTTTTTATTATTTGTTTTTGATAGCCAATTGGCCATTTTGTGGGAAAATAACTGTCCTTTTGGGTTTCCCTATTGATGTTTGCTTTGTGTCTAGTTATTTTATGTTTGCGTTTCTTTCCCTTTTGTGTCTCTGTTGGGAGCTGTGGGTTAATTGTATCGATTCCTGATCATTGTCTTCACCTCTATTAAACAGAAACACTTCTAAACAATTGAAACAAAGCATGCCTTTTGTATAACATCTGTTATATCCAATATTTTCTGCACCTAGCAATAGTTTTCCTGAACCCCACACGAAACATTGCCGTCAGCTAATATGCTATTGAGATTATAAACCAAATCAAAGTCATGTTTTGACAGTCAGAAGGGTTATTGCAGAAAACATCTGCTATTAAAAACAGCTGAAATTAAGACTTATTCTACTTTCAAACACATCAGCGGTTTCAGTATTTTCTTGTTTGTGTTTTCTACACCCAATGTCTCCTTGTAACAGTCCAACGTAAGTGGTCTTCAAGACAACTTTTCCGCCCCCGCCCATCGGGGTTTGGAGAAATAGATTGGGCTACACGATGCTTCCACGCAGAGCTGATACCGACCGCACATGAGTACTAGTAATCCGCTTAGGTCTAAGCCTACCCAGGAAAATTGCTGCGAGTCGGCCCGTCCATTCTTATAAACCCTATTGGTGTCATTGGGCGACAGGGACTGAGATGTCATTTCATCTCAATGTACAGTAAAAGTCCCACAAAATTGGAAGCAACGTCTCCAAAATGACCAAAATTGTGTTGACGGGGACGTTAAGTTAAACCTCAAATCAATGCAGTCTGTCATATAATATTTATGTTGTATCCCAGTCTGAACATTATGAGGCCCAAATGACCTCCACTAAGTTAGGCTCAATTAGACTGGTATGGTCATTTTGAAATCTGGTCATTATGAAAACTTTAGCAATTATGATTCTCCATGTCGCCTCGGTGCCTACCATTAGGATTCCAACATATGGTTATGGGAAGATATGTAATTTGAAAATAAAACCATCTTGAATATTAGCATGCAGTGTTGTTCCAACGCATCTTAAGAGGTTTCTACTCAATCCCAGGAGAAGTATGGACTGGAACTTTGAGCATAAACACAAACTGGTAATACAAAATAGAAATGGAGGCAATGATCAGGAATCGATACAATCAACCAACATCTCACATCAGAGACACCAAAGGGAAAGACACACAAATATGAAACAACAGACCCTAATGGAAACACCAACAGCGGAAAGCCAAAAGGACAGCTACTTTCCCACAAAATGGTCAATAGGCTATCCAAAATAAAATAACACAAGCCACACAAAAACCCAAAGACAAATCATAAAAAAAATAAACCGCGACAGAAGAACCGCCTTGGAACGGTCAGCGGAAACGAATTCCACTGGGGGGGCTTAAATCGATTTTACGTGGTCACAATCCTCGCCCTTACTTCCGTCGCGATTTAGACATATAGTTTGATCAGTCCGCTTATAAGCCTGCTTCCCTGTCTGTATGAATAATCATTAGGTCCAAAACTCAACTATTTTAGTCAGCTTGGTAGAAGGTCAGCTTGTGAAGTTTGAATAAAATTGGCAAAAGGGTTTAGGAGTTGTCATTTATGATTTTTCTACTTTTTTGTCTGGCAGCAATCTTGTTCGTCTGAGCAGAGGCATTTTGGTTGAGGGTTACCGGAGCAAACTTCCCATGAAGTTGCAATTAAGTTGGACCAAGGATATAAGAGGTGTTGTCACTTGAAGATATTTCTATTTTTGTTCTGGAAGTAGGCGTGGTCGTTGTAGCCATATCATTTTAACTATTTTGGAAACGGGTTACCTAAGCAACATTCATGTGAAGTATGAATTATTTGGACCAACGTTATTCTTCCGCTGATTCAAGAAGGGCAGTTGTCATTTTCTGGCGAAAGAATGGGCACTGTACTGGTTAACCGCTTACGTATAATCCTGCCCAGAAATAGTGTGGATAGGTAAACTGATCGGCTCAAAAATGACCTAAATAGTGTTGACTGGGCCGTTATATTACAACACAAACAAACAAATGGACCAACGTTATGGTCGGAATTATCCTTTTAAAGACTTTTCTGCTTTTAGCTCTGGTCTTTTGAGTGAAACCAGTTTTGTTATTTTGGTAGACAGTCTCATAAGCTATCCTCCTGTAAAGTTCGACTAAAACTTGATTGAAAGTGAAGGGGAAGTTTTCATCTAAAGTTTTTTATATAATTTATAGCTCTGGAGGTAAGCCTGTCCATTAGAGCCAAACGATTTTAGCTTTGATAATAGATCGTCACCTAAGCATCCTTCCTATGAAGTTTCAATGAAATCGAAAAAACTGTCATTTAAAGTTTTTACTATTTTAAGCTCATTTAGGCATTTTGTTAAGTAGAGTAGAGCTGTTTCAGCAATTCTTGTTAGCCACACTTATGGAACAGTATTAAGGTAAAAACTCAATTATGCAATGTGCAATTACAAAATGAATTGTTGAAACCGCACTTTGCATTATGAACCTTTCCATATCTTACTACTTTATTCGAATATGCAACATGCACATTCTAATTTGAGACCTTTGTATTTAAATATGGCATTTGGACGTCCCATTTTGCAATATTCAGTTTCGATTCTGCTGTGGTTAGACGGGGTACCAGTCATTGAGGTGACGGTAACGTTCGGTAATGTCCGTGGATTTGCCGTATTTTTTTCCGATGACAAGCGTCCGTTTGAGAAGATCGCATTCGCTTTTCCAGGGGCAAAATTCAAGCCAGCAGCAATAAATTTTATCCGGCTATATAATAATTCGGATATTTACAATAATGTGTACGTTTGCATCTTTAAAAAAAATTTACAGCGGGGTTCCTTATTTATATATTTATGAGAAACAGGATTTTTATTTAAAAGTTAATACTTGTTTGACGAAGGGGAAAGTACTCTATCGTTGAATATTTACTAAAATAAATTACCATGTGCCGAATCCATGGATTTGAAATGAGCATAGATTGTTAAAATTGATTAATTCATACAATTTTCATAAATCTGATCCTTCTGAGGTGTTACTTATAAAGATATTAGTTACTAATTGCAACCTCACTCAAAACTCAAATGCTTGGATATTATAGAAGTATGTATATGTCCGCTCAGGGAGTAACTGCGCGATGGTCTCCCTGTTCGCGGGCATGGATTCGTTCCTTGGGACCTTACCAGCTGACCGTGCGGGAAACTGGTAAACAACAACCAGTGCCTCTATTCCCATTGTTACTCTGTTGAACATTACTTACTCATACTCAGCCCCGACCCACAACCATAGAAACGCACCTGTGGTCACAATGACAGCTGTCGTATTCATATGTCCGTCTGTCGTCATAACTTAGACTTGGGCATGATGGCTTTCATCCAACAGAATCACAACGCAAAAAAGCTAGTCGTCTGTCAGTTCGTCCGTCCGTCTCTCTTCAGCCAGCAAAACCTTGCTGAGCTAGTGTCGCGACTGTCTTAACCAGCCTACTACATATTTCTTCAAGTTCTACATGTAACGATTTGGCAAATGGAGTGGCTGAATCCAAACCATTTTGTACTTACATGTATTTCCATGTATTAGGTCTGCGCCAAAGTTTTATCTTCTTCTTTTTTTATTACAGTTAGACCGCGTACAGCGTACCCAGGTTTACCTGGCGGAACTTAACGACATTATTTATTTATTTATTCACTTATTATTAAAGTGTACAGAATCTAGAAAAAAATGTTTTTGATGCATTAGATTTGTACATTTTACCGCCGAAAATACAAAACAAAAATTGTAAGATGAAAAGTCGTGATGATATTTTTCTGACTGTTGCTTAAAATATACATTTTGGGTACACGTAGAAGCGCCTTTTCGATGCGGTTCTAACTAGTACCCACAATCTATATTATGGAGTAGAAATGAGAAAAATAATGTTTACTCCTGTAAATCCGTGTTTTACTCTATAAAAGTGGGGATCAAGTGTGTGTGTGTGGGGGGGGGGGGGTGGGGTCAGAATTATAAAGATGTGTTTAATGGTGGGATGCGCTTGGTGTGTGAGTGCGTTTTAGTTTTACGTCTCACCAACAGCTAAGGTCATACGGAGATAGGACCTGGGTTTAAAGACTGATCCGAAATTCTGGAGAAGCCCGGGGTCGATCCTGCGATCCCTGGTTACTAAGGCGAGTAGCATAACCACAACACCACAGAGGCTTCCAGCGCTTGATATGTTACATTGTAGCAGGTGCGGGTTTTCCACCTGCACTCCGGTATGAAAGTATTTGCTTCGCGTTGTGTTTTGTCAAAAAGGTGGAAACCTTTGCGTTTTGTCACTTGAAGCCAAAAATCTAGTATAAAAAGTCAGATGGTTTTCTATTTTCTTATAAATTAATGAATGCATTTAACACAAACAGTTACGAACATCTAAATAAACATGTGACAAAATAAACAGGGAATCAGACCCCCGGCCCTCGGGGCTTGAAGAAATAGATGGGCTGCATGAACTGAAACCGACCCGCACACCAGTACTGGTAAACCGCTTAGAGGATCTAAGTCTACCGAGCCAAAGCGGTGCTTACAAACCCTATTGGTTTCATTGGGCGACAGGGCTTTGATATGTCATTTCATCTCAGTGTCGGGTAAAAGTCCCACAAAAGTGGAAGCAAAGTCTCCGAAATGACCTATATTGTGTTGACGGTGACGTTAAAACATCAATTCTAACACAGCGCGCCTATATAGGCAGTGGAAGACGGCTGTGTTTTATTCTACAACAAATCACGGCTGGGAAGAGCGTGACGAGTGACGTCATTAAAATTGCAAATTTATGACGTCATTAGTCGATTTCCATGACGTTAGACGGTGAAACGTCATTTTCTCGCATCGAAAACGTTAGAAAAGGGTATAAATGCATGTGTTTCAGTCGATAATTTTAGCGGGATTTCTTCTAATAATGGCGAAAAGTTGTGAGAATTTGAAGGAAACAGCAGCATTATTGCCGAGTTTCAGCGTGTTAGAATCGAAATAGATCAGCTCTAGCCAGTGATTTGTTAGGTAATAAATCACAGTTTGTCGGTCAGTTGTAAGTAGACAAATCACGCGCGCTACGCGCTCGTGATTTGTCTACTTTACAAATGACCTCCAAACTGTGATTTATTACTCAACAAATCACAGTTAGAGCTGATCTATTTCTTAAATCAAACAACAGAAGCAAAATGCCTAGTTTTAGAAATTCCGTTGGATATGCCCTAAATCAGAAATAAATGTTAGAGGGAACGTAAGTCGTAGTTCATCTGAAAGCATTTTCTCGAAAGAGAGTTGTAGCTATGTTTGCTTTCAAGTGATCATAAAGGAGCAGTCTCACAAAGGTCTACACGATTAGGACAGGAGCCTTTCTGTGCCATACAAAATTAGTATAAGTATTTACAACAAATTTATATTTTAGAGGTGCAATGGCCTGAACACATTTGCGATATATTTAGATAAAACTTGGACACAAAACAAACCAAGCAAAGCTGATTCCTGGTCTGACATATAAAATAAAAATTATGTGTAATTGATTTTATCGGGAAGGGTGTAGTGTCCCAAAATCGTCCGTTTTATGCCAAAAATATAGTTCTCTCATTTCTTTCACTCCTCCGTGTCACCAATACGCTTGCAGATTGTTTTGGGTATCTGCCGAATACAGGCGGACGTTTACGGGAACGGTACGAAAACGATCACAGCGCCACTGAACGAGAATAATGGGAACTAGAAGAAGCAGAATCGGAATTTCAAGTTGCAAAATAGGACGAGAAACAGAAAGAAAACTACACAAATTCCAAAATCAGACTACAAAAATGAATATCATAATGCAGTGTTGCACAATTGTAACTGAATAAAGCATAACGCAATATCAGAATTGCATATTGCAATCTCAATGTTGCATAATTGAGTTTTTACCTAAATACTGTTCCATACACACTACTCCGTGAATTTGAGTGAAACTGAACCAAATGTATAGGTGGTGTTTTCATTCAAAGTTTTTATGTCCCCCACCGAAGGGGAGGGCTTCGGTCGGGGGACATATTGTTTTTGGTGCGGATCCCGTCGGCGCATGCGTAGGCGTATAAAATATTTTCTTTGTTACAGTGGTGCTATTAAACTAACTTTGTTTTGAAAGGGGATATCTGTTTTCTCAAAAAAACAAGTCACGTTTGTTTTGTGGGGATTTTTTTTTCTGTGATTTGCTCTTGCTTGCTCACTATGTGCGCATATCCAAATACAGATTTTTAGCCTGACGCGGCTCGCGTGAAAAGCTGCCTAGTGGTTGAGGGGTTAGAGAGCTCGACTTCTACATGTATCTTGCCATCTAATTGGTGACCGGGCGACAAATGTCGAAGTGGAAACGAATCGTTTGAACAAATTGAAAATGAAAGCGGGTGCGAATTGACCATAATGGTACGAAATGGATAAGAAATGATCGGTTACCATGTTTATTTTTTTATTTCAAGAAAACATACCAGAGTATATTATATTGCACTTGCTAGGAAAGTAAACAGTTTAATCACTAAAAAGCTAGTTAAGCTAAGAATGCCTTGAACAACTGGGTCCATCGATCTCCAGCTAGAGTCTAACGGTTGGTTTTCATTTGCTCAAGCATTTCAGTGGTTTCTTGCTGTCGGGTCCACACTGTTGTTTCATCTGTGTGGTTGTTTGTTTTTTGTGTTCTTGGAAGTGTTGCACTGATGAGTTAGGAGGCCTTCATGCTTTCTGAACACATTATTTGTCTAATTCGCGACGGAAGTAAGGGCGAGGATTGTCGCCGCGTCAAATCAATTCAAGACCCCACCCCCATCCCCCGAGTGAAAGTTCTTTTCACTTACCGTTGCAGGGCGGTTCTTCTGTCGCGGTTTATTTTTGTTATGGTTTGTCTTTGAGTATGTGTATCGCTTCTACCGTTTTGTTTTGGATAGCCAATTTGGCCATTTTGTGGGAAAGTAACTGCCATTTTGGCTTTCCACTATTGATGTTTCCCTTATGGTCTAGATATTTCATGTTTGTGTTCCTTTCCCTTTGGGCTCTCTGGGGGGAGCTGTGGGTTAATTGTATCGATTCCTGATCATTCCCTTCACTTCTATTTCTCCTCTAAGGGTCGATTGTTTATCGATCGACCCAAAGTTACTAATTTCTTTAGTTTCCCGGCTTCTCTTGTCCATGGTTCTATCGCTGATCATGTATAAAAAGTAGAAGTAAAACAAAGATCAGGAATCGATTCAATTAACTTACTCCACCCATCAAAGACACCAAAGGGAAAGAAACACAAACATGAAGCGACCAGACCATAATGGAAACCTTAATAAAGGAAGGCCATAAGGACGGTTACTTTCCCACAAAGTGGCCAAATGGCCATCCAAAAATAAAAAGACACAAGTGATACAAACAGTAAGTAACAAACAAAAACATAAATTAACCACCACAGAAGAACCGCCTTGGAACGGTCAGTGGAAAGAATTCCAGGGGTGGGGGGCTTAAATCGATTTAACATGCCCATAATCCTCGCCCTTACCTCTGTCGCGGTATACACTAATTTTGTTTAGTCCGCATGAAGGCTTCCTAACTTATCAGTGTAACATCTCCGATAACATACAAATCAAAAAACTACAGAGATGAAACAAGGTTGAGAACTCGACAGCATACAACAACAGAATTGCTGGAGCAAAAGAAAACCAACAGATAGACTCCGAGGGGCCCGAACAAAGACGGAGCATCAGGCGTCAACCAACATAAAGAATACTAAAATAAAATAAAATTCCATTTATGCTTTTACGCTGGAACCGTCATATAATCTTAAGCCCGACCCACCGGTGTGCAATCAAAGCGGGAAGCCAAATTGCCAACCGTGATTGGGTTAACCACCATGCATGCAGTCTGTTTTATAACATTTATGTTGTACCCAATCTTTATATATCGACGAACGATTTTACGAAATTGTGTAAAATCACAATAAAAGCACAGGTAGCGGTTATATATAGCTTCTTCCAGAGATGTCAGAGTGATGTGTGAATAGCAAACTTTGGCTTTGGCTCGTGTACTGGGACATAAGCAAACAGTGAAGCATAAGGTGGAGGAATGTAAGGGTTAAAGAGTCTGAGACCCCATTAACCTACACCCAGAGAAAATGGACCTAACAGTGCTTTGCACAACAACCACCCTTTTGCTGAATCAAGGAAGCCAGATATCATCCAGCTCGTCGGCGGAGTGATAAAAGTCTTCTTCCATTACGATAACAAGTCCGTTCGCGAAAATGGAGTCTCTGTCTCCTATCTCTGAAAGTAGTTTTGTTTGTTTGTTTATATTGAGGTTTAACGTCCCTGTCAATGCTATTTAGGTCACTTTGGAGACTTTGTTTGTTTGATTTGAGGTGTACCGTCCGCGTCAACACTGTAAAGGTCATTTTGGAGACGTTGCTTCCAATTTTGTGGGACTTTTACCTGACACTGAGATAAAATGACATCTCAAGCCCTGTCGCCCAATGAAACCAATAGGGTTTATTAGCATTTTGGAGACGCTGCTTCTACTTTTGTGGGACTTTTACCCGACATTGAGATGAAACGACATCTCAAGCCCTGCCGCGCAATGAAACCAAAAAGTTTATATGCATTGGACGGTCTGACTCATACCACTTTGCCTTGGCAGGCTTAGTCCTTCTAAGCGGTTTACCAGTACTCAAATGTGGTCAGTTTCAGCTCTGCGTGGAAGCACCATGCAGCCCAAAATATTTCTCCAAGCCCCTATTGGCGGGGGCGACTCTGGAAGTGGGATTTCTCAGATGAAAATATTAAATATTTATCCTATTTCTAGTTCAAATACTGGTTGTAGGTATTCGTTAGAACCGCCTCGATGAGGCGGTTCTAACGAGTACTCACAATCTATTTTTGAGCAAAACTAAGGAACGTATTGAATACCCTTGTAAACCCCAGTTTTCTCAATATGAAGTGGTGTTTAATAGGGGTAATTATTACACGGACGTGTTAATCTGATGGCTATGCGCTAGATGGATGCCCTATAGATAAAACGCTTCCTCATAATAAAAGAAAGGACTGTTCTTACTCAGTTGGTTAGCAGTCTGATTTCAGTCTTCTCAAAACCGACATTTCCAAAGACATATTTTCTCTTGCCACTAATTATACACGACTGTTTAAATAAAGAACTTCTTACTTGTGTCGCCACACGCACAGTATAACGATGCCTATAATTAGTAACAGAGCAGCAGCGCCTCCTATAGATCCTGAAAGGACGGGTTTACTGTCCACACCACTTGGTCCTCCCTCTGAAACATAACAGCTGTGTAAACAAAACATACAAACCAAAAGAGTTTATATGCAGGGCTCGCACCACTTTGCCTGGGCAGTCTTAGACCCTCTTAGCGGCTTACCAGTGTGTTCGGTTTCAGCTCTGCGTGGAAGCATCATGCAATTCCTTCAGCCCAAATTGGCGGGGCCATAGATGTAGATGACATGTAGTAGGATTTTCCAGATCAGTTTAGCTAAATGAGGAATTAGCAAGTTTGTCTTATGATGTTAACTTCACTTTCTATAGTGAAAAGTGCGTTTTACAAACATTTGCTCAAATCACAGATGGTGGCCCTAAATATTTTTGAAATATTTTGCCATCGCACTGCAAGAAACCCTGTGTGGCGATCACTATATACGAATAGCCTGAGGAGGGACTCATGTCAGGAGAGTGGTTGAAAATTTTCATGGTCCAAAAGGGGATCGAGCCATCGAAGTTCCACTGTATTCACTACTTTGGCGTTTCAATTTGAGTCCGTGCCACATCGATTTCGACAATTTTCACACATTGGGTTTTCTCACTTCCTGACAGTTTATGAGGCACCCATCGGCTCTCGAACTTTCGAATCTGTAAATGTTCAGTAAGTACACAATGAACTGACCAATGATTTATGCCCAACTCATGATGTAGGGGCAATCCGGGTAAATATGGACAGGGGTTTAAATACGGACAGTTAGATACGATTCTCAAGGGGAGATATTTCACTAATTTGAATAGAAGCCTCCGTGGAACAGTGGTTACGCTACTCGCCTTGTAAACCAGGGATCGCTGGATCGATCCCGGGCTTCTTCAGACTTTCGGATGAGTCTTTAAACCGAGGTCCCGTCTCCGTATGACCTTAGCTGTTGGTGGGACGTAAAACTTAAACTCACTTCACTAATTTGACGGCGCATTACGCAAACACGCCTATACAAATACATTGCCACCTTTATCGCCGAAAAAAAATGAAAATTTTAAGATGAAAAATTGTGATTTTTTCCTTATTTCTGCTCCAAATGCAGATTGTGGGCAATCGTTAGAACCGCCTCATCGAGGCGGTTCTAACGAGTACCCACAATCTATATTTTAGAGCAGAAATAAGAAAAATAAGGTATACCCCACCCACCCCCCCCCCCCCGGAAACCCAAGTTTTACTTTTTAAAATTTGGGTTCAAGAGGGTCAAAATTATATAGGCGTGTTTTCATGATGGTATTGTCATTCCTTCGTGTCTTCTACTGTGAGCATTCACACGATTATAATCCCTTTGGAATTACGTAATCGTAGCACCTCTGCATTCTTTCGTTTTTGTGTTTGTTTCGAACCCCCCCCCCCCCCTCCAACCGCCCATCGGTGCTTGAAGAAATAGATTGGCTGCATGATGCTTCCACGCAGAGCTGAAACAGACCGCACACGAGTCCTGGTAAACCGCTTAGAGGATCTAAGCCTGAACAGGCAAAGCGGTGGGAGTCGGACCGCTCGTGCTTATAAATCCTATTGATTTCTTTGGGCGACAGGGCTTGAGATTTCTTCTCAATGTCGGGTAAAAGTCCCACAAAATTGGGAGCAACGACTCCAGAATGACCTTTACAGTGTTGTCGGGGACGTTAAACCTCAAATCAAACAAATAAACAAACCTCCTCTTGATAACAAAAACACACCCGTGCGACATCGTGCATTTTATCACATCTCCAAAAGGGCTACTTTTCTGATGAAAGTCTGTGGTATTTTTCTTATTTATACTGCAAACATAGATTGTGGGTGCTCGTTAGAACTGCCTCATTTATCGTTAAGTCGTCGCAGATAAAGTCCTTCTGCACAACCATAACCATGTTACTGTTATTGACAGACAGGCTTAAGTCTGAAGGAGCAGTCTGATCAGGATCTACACTGTTTGCCATTCTGTCTGCACCTTATGGACTCCTTGCTGGATTGTGAAACAATTACATTGTTGGGATGTAAAACTCAAACACTCACTCACTCACTGATTCTGTCATCGTTAAGTTGTCGCAGATAAAGTCATTCTGCACAAGTATTTGTTGCCTACAGTATCCATAGTGTGTCCGTAATTATTGTCTTCTGATAGAACTGTATGCAAGAAGAGATTCTGAACTAAATACTTCGAGTGCTTTCTGCTTTTCTATTGGCCTTATATATATATATACTCTTTATTTCCTCTTTATCAGAGAATACAATACAAAAACAACAACAAAATAATGATACAAAAAACACGATAACACATCCGTGTGATATAGTGCATTTTTCATACCTCCAAAAGAGGTATTTATTCTGATGAAAATTTGTGATATTTTTCTAATTTATACCCAGAACATAGGTGTTTGAGGCGGTTCTAACAGGTACCCACAACCTATGTCTTGGAGCAGAAATAAGGAAAATAATGTTTACCACCGTAAACCCCAGTTTTCTCTATATAAAGTGTGGTTTAGGGGGCGGGGTGGGTCTTTATTTCACAGACTTGTTCACGTGATGTTAAGTTGAGAGAGAAATATTCAAGTATTTGCTGGGTGCTCATGTCCCAAGGTACATTTTTGCTTGTAGTGGCCTTATATTTTACCTGTTGTTTCACACGTTGCTCCTACGTATGACTCTCGACAATCACAAGTCCCTCTTTTCGGCTCACAGGTAGCATTGACACAACCTTCGCTACATTTCTTGTCACAGTTTTTACCATAAGTTCCCTCAAGACACACTGAAAATTTGAAAACCAAAAAGGTTAAAGTTAACTAAGGAGACCCATTGCATCATCGAAGTGATAAACTCTTGTCATCAACATCATCATCATCATCGACAAAATCATCATCACCAAAATTATAATCATCACCAACGCATCATCTTTTTAATTATTATTATTATTATTATTTCACGGCCCTTTTACTTGATGTGGGTGAAAACTGAAGCGCAGACTGACATATATAGTAAGCAAACAGGCATTTGTAGAAAAACAAAAAGTCGCGGAAATTTTATCAGGTTATCTAGAAGCCTTCGTGGTGCAGTGGTTACGCTACTCGCCTTGTAAACCATGGATCGCAGGATCGATCCCGGGCTTCTCCAGACTTTCGGATAAGTCTTTAAACCGAGGTCCCGTCTCCGTATGACCCTAGCTGTCGGTGGGACGTAAAACTAAAACTCACTCACTCACTTATCAGGTTATCTCCTTATTTAAAATCATCCAGAAGAAAAACTTGTAACTTAAAGGGAATGGGAACACCTGGCACATTTTTCCGCCATTTTTCAAAGGGGGACAACTTTCGGGACTTCCTGTTCGCTAATCTATAGGCTCTGTCCTGCTGAAAAAGGAGTCTACTCTTAAAGGGAAGAATTTGCTCCTTAGGAGCAAATTCTTGCTGTTAAGAGTTTACCCCTATTGACATGGGAGACAAAAATACTTTTGCAGGAGTTGCCTCCCCTGAAGGTGTTCCCATTCCCCTTAAAGACAATGGAAATGCCTTCCATTATAGAGGGAACTATTTTAAAAACATTGTATTTCCCTGATCATTTTACTGGGCCCCAGGTTATAAAACATGTTTCATGCTCAAACTCAGCTGAGCATGAAATTTATTGGGCTCATATATATTAAAATACAAAAGAAAGAGGCCATTTTTTCATCCTCAGATCAGCACGGAATGTTATTTTCCTGCTAATAAATTTTACAGTGCCAACAATTTTTAAAATTTATGAGCAGAACAATTTTAATGATGAAGTGAGCTGAACATGAAACAAGTAATATAACTTCGGACCCTGTTTATTTAAACGCAGACCCTCTCGGTAGGACTCATTTTATAGTAAAGCAAACAGGAGATCGAAAAGTTGTCACCTTGAAAAAATGGCAGTTAATATATAAAATGATCCATTCATCTTTAACGCTTATCTTGTTGCATAAATTTATATAGCCACATCCATATTTGACCATCAACTAATCAAATTACTTGAAATTATGCATTCACTTAAGGATAGACTACATGGTTGGATATGTTTTGTTATCAATTTAAGCATGATATTAAATGGCCATAAAATTTCACAGTCTTTCAAGGTTCTTCGAACCATCACAGTTATTTGGCCATAAATTGTTACTGGTGTGAATGCAGTTGATCTTGATACAAGAAGATAATTATTACTGGTCTTTTAATCTCTCCATGAGTAATGTTCCACTAATAAAACAAGGGTCATTTACCTAACAGGTACCTCTTCGCGACGGAAGTAAGGGCGAGGATTGTGGCCACGTAAAATCGATTTAAGCCCCCCAGTGGAAATCTTTCCACTGACCGTTCCAAGGCGGTTCTTATGTGGCGGTTAATTTATGGTGTTGTTTGTTACTTACTGTGTGTATCACTTTTGTCTTTTTATTTTGGATGGCCATATGGCAATTCTGTGGGAAAGTAATTGTCCTTATGGCCTTCCTTTGTTTAGGTTTCCATTATGGTCTGGTCGCCTAATGTTTGTGTTTCTTTCCCCTTGGTGTCTTTGATGGGTAGAGTAAGTTAATTGTATCGATTCCTGATGTTTGTTTTACTTCTACTTTGCATATCAGGGCTGTTTTGTTTGTGCCGTGTGGCGGCTGTAAAAGGTCTCCTCGTACATACATTTAATGTTCTTATTTTTCCAATCCTCAGGGATTGCTTATGCAATTGGTTTTCACTGTTCCATCAATTGACATCCTTTAGATACCTGTTGAAGGTCATTATTAAACCGGTGTTCGTTCCTCGTTGTATAACAACTGCTTGTTTGACATCCCTGGACTTTAAGTAGACTTAGATGTTTTGTGGGCTTTTGTTGTACCTTCCTTCTATTCGAAGGAATTAATTTTATATGCTGTTTTACATAATGACCGGTATGAAGATCGCTTTAGTTTTGACGGTATCAAAACCTTCTAAACCCACATGAGTATCACAAATACATTTAAAATATCAATATCACCCCTTAGGTTACACTCTGCTTCTTCTGTACGGATTCCCATTCTATTAAGAACTTTAATACTATGTTGCCTTCGGTATTGGTTAGACCCTTAAATTTGTCTTCTGTAACTTCAGTTAATCTCAATGGAGCAGGCAATACCAATGTTTTTGGGAGTAGACTTCGTATAAGTCTATCTCCTCTCAAATCGCCCATCCTTCGAAAATATACTAATCCGCGGAAAAGAAGTGGAATGTATCCTAGTATTTCTAAGTGCAATGCCAAGAGGTGCAGATGTTGTTCGCATTTAAGCACTGCGTCTACCGTTACTTCATCTGTAAACGGTAGACGCTTCTCTGTAGTTAACATGTCTGATTTGACATGACAGTCTACAGATTTAATTTATCTAATTACATGACGTGCTGCAAACTGTAATTTGCAGTACGTCGGTCAAACTAACCGCATGCTTAAAACAAGATTGAACGAGCATTATCGTAGAATGAGTAAGCCTAAGAAAACTGCCACTTTCTTGTACCGTCACTTTCGACGTACAGGTCATTCTGTAAATTACATTGTTATACAACCAGTGGAAAAACTTTATTACGATGCAAAATCTACATCTAGATTCAAAATAATAAAAAGACATGAGGCTGAACTGAAATGGATTAAATTTTTACAGACCCCTTTTCCACTTGGATTGAATGACAACATTTATCATGATGGTAATATTTCCTGAATGCCGGACTTTGATATTGTCTCGCTCCTGGAATGTTGGAAACGCAGAACTAGATCTCACGGTACCAGGAAAAATGGTAACTTTAAACGTAAATCACGTTTCTGTTTTACGTCTTCTGGACACCGAGGCGAATAAATTCTACGATAGTTCTCATCAGTTATATGATGCGGCTCTCTTAACTAGAGGCTATACTCAGCATACTCTCCGTCCTTACATTGATTCTGAAATTAATCTTAAACGCCATTTATTCAAAATATCCTTCATTAATAAGGGTATGTATTTTATAGATTTGCCCAGTATCTTTCGTGAAAGATCGGTGCTTTCTTCCATTCCTGCTTATTTTCAAAATACTGAAACACCTATAATTTGCTATAAATATAACAAACCTGTTAGATCTATCATTTTTAATTTCAAGAAACTTGTTTCAGATCTTGATATTGATACTAATACTCCTGATTCATGTGATTGTAAAAACTCAGTGTATTGCTATCCTGCTGCTGGTCATGTAATTACTGGCAATTTGAAAATTATTCCTGATTCTAGGATAAGGAATATAATTTCTAAAGGACCGAAATATCGGTTTCCTTCTAAAATTGATTTCAGTAAATGAAGAAGTGAAATCGCTGCTTCCTTGAATGAATTCGGTAATCGATGGTGTAAGCGAGAGTATGTTGAGCATAAAGCCCTTAAGGACTGGGAACTTAGCATTTTAAAACTAGTGAATAAACGCATTTCTTTCTATTCTCAAAATACTAACTTATTACCTCCTAAGCCCAAGATTTCTTTACGTCATCTTAAACTAAGTATTCAAGAATTTCATAAGAAGTTTGTTTTGGCCCCTGCAGACAAGGCCGCTAACAACGTCGTCGTTGTGTGACGGCTTCACTATGTTAACACGCTTAAGCAGGAGCTTGGTGGTACTAAGGCCTATGAACTTCAGCCTTTAGCTGAAGAGAGAGCAATAGTAGATAAACATGTTTGTCATTCAGCCACCAAGTTTGCTGTGTGTGTTATCGAAGGCCTAGACAAGCTTCCTACGCTATACTGGTTACCAAAACTTCATAAAAGACCTTACAAAGCACGGTTTATTGCAAATTCTAGCTCTTGCACTACCGCAGAACTTTCTAAATTATTAACTTCCTGTCTTACTGCTATTAAAACGCATGTGATTAAATATTGTGATAAAGTCTTTGAAAGATCAGGAAGAAATCTGTTTTGTCTATAAAAAATTCGAATGAGGTTTTAAATAAATTGAAATCCAGACATTTTCGTGCTTCAAGTCTGTCTACTAACGAGTTTTCCACTCTTTACACAACACTTCCTCAAAATCTTATAAAAGATAAGCTTAATGATTTAATTGAATGGGCTTTTCACAGAGAAGATTCTCTCTATCTTGCATGTAATGTCAGAAATGCATTTTTCACTTCTAAAGAGCATAAGAAATATACACTTTGGTCATGTCAGAAAGTGTGTGATGCCCTCACCTTTCTACTTGACAATATTTATATTAGATTCGGTACTAAGTTATTTAGACAAATTGTGGGCATTCCGATGGGTACGAATTGCGCACCTCTTGTGGCTAATCTGTTCTTGTATTGTTATGAAAGAGACTTCATGTTGTCGCTTTCCATTGATAACCAATCTGAAATTATTAAAGCTTTTAGCTCCATTTCTAGATATTTAGATGATTTATTAAATATTGATAATTGATAATACCTATTTCGATGGTTTGATCAGTCAGATTTACCCCCCCCCCAGAACTTCAGTTAAATAAAGCAAATTCTTCTGATACCGAGGCCCCGTTTTTGGATTTACATCTATCTATTGTAGATGGGTTTGTTTCGTGCAAAATTTATGATAAACGCGATGACTTTGATTTTGAGATTGTAAATTTTCCTTTTTTGGATGGTGATGTTCCTCGTGCACCATCCTATGGCGTTTATATTTCGCAATTAATTCGATTTGCTAGTGTGTAGTCATGTAACTGACTTCAACACTCGTAATAAATTATTAACGGCTAAACTCCTTAATCGAGGTTATCGGTACCATAAACTACGCAAAAAACTCCTTAATCCAGGTTATCGGTACCATAAACTACGCAAAGCCTTTTCAAATTTTTATAAACGCCATTCTAATTTAATTTCAAAATTCAATATTGGACTTAAATCTCTTCTGCAACAAGGTCTATCGGAACCCGAATTTTATGGTGACTTAATATATAAATTGAGAAAAATATATATCCGCAATGACTTCAGCACCCAATTTCGTAAAATCATTCTTCGATATAAAAAATTGGGTACAACATGGATGTTATAGGACAGACTGCATGCATGGTAGTTAACCCAATAACGGTTGGCAACTTTGCTTCCCTCTTTAATTGCACGCCGGTGGGTCAGGCCTCAGATTCTATGACGGCTCCAACGTAAAGGCTTATTGAGAATTAGAGAGATCTAATTCAAGGTAATGTTGGTTGGTGCCTGATGCTCTGTCTCTGGTCGGGCCCATCGGAGTCTAACTGTTGGTTTTCTTTTGCTCCAGCATTTCAGTGGTTTCTTGCTGTCGAGTCCTCACCGTTGTCTCACCTCTGTGGTTCTTTGATTTTTTGTGTTCACGGAGATGTTGCACTGATGAGTTAGGAGGCCTTCATGCGGACTGAACTAATTATTTGTCTAAATCGAGACGGAAGTAAGGGCGAGGATTGTGGCCACGTAAAATCGATTTAAGCCCCCCCCCCCCAGTGGAAATCTTTCCACTGACCGTTCCAAGGAAGGCGGTTCTTCTGTGGCGGTTTATTAATGGTGTTGTTTGTTACTTACGGTGTGTATCACTTGTGTCTTTTTATTTTGGATGGCCATATGGCCATTTTGTGGGAAAGTAACTGTCCTTATGGCCTTCCTTTGTTTAGGTTTCCATTATGGTCTGGTCGCTTAATGTTTGTGTTTCTTTCCCTTTGGTGTCTTTGATGGGTGGAGTAAGTTAATTGTATCGATTCCTGATGTTTGTTTTACTTCTACTTTTTATAATTTTATAACTGGACCGAAAGGCCTTCATTGGTTGAAATGCATATTTTACTTAATTTTCTCAAATTCAGTTTGACTAAAATCTACCAAAAATGCAAATTATGTACGAGTTTACAACGCATACTGGTGCTGAGAAATGACTAGGTAGGGCCTATCCCTCATTTAGCAAAAAAAGCAGCTGACCGTTCCAATGCGGTTCTTCTGTCGTGATTTATTATGTGTTGTAGTTTGTATTTGCTATATCTTGGCGTTTGGCCATTTTGTGGGAATGTAACTGTCCTTTCGGCTACCCGCTAGTGATGTTTTCTTGTTTCGTTACTTCATGCTCGCGATTCTTTCCGAAAGGGTATGGTAATTCTATCGATTCCTGATCATTACCTTCCCTTTTATTAATGATCCGGCGCACGACAAAACCTACAATAAGACATGTGCGCCCATCGAAGAATCAGGTCAGCCTGCGCATCCATATAGTCTAACCAGAGACTTCTCTTGCTGCATTAATGATCACTGTGTCCTTAGCTATCCTTAGAGCGCACAACGAAGACTCTAATCAGACTACGCGGATGCGCAGGCTGATCTGAGTCTTCGTTGGGCGCACGTATCTTATTGTAGGTTTTGACATGCGCTGACTCTTCATTTGTTGAAACCAATTTTTAGCCTTCCTAGAAACTCATCTTTTGATTTTAGCACTATCTTTGAAGTAATTCATCTCCTTTGTTTATTGACCAAATTATACTATTTTTTTTTTTTTTTTTTTTTTTTTTTTGCTTTTAGTTTCCTTGAAGACAATGCTTGAACAGTGAAACACCGACTTTTAGTTTGTTTCTTGTATGGTTTCTGTTAAAATGAAGCTTTTATTCAGAATGTCCAATTTATTTTGATACAGAAAATCAAATTCGATATATCTTTCTTTTCAAAAGTTTAAAAGAAATTTCTGGTACATTTTAAAGGGCCTATCTTGTAAATGGTTTTCTGAGAAAAAAGGGGCATTTTAAAGCTGCTTGATAATAAGATGACTCCATGAAAGTAAACTGGTGCTAAAATCTGTTTTTCAGTTATGACAAAAAAATTATTGAAATAAATAAACATCCAGTAAGACTAACTAAAACTTCAATGTCTAACCTTTATCTTGATATACAAATGCTGAAAATACACCCAGTAACAGTGGAGAAAAGGACATTTGAAACTGACCACTACCTTAAGGTGTTGTCTATCCCTATTCTCAAAAACAATGGCAAACTGCATGCCAAAGAGTGCAGATGCTGACCAGATGGCTTCTCTGGATCTACACCATTTCATCACGAAAACACGCCTATATAATTTTGTCCCCCTTGAACCCCACTTTTATAAATAAAACGGGGGTTTCCGAGGTATACCTTATTTTTCTTATTTTTGCTCTAAAATATAGATTGTGGGTACTCGTTAGAACCGCCTCGATGAGGCGGTTCAAACGAGTACCCACAATCTATATTGAGAGCAGAAATAAGAAAAATATCACACTTTTTTTTCATAATGAAATGTTCATGTTTTCGGCGATAAAGGTGGCAATGTATTTGTAAAGGCGTGTTTGCGTAATGTGAAAAGGTGGTAGCTGTCGTAATCGGCGGGATAAGGGCTAATTGGAAGTCCATTCAACGTTCTTAAACTTTTGGCATTATATTTATTTGTAAGACAACATTTACACTACCGCTTTGTTGAAACACGAAACACACATGTCAACTTATGGTACAACGCCTGTGCCCTTAGTACTGGTAACATTAAAGAGAAGACAATGATCAGGAATCTATAAAATTAGCCCATAGCTCCCATCAGAGACACCAAAGGGAAAGAAACACAAACATGAAATAACTAGACCCTTATGGAAACACCAATAGCGGAAAGCAAAAAGGATTGTAACTTTCCCACAAAATGGCCAATGGGCTATCAAAAACAAAACATATAAGCGATACACACACTCAAAGACACACAATAACAAAAATAAACGGCGACAGAAAGACCGCATTGGAACGATCAGTGGAAATAATTCCATTAGGGTGGGTGCGGGGCTTAAATCGATTTTACACGGCCGCAAACCTCGCCCTAACTTCCGTCGCGATTTAGACAAACAATTTGTTCAGTCCGCATAAAGGCCTCCTAACTCACCAGTGCAAAATCTCCGGGAACACAAAAATAAAACAAACACATAGATGAAACAACGGTAAGTAAGCCTGCAAAAATCAGTGGATTAAATGACCACTCAAAATTGCACACATTCGGTAAAATGCTTATATGCAGACCACGGTTGTGCATCTCACAAAGTGGTCTGAAAAGGGCAACGTGACTTTATAAACCACTTCTGAACAGTCCCAAAGCTCGTTTCTTATTACAGCGGAATTTCACTATAGTGTTGACTGGGTTCTCAGTCTATAAAATAAATCAATTCAGACTTACCAGAGTCACACCAATCTCCAAAATAACCCTCCACACATCCTTCTGTACAATTACCACTGTATCTCTCGCATGTTTTACCCAAACAGTTGCGCGGACATTTCAGTTCACAAGAATATCCGTACCAAGCATCATCTGATGTAAGACATGTCTCAGCAACACATGTACCATTGTCTGAAACACAGTCATTGCCTGGGCAATTGTGACTGCAGGTGTTGTTGCAGTATTCACCATAATAGCCTTGACTGCATTTATTCACACACTTTCCACTTGTCCGATTGCACAAGTTGTTTTTACACTGTTCAGGACAAGAAAACAAACATGCTGATCCGTATTTTCCGGTTTTGCAGCCATATTCACAAAATCCATCTGCTACTCTACATTTTGGGACTGTCCCCGGGTCGGGCGAAACAATGCAACTGTCATCACATTTTGAACATGTTGGTCCCCAGTAGTCAACATCACAACCTATTTTACATGTCCCGTTCTGGTAACATAGCTTTGGGTAGCCAAAACATCCTTCAGGACAGTCAAACTCGCATCTGTAGAAGGAAGAAAAGTAAACAAGAGGGCCATGATGGCCCTGGATCGCTCACCTGATCCATAGTGTAACAAGTGGGCCCCAGAGAGGGCCATTATTGGCCCCAGGGCTTTAATGTACATAATGTTGAGGGAGGTCTTAAAGGTGAAGCTTCATACCAAACATCAACAAAGGCTAAAATTTGAACAATCTTGTCAAAGGTCCACTAGATGAAGCTACACATCAAATATCAAAGACCTGGGCCTAGCGGTTTCAGAGAAGAAGATTTTTAAAGATTTTGCCTATATAAGCCTATGTAAAATCAAAGGGCCCCGGGACAGGGGCATTTTTTGCCCCAGCACTATAGTTTGAACAATCTTGGTAGGGGTCCACTAGATGAAGCTTCATACCAAATATCAAAGTTCTGGGCCTTGTGGTTTCAGAGAAGAAGATTTTTAAAGATTTTCCCTATATAAGCCTATGTAAAACCAAAGGGCCCCGTGGCAGGGGGGGATTTTTTGTCCCAGCACTATAATTTGAACAATCTTGGTAGGGGTCCACTAGACGAAGCTTCATACCAAATATCAAAGTCCTGGGCCTTGTGGTTTCAGAGAAGAAGATTTTTAAAGATTTTCCCTATATAAGCCTATGTAAAACCAAAGGGCCCCGGGGCAGGGGCATTTTTGGCCCCAGCACTAAAATTGGAACAATCTTGGTAGGGGTCCACTAGATGAAGCTTCATACCAAATATCAAAGTCCTGGGCCTTGTGGTTTTAGAGAAGAAAATTTTTAAAGATTTTCCCTATATAAGCCTATGTAAAACCAAAGGGCCCCGTGGCGGGGGCATTTTTGGCCCCAGCACTATAATTTGAACAATCTTGGTAGGGGTCCACTAGATGAAGCTTCATACCAAATATATAAGACCTGGGCCTTGTGGTTTCAGAGAAGAAGATTTTTAAAAATTTTCCCTATATAAGCCAATGTAAAAGCAAAGGGCCCCGTGGCGGGGGCATTTTTGTCCCAGCACTAAAATTTGAACAATCTTGGTAGGGGTCCACTAGATGAAGCTTCATACCAAATATCAAAGTCCTGGGCCTTGTGGTTTCAGAAAAGAAAATTTTTAAAGATTTTCCCTATATAAGCCCATGTAAAACCAAAGGGCCCCGTGGCGGGGGCATTTTTTGTCCCAGCACTAAAATTTGAACAATCTTGGTAGGGGTCCACTAGATGAAGCTTCATACCAAATATCAAAGACCTGGGCCTTGTGGTTTCAGAGAAGAAGATTTTTTAAGATTTTCCCTATATAAGCCTATGTAAAACCAAAGGGCCCCGGGGCGGGGGCATTTTTGGCCCCAGCACTGTAATTTGAACAATCTTGGTAGGGGTCAACTAGATGAAGCTTCATACCAAATATCAAAGACCTGGGCCTTGTGGTTTCAGAGAAGAAGATTTTTAAAGATTTTCCCTATATAAGCCAATGTAAAACCAAAGGGCCCCGTGGCGGGGGCATTTTTTGTCCCAGCACTATAATTTGAACAATCTTGGTAGGGGTCCACTAGATGAAGCTTCATACCAAATATCAAAGTCCTGGGCCTTGTGGTTTCAGAGTAGAAGATTTTTGAAGATTTTCCCTATATAAGCCTATGTAAAACCAAAGGGCCCTGGGGCGGGGGCATTTTTGGCCCCAGCACTATAATTTGAACAATCTTGGTAGGGGTCCACTAGATGAAGCTTCATACCAAATATCAAAGACCTGGGCCTTGTGGTTTCAGAGAAGAAGATTTTTAAAGATTTTCCCTATATAAGCCAATGTAAAACCAAAGGGCCCCGTGGCGGGGGCATTTTTCGTCCCAGCACTCAAATTTGAACAATCTTGGTAGGGGTCCACTAGATGAAGCTTCATACCAAATATCAAAGTCCTGGGCCTTGTGGTTTCAGAGAAGAAGATTTTTAAAGATTTTCCGTATATAAGCCTATGTAAAACCAAAGGGCCCCCGTGCGGGGGCATTTTTGGCCCCAGCACTATAATTTGAACAATCTTGGTAGGGGTCCACTAGATGAAGCTTCATACCAAATAACAAAGACCTGGGCCTTGTGGTTTCAGAGAAGAAGATTTTTTAAGTTTTTGGTGAAAAAAATCTGTTTTTGGCTCCTGTGACCTAGATGTGCAACGGACCGGAACCATTTGACCCATATTCAAACTTGACCGAGATATTGTCATGATGATCATTCTGAGCAAGTTTGATTAAGATTGGACCAAAATTGTGGCCCCTAGGGTGTTCACAAGGTTTTTATATGATTTGACCCGCTGACCTACTTTTTAACCCGATATGACCCATATTCGAACTGGACTGAAATATTGTCACAATGGTCATTCTGAGCAAGTTTCATGATAATTGGACCAAAACAGTGGCCTTCAGAGTGTTCACAAGGTTTTTCTATGATTTGACCTACTGACCTACTTTTTGACCGGACATGACCCATATTCGAACTTGACCAAGATATTGTCATGATGATCATTCTGAGCAAGTTTGATTATGATTGGACCAAAATTGTGGCCTCTAGGGTGTTCACAAGGTTTTTCTATGATTTGACCCGCTGACCTACTTTTTAAGCCGACATGATCCATATTCAAACTTCACTAAAATATTGTCACAATGATCATTCTGAGCAAGTTTGATGATGATTGGACCAAAATTGTGGCCTCTCGAGTGTTCACAAGGTTTTTCTATGATTTGACCTACTGACCTACTTTTTTACCCGACATGACCCAAATTCGAACTTGACCGAGATATTGTCATGATTATCATTCTGAGCAAGTTTGATGATAATTGGACCAAAACTGTGGCCTCTAGTGTGTTCACAAGAAAAAGTTTACGCACGACGGACGACGGACGACGGACGACGCACGACGACGCCGGACATCTTACTGTCACAAAAGCTCACCATGACCTTCGGTCAGGTGAGCTAAAAAAAACTAATATGAAATTAAGGCATTGCCTTCTTTGCGACACCGCCTTGTACACGCTTGGTGCAATAAACAAGACAATCACTTAAGGTGATGAGTGTCCCAATAAGGGGCTGGATCAAAATTCTGGTTCCTGTATGTACATCTTAAACGCATATGTAAAATGTGTTTCAGTTTTCAATGTCCAGCGCCAAATACTACAGGAGTTGCGGACAAACAAAAAGTACTATTTAACCTGTGATAATATGCTGGATCATAATTCTGTAGTTAAACATTTCTTTCATGCACATGGTCAGTGTCTGAACTGTGTTGTTAGTTTCAACGTCCAGCATCAAATACTGTAGGAGAAGTTGCAGAGACACGAAGTCCTATTTAACCTTCTATGCTACACATACATGCATGACCTAAATGTCATTCAAGGGGACATAATTCTGCAATAAGGGCTGGATCAACACCCTGCTTCCTTTATGCCTATGTTCAATGAATGTCGGAAGTGTGTTGCAAGTTTCAATGTTCTGCACCCAATACTGTAGGATAAGTTGCAGAGACAAGAATAGTATCCAAAAAGTGTGACATATGGATAAGTGGAAAACTATATGGCTCTCACACGTCGTGACGGTGACATAAAAAAGATAAAAAAAAACTCGACAATCACTAGGGATGATGACTGCACACACCATATGCCTCACAAGATCAGTATTTCAATTGGGCTAAATCAGAATCATGTTTCCTTTATGCAAATGTTCAATGCATATATATCTAAACTGTGTTGCAAGTTTCGAAGTCCAGGATCAAATGCTGTAGGAGAATTTGCAGAGACATGAACGGTACTATTTAACCTCCAACGCTAAACATATGGCCAACACGTTTGTCTTTTAAGGGCACATTATTCTGAGATAAGGGACTGTTTCAGAATCCTGTATGCATATTTATTATTTGATATATAGATATCAAATACTGATTTTAAGATCTCTATATATGCAAAGGAATAGTAGATATCATAAAACAAATTTATAGATATCAAGAATTATCTAATACATATCATTGATTACATGTTATGATATCAAAAGTACTGATGATTATAGATACCAATAATTTTAATTAGAGATATCTATAATTCTATTATAGATTTCTGTAATTTGATTTATTGATATCTATATTTTTGATTTCAGATATCTATAAATTGATTTATAGATATCTATAATAAAAATATAGGATATCAATATTATTAGATACCAATAATTGGATTTTTAGATATCTATATATGCTAAGGAATTAAAATATCAAGAAATATATATTACATATCACTGATTACTTTTTATGATATCAAAAAATATTGATAATTATAGATATCAATAATGTTAAGTATAGATATCTATAATTTGATTAATAGATATCTTTAATTTGATTTATAGATCTCTATAATTTGATTTATAGATATCTATGATAAAATTATAGATATCTTGAAATTGTATTAAATAGTAAAACCGCACCCTATAGCAAACATAGTTTACATGAAGTCTGGCCCAGAAAACTTGCACACCCCATACTTATCAGTTCTGCAGAGTATTCCTTGCTTCTGAAGGATACCCGTTTTCGGGAGAAATTCATTCAATCCCCACTGATGCAAAATTTTTAAAATATACATGTAAAAGTAGTGATGATACAAAGAAGATTATCTAAATTTTACTTTCAAATTCAAAACAGCATAACATTAGGCTAAGACTGTCCACATACTTTATTGAAGAACTTTACAAGTTTACAGTTGTAACAAGGACACTGATGGTCCTAGATGGCCAATCCTGAATCCTTAGTAATGAATTGAACACAAGCGGACTGCTTCAAGATTGTTGTTCGGATGATTGACAGGATGGTCCTACATAGAGTACCAATGTGGTAATGACAAGCAGCTCGTGTTTTATGTTTCATAATAAAGGGATCTTACACGAGTTGCCATTTCATATGAAACTAGACAAAGTGCCCAGTGGGGCACGTATACCCCCGACGAGTGTCATCGCCTCATCTGAAAATAGCAATGTCAAAAGTGATGACAATGTTTCTCTACAAATAGCCATAGTGACCTTGACTTGAGGCCATGACCTTGAAAGTAGATCTTGGTCGAGATATTATCATAAGCATCTTTTGTGTGAAGTTATATTAAAATCTGTTAATAAATGTAGGCGGTAGAGTGATGACAAAAGTTTTTTTTCTAAAAATAGCCACAGTGACCTTGACATTGAGGTCATGACCTTCAAATGTTAAGGCACCTCGAGATATTATCATAAGAAACATTTGTGTGAAGTTCTATTAAAACCCATTAAATAAATGTAGGCACTAGAGTGATGACACAGGTTTTCTAAAAATAGCCACAGTGACCTTAAAAGTCGAAATCGCTGGAGATATTGCCATAAAGAACATTTGTGTGAAGTTATATTGAAATCGGTGAAGAAATGTAAGCCCTAGAGTGATGACAAAGTTTTTTCTAAAAATAGCCACAGTGACCTTGACCTTGAAAGTCAAACTCGCTCGAGGTATTGTCATAAGGAACATTTTTGTGAAGTTATATTGAAATCAGTGAAGAAATGTTGTCGCTAGTGTGATGACAATGTTTTTCTAAAAAATAGCCACAGTGACCTTGACAGTGAGGTCACGACCTTGAAAGTCGAAATCGCTCGAGATTGTGTCATAAATAACATTTGTGTGAAGTTATATTGAAATTGGTGAAGAAATAAAGACACTAGAGTGATGACGTTTTTCTAAAAATAGTCACATGGACCTTGACCTTGATGCCATGAGCATGAACATCACATTCACTCGAGATAGTGTCATAAGGAACATTTGGTGAAGTTATATTGAAATTGGTGAAGAAATGTAGGCGCTAGAGCAGTGACAAAGTTTTTCTAAAAATAGCCACAGTGACCTTGACAGTGAGGTCACGACCTTGAAAGTCGAACTCGCTCGAGATATTGTCATAAATAACATTTGTGTGCAGTTATATTGAAATTGGTGAAGAAATAGGGGCACTAGAGCGATGACAAGGCTTTTTTCTAAAAAAAAAGTCACAGTGACCTTGACCTTGAAGTCATGAGCATGAACGTCACATTCATTCGAAATAGTGTCATAAGGAACATTTGTGTGAAATTATACTGAAATTGGTGAAGAAATGCAGGCGATAGAGCGATGACAAAGTTTTTCTAAAAATAGCCACAGTGACCGTGACCTTGAGGTCACCACCGGAAAAGTCAAACTCGCTCGAAATATTGTCATAAGGAAAATTTGTGTGAAGTAATGTAGGCGCTAGACCAATGACAAAGTTCTTCTAAAAATAACCACAGTGACCTTGACCTAGAGGTCATGACCTTGAAAGTCGAACTTGCCCATCCTATTATTGTGCTTTATATTTGTTTGAAGTGTCATGGAATTATCTCAAACGGTTTGAAAGTTACAGAGCTGACAAAGTTTTTCTAAAAATATCCACAGTGACCTTGTTCGAGGTCATGACCTTGAAAGTCGAACTCGCCCATCCTATTATTGTGCTTTACATTTTTTTGAAGTTTCATGAAATTATTTCAAACGGTTTGAAAGTTACAGAGCGGTCACAAGTGTATGGTAAAAATTGCAAGTTATAACATTCAAAGGGCAAAAACTCTGAAATTAGAAAAGCAAGAGTTACGGTTCATGTGTTCTGCACGTCGTCTCATGGTGTTTAACATTTATGTGAAGTTTCGTGAAAATATGAAAAGCGGTTTAAAAGTTATGGAGCGGACACGAAACTGCAAGAGATAACATTCTAAGGGCAATAACTCTGAAAGTAGAAAAGCAAGAGTTACGGTTCATATGTTCTGCCCGTCGTCTCATAGTGGTCAAAATTTATGTGAAGTTTCATGAAAATATGTCGAGCAGTTTAAAAGTTATGGAGCGGACACGAAAATGCAAGTTATAGCATTCAAAGGGCAATAAATCTGAAAGTACAAAAGCAAGAGTTACAGTTCATGTGTTCTGCACGTCGTCTCATGGTGTTTAACATTTATGTGAAGTTTCATGAAATTATGTCAAGCGGTTTAAAAGTTATGGAGCGGACACGAAATTGTACACACACACACACACACACACACACACACAGAGAAAATACGAAAACTATATACCCCCATGGCATACTCCGTATGCCAGGGTATAATGACCACGAGTGTAAGATTCTGTTTATCATATGACCACTTTAAATAGGATTTTATCACCTTGAAATTTGACAATAATTCCATGATTTTTATTCCACGACGTTATCCACTGCTTATCAACGATGAGATGTGATAAAAGAATATTTTAAGTTTTTTTTCGTTTTTTTTTTTTTTTTTCTAAATTAATCAGTGAACAATATGTGAACCTTGGAGTGAGTCATTTTTCACGAAGTGTCAGAATTTGAACAGTTTGGTAGAGTTCCAACTGATGCATACCAAATATCAAAGCTATGGTCTATGCTAAACAAAAGACTCCTGTGGAAGGTTCATTTTTGCCCCAAGGCTTAAATTTGATCAATGTTCGTAGAGGTCTAGATCATCAAAACTACGCAAAAAGCGCGGGCATTCTGGTATTAGCCAAGAAAATTTTAAGTGACCCCCTAAAGCAGGGCAATGTTTGACCACACGGATATGATTGGAGCAATGCTACACATAAAATAACTGGCCTGGTCAATTTGGTTTCAAAGCAGATTTTTTACACTTTCCCAATGCAGTGCCCTTGAAACATTAACAAGTTCAAGGACAACAAGATCTAATCAAATCTTTGGGAGGTTGCAATAACATGTTGCACCACGTTTGAGCAGACTTAATTAATTTGTTTACATAGGGTGCAGACAAGCCAAAATTGATGGTTTTCAAGCACCTGTGACCTTGAAAATAAGGCCAAGGTCACCAATATCTACTAAAATCTTTGGTACGTTGCTGTGGCATAATGTACAAAGTTTGAGCAATTTTCAACAATTCGTTCATGGTGCTGACAAGCCATTTCTGTCCAAAAAATTGACAGATTTGAGGGTTTGTGCCCTTGAGAATAAGGTCAAGATCACCAAAATCTTATTAAATCTTTGATAGATGCAACGATATACTGTACCAAGTTTGACAATATTTTATCAATTTGTTCATATGTTGTGCACGTCGTCCTATGGGCCTTTACATATTTGTGTAGTTTCATGAAAATATCTCAAATAGACTGAGGGGAGGATGAATAATTACTCAAATTTTCGGAGGGTATACATCATACCCTGTCACTTTTTGTGGCAGGGCATAAAAATTGACCCATAAATGAATTTGTCTAGAACATTGAAATTGAATATTTATATGTGCCCTTGTTAACCCCATTAAAGTAGGGTTTAAAGCTGGTCAATATATTAGGCATGCTTTCATGATAGACAGCATTGTTGGGACTGTTCAAAAGTAGTCTGGGTTAAAAGCAGGTCAAAATTTATTAGGCGTGTTTTCATGATAAATGTAGCATTTTTGGGACTGTTCAAAAGTAGTCTTAATGTGTCCCAAAGGTGGTCTTTATATATAGGAATTTCATCAAAGTACTTGAATTGCGAATGTCCAAAGAAGTCTGTGTCATCACCATCTTCTATGTCACTTTTCTGGCTTTTAAAATATATTAAGGTTAACACCTAAACTATTCAAAAGCTATTGATCTTTCTTCCATTCTTCATTGTCAGTCAACGGTTTCCGCCCAGTGGGACTCGAAGAAATAGATGGGCTGCCTGGTGTTTCCATGCAGAGCTGAAACCGATCTGCACACGAGTACTGGTAAACCGCTTAGAGGATCTAAGCTTGTCCAGGCAAAGCAGTGCGAGTCGGACCGCCCATGTTTATAAACCATATTGATTTCATTAGGCGACAGGGCTTGAGATGTCATTCCATCTCAATGTCGGGTAAAAGTCCCACAAAATTGGAAGCAACGTCTCCAAAATGACCTTTACAGTGTTGACAGGGATGTTAAACCTCAAATCAAACAAACAAATTATTGTCAGTCATGATCCAGTGCTGCTATCTAGCATTGACGATAAAGAAGTTCTAGGCATTAAATAGTTCAGTCCTTTTTCTTTCAGTGGGTAGTAGGACAATATAGGCTGTCAGCTGTTAGCTACTGGTGAAAGCAAGGTTCATCTGTATTAAACTGTATGTGGGTTTTTCCATGCTGAACCTGTAACAAAAATTGGAACAGATTTTTTATAAAAATAAGGAACAGAACAAAATAAATGTACATGTGACCATAACAAAAACTAGAAATGTTTTCAGAAGAAAACTGCATCCTCCCATCCCGTCCCAACCATAAATATGACTGTTACAACCCTTTGGAAGGTGCATATCGTAAAAATCCAAAAAATTCAGACACCTTGAGGACTTGCTGTAATTCTCCTAAAATGTTAACAAATTTGTTTCCCGATCAAGCAAGGAGTCCAAAAAGTGGAGACAGAATGGCAAACAGTGGAGACCCTAATCAAACTGCTTCATGAGCAGTCTGATCTAGGTCTGCACTGTTTCCTTCGGCCTGAATGTCCCAATACTAAGGATCATTATGGTACATTGAGCAATCTATAAACTCGAGAGACCTAGGAAAAAAAAACAGTCCAACGTGTATTAAGCAAGCACCTAGGGGATAACCAAAATGTGCTTGCTTAGGACATTCACTTGCTTAATACATGTCAATCTTAATGCATTTGCCTTTATCATAAACCAAAAGCATGATTGCATTAGTCAGGTTGCTTGCTTAACAGTGGTGGTCACCATAACAGGTTTTACTGTAGTTAATGGCCTCTAAAATCCAATCAAGTCTTTATATATGTTCAATTTGCCAGAATTCATCCATTGTTGTATGAGATATGGTGCAGACAAGGCAAAATCAGAAATCTTTGCATCATTTTGTCATGAAAAGAGAAGATCACCAAATTCAAATCTTTGATATCTGAGCAGGGGCACAGCATTTCCTACAATGTCCATGTGCACCCAGTGAAGAATCAAATCAGCCTGCCCATCCATATAGTCTGACCAGAGGCTTCTCTTGCTGCATGAAGGAGCATTGGACCCTTAGCTATCCTTTGAGTATACAACAAAGACACTGAGAAGACCTGTGTGGATGCACAGGTTGATCAGAGTCTTCACTTGGCAAACATGTAAATTGTTGCGGCTTTTTGTAATGCATGTACTATATTGCACCAATTCTTAGCATAATCTAAAATTTGGAAGGTTTCAATGACATAAACATGTACCTCAGATATCAACAAATCTGTTCACTTGAAGATATATTTTTACCCAAAATTAATTTTGTCAGTATGTGTGTGTGTGTGGGGGGGGGGTGTTCTTAAAGCTGAGGTAAATGTCATAAAAATCTATTGTTGAAGTTTTTGGTTCATGTACAATGTAGGATGCAATGGCAAGCATGATGAGTACAAAATATGAGCACCTTGTGAATGAGGTGATGGCGAACAAACCTGATGATTTAAAATTACATGCATAATTACATGCATATAATGCATGTTTGGTGAGAAACCACCTGTTGGATCATGAGAACTATTAAAGTACTTCAAACAGCCAAAATGCAGACACCAACAGAATCCCAGCAAAAAATGCCCCCCACACCCCCAACACACACACACACACCCTCCAATGATAGGGAAAACATTAAAACAAACCATCAAATAAAGTGAAAAATCTACCATTATGAACCTAAATATTCGGACAGGCATACCTTTACAAACAGTGCAGACCGAGATCCAGTCTGACCAGGGTCTGCACTGTTTACTATTCTGTGTGCACAATTTGGACTCTTTGCTGGATCATGAAACAAATTTGTAAAAATTTTACAATTAGAGTAACTTCTCCGATCCAGTCCCATCGAGGCTTGAAGAAATAGATTGGGCTGCATGATGCTTCTACGAAGAGCTGAAACCGACTGCACATGGGTACTGGTAAACTGCTTAGAGGTTCTGTGCATGCCCGGAAAAGTGGTGCGAGTTGGACCGTCCATGAAAATAAACAGTATCGGTTTCATTGGGCAACAGGGCTTGAGATTTCATTTCATCTCAATGGTGGGTAAAAGTCCCACATAATTGTAAGCAATGCCTCCAAAATAACCTTTAAAGTGTTGAAGGGGACGTTGAACTGCAAATCAAATAAACATTAACTCCTCAAAGTGTCAAAATTTTTAGGATTTTTATGGTATATCTTATGAGTGGATTTAGTAATATTAATAAGAAAAAGACAGCATTTTCAAAGTATATGTTATTTTTTATTTTTCGGTGGAAATAAGGCATGATATTACATGTGAATAATCTATTGGGCAGACAATTCAGATGAAAAGTCAAGCCTGATTTTCACTGAAAAATAATGCGAAAAAAACAACAACAAAAAAAAAATAAACAAAAAAAATAAACAATCACAGTCTTCTATTAAATTAACACTTCCTTAACCTTATAACAGCTCACTGATCATATTTATCAAATATATTTTAGAAATTCTTTTAAAGATTTGTTTGTTTAGGTTTAGCCTTAATAGCAACTGCCAACAATAGTTTCGGTGACATTGCTTTCAAATCTGTGGGCTTTTTCAGCTGATCCAGGGCCTGACAGATCAAAATTTCAACCACTTGCCAGGCATTCCACAGCATCTTGAAAAGAGCTTAGAATTACCATATTTCTTATATGTTCTATATATTTTTCTGGGCAAGTGAAAAAAATCTCGTGCCCAGCCACAATTTAGACTTGTATCGGGCAGCCGGGCAATGGATTTGTCAGGCCCTGTCTGATCTGAGAACAAAGAATTGTTCCACTCTTGCAGCTCTGCCATGGATGGATCCAGCTGTCGGTCCATCCATCCATTTCACAAAGCCTTCAAGGGCTGGGGCAAGCCCCAATAGGCGATGGTATTTTTGAAAAGTAACTCTCCATCATGCAGCCCATCTATTTCTTCAAGCCCAAATGGGCGGGGGCTGAAATAGCAGTAGTACCTCTGATCTATTCTAGATAATAATTAATACATGTGGCTTTGCTTGGGCATTCATATGCAGTCAACATTTTGACCATCAACTAGGCCCTAGTACATCCATTCACCTAGAATACGCTTACCTTCATTAGGTATGACTGGTTTCCAAACCAGAATTGCTGATATCTTGAAGAACAGTTTGGGGTTAAAGTTGATAAAATTGTCTGTGACTGTGATGCTTCACCGAGAATGTGTGTTTCACTTGGTCCCTAATGTTCTGAGACAGGCTCAGAAGTCCCTGTTGGAAATTAGACAAAAGTCTGTGTTAACCATTTCAACAATGTTGACTGCTACAGAAACATATACACGCAAAACACGTAGATCCAGAGTAGACAGTTCATAACAAGTCATCCAATTAGGATCAACATCTTGTTGATAAAGCTGATTTTAAAAACACTCTATATATGCAATAATGGATGAATCCAATATCAAAGATGTCCACATTGACACTTCAGAAATTCGAGGAAGACAGGCTAATTATAAACTGCAAATGCAGATCTGTGGAGTATTTATGACCATTCTGATGTACAATAAAACTTCAATGACTCAAACACCAACCGTGTGTTTGCTTGATTGAATTGGAATTTAACACTCCCGACAACACTGTTTAGGTCATTTTGCAGACGTCGCTTCCAATTTTGTGGGATTTTTACCCGGCATTAAGATTAAATAACATCTCAAGCCCTGCCATCTATGCAGAGCTGAACCTAACCCCACAGGAGTACTGGCAAACCGCTTAGAATGTCTAAGCCTGCCCAGGTAAGGCGGTGCGAGTTGCTCTTTACATGTTTGTAAGACCTATTGGTTTCATTGGGCGGCACTGCGGCAAAGATTGAAATGTCATTTCTTCTCAATGTCGGGTAAGAGTCCCAATTTCTCCAAAATGACCTAAATAGTGTTGATGGAGATGTTAAACCTCAAATCAAACAAACCTCAAATCAAACAAATAAATCCTAGGCAAGCTTAGACATTCTGAGCGGTTTACCAACACTCATGTGCAGTCAGTTTTAGCTCTGCATGGAATCACATTGCAGCCACATCTATTTCTCCAAGCCTCGATGGGCACAAGTAGCTTGTTTGTTTGTATTGGAGTTTAATGGCCCAGTCAACACTATTTATGTCATTTTTGAGCCGGTCATGTTGTAATACCAGCTCTATATAAAAATGGTATTTTAGTTTCGTCATGGGTGTTCGTCTGGATGACCGTCCGTCCTTCCCATCACGTGAACAAGTCTGTGAAATGAATACACCACTAAACATCACTTTATATATAGAAAACTGGGACTTACGGGGGTATACATTACTTTGCTTATTTCTGCTCCAAGATATAGGTTGTGGGTACTCGTTCGTACCGCCATATTGAGGCGGTTCTAACGAGCACCCAAACCTATGTTGGCAGTCAAAATAAGACAAATATCACAGAGTTTCATAAAAAAGAAGCTATTTTGAAGACGTGAAAAAATGTAATGGGTGTCATCATGATATGTCACAAACCTTGTCAATGTAACTTATATTTTATTTCTTGCCCTATATACATATATGTATTACTTAGAAACTGCAGATGTGCATAAGGGTATCCGAATTTTGATCTGAACCCCTGGGGTCATGGGGTGATGTCAAAAGTCAAATGTTCAAGAAAATGCTTGTGAATGTAACAGTTACTACTTTTTATTTCTTGCACGATGGTCACCAAACTTGGTACATGTATCGCTTAGGAGCGCAGATGTGCATAAGGGTATCCAAATTTTTATCTGAACCCCTGGGGTCACGTAGTGAGGCCAAAAGTCAAATTTTCGCGAAAATACTTGTGAATGCACTACTGCTACGGCCGCTGTCTATCGGGGCTTGAAGAAATAGATAGGCTGCGCGGTGCTTCCACACAGAGCTGAAACCGACCCGCACACGAGGACTGGTAAACCGCTTAGAGGATCTAAGCCTGCCCAGGCAAAGCGGTGCGAGTCGGACCGTCCATGCTTATACACCCGGCCGGTTTAAATAAGCAAGGGCTTGAGATGTCATTTCATCTTAGTGTCGGGTAAAATGCTCACAAAATTGGAAGCAACGTCTCCAAAATGATTTCTGCAACGGATGGTCAGGTGGTTTTTCTCCGGGTACTCCAGTTTTCGGCCACCTCTGATTAACGATTAGCTCGATATGAGTGAAATAATCTTGAAAGGGCCGTAAAACCAAAATAAAACAAGAGGACCGAGCTGGTCCTGTATCGCTCACCTGAGCTAACAGATTCAAAGTTTAAGGAAGTGCCAACCTTTACTGAAGGATTTATGGGAGGAAAAGGTGATGACAGGGTAAGCAATTTCTGCAAATCAAGTAGAATGTAACTCTACGATAAATAGGCTGACCTCACCAGATTTCAAACTCATTCAAGCTTTTATTCCTGACTTGCTAAGAAGATCCGATTTATTAAACTGATGGGGCTATGGTGATGACAAGTTAAAAATAAGCAATTAACTGCTGCAATCAAAGGGATGTTACTCTGTGACAAATAGACAGACTTCACGAGTTTTCAAACTCCTCCGAGCTTTTCTGCCTGACATATTTGTTTGTAAGTTTCATGAAGATCCGATCAAAACTGAAGGGGCAGTAGTGCTAACAAGGTCAAAAATAGGCATTTTAAGCAATCAAAGGTACGTAACTCTATGATAAATGTGCCGACTTGGCCAGTATTCAAACTCATCCGAGGTTTTATTCCCAGCCACCTTACGTATAAGTTTCAGAAAGATCCTATCAAAAATGAAAGGGCTACGGTGATGACGAGGTAAAAATTTGGCATTTTTAGCAATCAAAGGGATGTTACTCTAAGATAAATTGGCCGACTTGACCAGTTTTTAAACTCATCCGAGGTTTCATCCCCAGCCACCTTACATATAAGTTTCAGAAAAAAATCCGATCAAAACTGAAGGAGCTACGGTGATGACAATGTCAAAAATCAACATTTTCAGCCATCAAAGGGGCATAACTCTACGATAAATGGGCTGACTTGGCCTATTTTCGAACTCATCTAAGAGTTTATCCCCTTATATATAAAGTTCAGAAAGATCCGATCAAAACTGAAGGGGCTATAGTGATGACAATGTCAAAAATCGGCATTTTCAGCAATCAAAGGGACGTAAATCTATGATAAATGGGCCAACTTGGCCGGTATTCCAACTCATCCTAGGTTTTATCCCCAGTCACCCTACATATAAGTTTAAGAAAGATCCGATCAAAACTGAAGGGGCTACAGTGATGACAATGTCAAACATCGACGTTTTCGGGCATCAAAGGTACATAACTATATAGTAAATGGGGCGACTTGGCCGGTTTTCGAACTCATCCGAGGTTTTATCCCCAGCCACCTTACATATAAGTTTCAGAAAGATCCGATCAAAACTGAAGGGGCTACAGTGATGACAATGTCAAAAATCAACGTTTTCATCAATCAAAGGGACCTAACTCCATGATAAAAAGGCCAACTTGGCCGGTATTCGAACTCATTCGAGGTTTTATCCCCAGCCACCTTACATATACGTTATAGAAAGATCCGATCAAAACTTATTGTATAAAACTGATGATAAGGTAAAAAATCGGCATTTTCAGCAATCAAAGGGATGTTACTCTGTGATAAATGGGCCAACTTGGCTGGTTTTCAAACTCGTCCGAGATTTTATCCCCAGCCACGTAACATATAAGTTTCAGAAAGATTCGATCAAAACTGAAAGGGCTACGGTGATGAAAAGGTCAAAAATCGGCATTTTCAGCATTCAAAGGGACGTAACTCCTTAAAGGGCCGACTTTGCCGATTTTCGAACTTATCTGAGCTTATATCCTCAGCCACCTTACATATAAGTTTCAGAAAGATCCGATTAAAAATGAAGGTGCTACGCTGATGACAAGCATTTTCCATTGTAAGTCTATGGGAAATTGGGATTGCCATGGCAACCAAAGTTTTCATTCAATTTTGATAAAAAGCTGAATTCTTCGTTGCCCCACCCACGTGGCATGCTACAGATAAGAAATAATTGAGATCAGCCTGCAGGCTGCAGAGATATAACTGGTCAAAGGTGGTGATGGACAGATGACGGACGACCAGTTATACTATAAGCTCCCCTGGAGCCTTCGGCCCAGGTGAGCTAAAATCAAATCTCCAATGACCTATACAGTGTTGATGGGGACATTAAACCTCAATTCAACCAAAAAAATATTTTTTCTAGTATGGTTGCAAAACTTGCTACATACATGTAGATTGTTTAGGTACTGCAGATGTGCATCAGGGTATCCAATTTTTTATCTGAACCCTGGGGTCATGGGTTGAGCTCATAGGTCACAACTCTTAACCCCGTTGCCCAATGAAACCAATAGGGTTTATAAGCATGGACAGCCTGACTCGCACTGCTTTGCCTTGACAGGCTCAGATCCTCTAAGCGGTTTACAAGGACTCATGTGCGGCCGGATTTTAGCTCTGCATGTGCTCAGTGCTCGGCCAACATACAGACATGCATGGTGCGCATCCATCCTAAGATTTTTTCTGAATAGCCCTCAGGGCCGAAACGACCCAGGGACCGAACGACTGAGGACCGAAACCCTCCGCGACCTTTTGTACTTCAGCAGCAGGGGGGGGGGGTGAATGGACTTTTTGTTTCAGCCATGAAAGCCCCATTTAACCCATTAAGCTTCCCACCTCATTTTGACGCAAATATATTCTCTTTTTGGTAAATTAAGCTTCCCAACCCAAACATCAATATTTTCCATTTGGCAAATTAAGCCTCCCAACCCCAAAAGAATTTCCACCCCAACTGGCTGCAACATACCAAGGGCACTCGGCGAGTGCCTCGTATAGGCAAAACCCCAGAGCCCCAGGGGGCGGCCCACCACCCTCGCCGGCCTTGGGGATCGGGTCCGGGATAAGGAAGTAACCTATTTAGACAGGTAGTTGCAAAAGACATACAGGTAAATTAGGCGCAAACTGAAGGCGTCGAAGCCGTGCACTAAAGGATGGCCCATCTCTGCCCCAGCAGCGCCCGCTCCCCCGGGCGGCCCACCGAGCCCTTCTCACCCCTGACGATGTTCACAAGCACCTTCGAAGCCCTGATCAGCAACATCGGCCGCCCCCACAAGAGCTCACGGACATCCTCGGCTCTCGGATTGCAGCGGGCCTGGGAGGGGCCGTCATGGCCTTAAACAACAACTATGGCAACTTCTGCGCCCACGGCTTCGAGCAGTTCTTGAAGGCCCCGGCCCAGGCCGGCCGGCGGCCGGCTGGCAGCGGCCACCAACGGAAAACCCAGGGCGATGCGACCTGCTTCAACTCCGCCCTCGAGCCGACGATCGTCCCCGGCCTCGAGGATGCGCCCCCGCCCTGGTCAGAACCCTCCTCGAAGAGATGCCCGGAAAGTATTACGCCGTCAAATCTTTCCCAACGACAGGGCACGTACAAGGTCCAGGGGTCGTTTGCTCCGACTTCTCAGACGGCGTTTTTGTTGCGGCCCTGTGGGCTCGATTCCTAACGGAGGCAGGGTGGGGACAGATCCTGCCAGCCCGGTCGTCGTGGTCTGGTCGCGGCCGATCATGGTGAACTTCAAGTTCCATCTGAACTGCCAGAGCGAGCGAGTCGTCCTCAACCTGGCGCGCATCGTCGAACACCTGGGGCGCGCCAAAGAAGAAAGGAGGGGACCGTACCCGATCCGTGAAATCAAGGCCCCCAGGACGGTCAGAACCTTTCGTTCAAGTTCGTGTGCCCCACCGGGGAGGCCAAAACGAAAAAGGTTCTGGTCAACATCTTTTACCGTGGGAAGGTCAATATCCTGGGAGCTCGAGATTTCGAAGCCCCCCGGGTTATCCGCAAATATCTTTCGGTACTGGTCAACTCCCAGTGGACCGAGCTGGTGGGTCTCAAACCCCTTCCGGACGCTCAGCGCGCAGGGCTCGATGCGATCCTGTGGCTGGCGGAGGAGTTTGGGGCCGAGTTCGGCCTCCGGGATAAGGAAGTAACCCATTTAGACATGTAGTTGCCAAAGACATACCGGTTTTAACGTTCATCATGCCTAAGGGACACAACAATTGTAAGTGGTTGACTTTGGGCTCGGTTGAGTTCTGTGGTAAGAGTTGTACGGAAGAGTACTGTAAAACCCACCGCATGCGTCTCCGCAAGGGTTCATGCACTCGGCCATGCGAGATTTGTGGGGCGGGGGTTACAAACAAACACCGACTTTGTTGGTCGCATGGGTATGCAAGTGCGTGGAGCCGTGCAACCATAGCGGTGGAGAAGGAATTTAAGCGTTTGTCTGATATCGATATTTCCTATTAGAGAATAATTTGATAAATGGTATACCTATCCGCAACTATGGAAGAACTGATCAATCAAATCCTTGCATAGCCCGACCCAGTCCCAGGCAACCATAGCGGTGCAGAAGGAATTTAAGCGTATAGCCGCCATCGACATTACCACTTAGAGAATAGTGATTATCCCAATACCCAATTAGAGAATAATTATTTTTAGTTAGAGAATAATTTGATAACTAGTATACCTATCCGCAATTATGGATAAACTGATCAATGAGATTCTTGCAGAAATACCCGACCCAGTCCCACAGGATCAGGTCAGGTCCCTCACTCGGTGGGGCTTTCAGCCGGCCATGGGTCGAGATTCTTAACGACGCCAAAGAAGAGTTCGAAGTTGATGGTGCCGCTGCGGTCTTCTCTACATGGAGGGTGGAAGAAAAAAAACCCTTTGACGTCGGTGATATCGAGTGGGTCGACGGTATGCATGGCAGAGCGGGCCGAATGGCTGTAAATGCCAGTATGACAGACGAGAGAGCGGCAAGGCTGCTTGGTAGCCTTCCGGAGGGCGGGTTTCTTCTGAAACTCAAATTTCTCCGTGAGCTACAGGATGGCGACTGGGTCGTTGAAGACAAATTCGACCCAGTCCGTGCAGAGAGAAGGGAGGGACAGGCTGTCATCGACATCTCACGGGACACAAAACCTGGCGTGTTGACTGGAATCGATAAAGAGATAATGCTGGTTGGTGCCTGATGCTCTGTCTCTGGTCGGGCTCATCGGAGTCTAACTGTTGGTTTTCTTTTGCTCCAGCATTTCAGTAGTTTCTTGCGGTCGAGTCCTCACCGTTGTCTCACCTCTGTGGTTCTTTGATTTTTGTGTTCACGGAGATGTTGCACTAATGAGTTAGGAGGCCTTCATGCGGACTGAACAAAGTATTTGTCTAAATCGCGACAGAAGTAAGGGCGAGGATTGTGGCCACGTAAAATCGATTTAAGCCACCCCCCCCCCCCCCAGTGGAAATCTTCCACTGACCGTTCCAAGGCGGCTCTTCTGTGGCGATTTATTTATGTTGTTGTTTGTTACTTACTGTGTGTATCACTTGTGTCTTTTAATTTTGGATGGCCATATGGCCATTTTGTGGGAAAGTAACTGTCCTTATGGCCTTCCTTTGTTTCGGTTTCCATTATGGTCTGGTCGCTTAATGTTTGTATTTCTTTCCCTTTGGTGTCTTTTATGGGTGGAGTAAGTTAATTGTATCAATTCCTGATCTTTGTTTTACTTCTACTTTCTACCAGAACGCCTATCCCGGCACTTCAGTTGCCTACGGCCTCTACGCAATCAGAGACCCAGATCCGGCCAAAATCGCCCCACTTAGAGATGGCGACCTCAACTGTGTGGCCCAGAGAGTTGTTGAGCATTTTGAAGGCGCCCCGAGGGGTCAGGGTTTGACACCAACGCGTCGCCAAAAATACAAGAATGGGAGATGAGAGTCCACAGAGGTGGAGCGACTGTTCGCGACGTGGTCGGACTGGAAAAGATACTCAAAAGAGCAATCATCCTGAGGGGCATTGCTGGTGAGGATATTTTCAACAGTGGCAAATATGGTAGAGGTGGGAATGGCGGCCCTAGATCCGTAGAACTCATCTGCCACAACGGCCACGCTTGGTCCAAAGACCTCCACTTCCCCCAGAGTAGAGAGGTCCACATCTACGAGGGCGACGTCTGGCAGGCTATTCGGGAAGCAACCCGTGGGGAGCCGATTGCGGTCTGGCTCCTGGGCGACCAAGACATGAATGTAGGCCGACAACTCTCAGTCGACCAGTTCGTGCTCCTGGACGGCCGCACCTACAGGACGCGGGAGGCCCAAGAGCGACTACAAGCAATCTGCGCCAAACTGGGCAACCCTGAACTCGCTGAAAGAGCCTTCGGCGAAAATCACGCGGCCTGTATTGTGGCAAAGGAAAGGAACGGTTGGAAGCCAACGCCAGCCAACCTCCTTCCAGACGTCGAGAAGGCCTGTGTGGAGCACGGTCACGGCGGCCTCTGGAACTCTATGAATTATGACACGAGGGAAGTTGTCAGCATCGACATGAAGGCCTGCTATCCGGCATCCTTCCAGGGTATGGGTGAAGCCAAACCCTATTTCGAGCGGTTCGGACAACCAACCCACCGGATGGTCCGTGTAGCCATCAATGGCGCTCTCCCCAACGACATAGGTACAGGCTTCGTCGAGATTAAAGAATGGGAGTTTGATGCAACCTGCCATCCTGTCATCCCTGCCTGGTTCGGGGAGCATTTCTCCTCCGATGGTTGGGCCCCGACACAGCTCCTTGCCTATCTCACAGAGTCTGGTTTGCTGAAGAGTCTCAAGGTTCGGGAAGCCATAATCTCCTTTAAGAAACAAACTGATATGTGGTTCCCAGAAGACCGCAACCAAGGTTGTAGTGTCATCGGTAAATTCACTCAGGGCGCAAAAGCTGCTACCGAGGAAACTGTTGGCAAAAGACTGACACGAAGGCTTGTGACCGACTAGAAAGAACTCGAGTTCCTCGTGTGAGATACCCGCGAAAGCGGCACTTGGTCGGAGCTCCCGAAAGATGTCCCCTGGGTTATATTCTCACGTACTACGACGGCTCCCAACCGCAGTACACCCATCTAAGGGCGAGCATGCTGGCCCACGCCCACATCAACCTCCTCTCCATGCTTTCGAGGTTTGAACCCGATGAGGTGGTCCGAGTGGCAACCGATTCTATTTATGTAAAGAAAACGGCACTCTACAAACTAGACGGCGTTGGTGTCTTCAAACCTCATGAAATCCACCCAAAAGGAAAATGTCGTATCTGTTACAACCGCCACGAGGAGGAGACACTGATGCCACCACGAGACGTGATTGCCCCAGCCCAGTGGCGTGACAAGGGTGAACAACTCTACATGCCATTGTGGCACGCGGTCTACGCCCCCGACACTGAATATATAGCAAACATCAAAAACCTGCCCGATTCGTCCGCGCCACTTTACGACAATCCCCTGACCCGACATCAGTTGAGCTACCTAAACGGTGGCGGGGGCAGCGGCAAGACCACCCGGGCGATTGAGCTCTTCCGCGACAAGAACCCCCTCGTCTTCACCCCGACCCATCGCCTGGCCAAAGAGATGCGGGCCAGGGGCGTCCAGGCCCAGACCTATCACAGCTTCTTCCGCTGGAGTGGCCAGACCGACTGGAACGCGAAAGGATGGGACAGAAGTTCATTCCCCGCGTGATAATCTGGGACGAGATTTGCACAGTGCCCCGCCCCACTCTGGAAACCTTCCTCGACCGGCTCGATTGTCGGGGCGTCCAGGTCGTCTGTTGTGGCGACCAGGGGCAGCCGCCCCCTATCGCCGGAGAAATGCCGCACAACTGGCTGAGGCGGAGAGCCGATTACTATGAAGTGGTCCTGACCGACCACAGGGCAAAAGAACCGGCTCTGAAAGCTCTTAAAAGGGAGATCCGTCTCCAACCAGACCGAGTACAGTGTCGGGCTATGAGACAAGCGTTACCGGCCTGCCTTGGATGGGATAGATTCGTGGAAGCTTGGAAGCCGGGGGATTTGATCCTGACCTCGAGGCAGAGGGTTCGCGACCGGGCCCAGATTCGTCTGTTCGAGAGTAATGAGAAGAATTTTCCTGACCTCCCCGTTCCTCTGCTATATCGTCCCAAGGATACTCGGCGGCAAAACATAATGGTCGCCATCCCTGGGCCCTTGGTGCTGGATGGTGAGCGAGACCAGCAGGAGCTCGTTCTGAACGACGTTGTCGAGGTTTCCTTGCAAACCGCCAGTGAGATCCTCGACGGTATATGGGGCCAGGACTGGGCTCTTGGCTATGCCATCACAGTCCACTCAAGCCAAGGTCTCACCATAGCAGACCCCCAAAAAGTCTCGATTATTGATGACTTCCTGCAGTGGTCCAATCTCGCATATTTGGCAGTGTCAAGGGTGGAGTACATGCACCAGCTCGAAAGGGCAGTCTGTCCCCCAGAGGAGGGTTCTGAGGGGCCACCCATACTCACCGAGCAGCAGCTCCGCAAGGTTATTGCGAAGAAGCTTGCGGCTCACAAGCGACAGGACCAAGCCAAGGGGCTAAGGTTTAACCTGAAGGTTGGTCAAATCCTAGAACTAAAGGAGGCACAGAACAATCGCTGTGCCGCTTGCGATATTGAGCTTCTATGGGCTTACCAACCAAAGAACACCCAGCAGTTCAGTGTTGACCGGCTGGACAATACCCAAGGCAACACCCGTGGCAATGACAATGTTCGCCTGACGTGCCTGAAGTGCAATAGAAAAAGTGGTTGTGCGGTCCTCAGCGCCTAAGAACGCCATCCGGAGGAAGCTGAGTGTCGCGAGGCACAACAAGGAGTTCTTCGCGCACAAAACCGCGCTGAGGTCCATCCTGCAAGTAATACACCACGGGCTCGTCGGGCTTGGTGACTGTGCGCCCGAGCCGGTGCACATCCAGGGACCATATGGGATCAGTCGCTCGCCGGCGCCCCCCTTCAAGTTCGCCAGGCTGGTACAAATAACGAACGCCGACGCCGGAGGGGACTATTGTCTCCTCGAGACCAACATGACGACAAGGAACTACAGAGGAGCGCTTTTGTGCCACCGATCGCGCCATTATGGCCTCAGAGGGCTTTTTGCCGGGGTCGACCTGGAGCAATTTGGGCCACCTCAACGGGCCTCGCCTGTAGATGCGAGACAAAGCTTCAGCAACCTCCTTGGCTTCTTTAGTGGCCAGAGGTTCAGCTTCTTTGAAGCGTGAGGCTACATCAACCACGGTAAGGGCGTATTTGTACGTGCGCTTGCGAACACGGTCGTGCGGCAGAAAGAGCAGGTCAGCTTGATGGACCTCGTTCGGCTTGGTGATGTCGAATTTAGGTCGTGGAACGTGCTACGGGGCGGCGAGGTAGATCTGCCAGATGGCCTGCTTCTTCAACCAAGCTCGGGCCACCTCTTCTGAGGTCTTAGCCGCAGAAGCCAGCTTCTTTATGGCCTCAAGACCCCTCCATTAACCCTTAGGGCTGTACTAAATATCCGCAAGGCGCCTATCCATGTATTTATTGTTGCATTAAGTCTCTAACGGAAACAACTACTTGTCTTGGCAGCCTGCACTCTTTTAAGCTCGCCAGCAAGAAATATTCAGGTGCCACTGTGACCAGCTTTGTCCAACTCTTCCAACAGCTTGGTACGGGCCGTCATTAACGCCTCGTCTCTCGAACGTACTTTTTTCCTCCTCCGACAAACCAACAGTATGTATCTGGCGCTGCCGAATTTCTTCCTTCATCTGATCGAACTTGTCGATTTCACACAGAATCCGTTTCAGATATATTATCGTCGTTCAGCGCGATAGAAATGCGTCGGCGATTGAGTTTAGCGTCGACTCAGCCAAGATACGAATCTCGTCGTGTTTTTTTTTTTTTTTTTTTTTTTTTTTTTTGGCTTTTATTTGGAGTTTTCTTCCAATACGTTTCCTGCCAACGCCCAGCAACCCACACACAATCGCCCCAGCTCCATGGCCAATGGCGACAGGCGTCGCGATGATAGTTGACAAGAGCCCGACGCCAGAAGCAGCCAACCCTACGCTAGTCGCAGTAAGCGCGGTATCAATCCCATCAACAACATTAGCCCCGCGTCTGTATTTCTTGTACAGCGAGGCTCTGAATTCTCGTTCTTTTTCGAGACGGAATTTGACCTCGGCCACGTGCTGAAGGCGGTGTTTATCTGCGTTTCAAGTCCTGGGTAGAGGCCCATCGTGTACTACCCCTCGAGCTGGGTGGGTTTAAATAGACTTACTGGCTAATAATGACTATAGCTTGGTCTGGTGTGAGCGCACTGGGCGTAAATCGAAGCCTTTTGAGAGACGCTGGGCCTATAAAAATATTATGTAGGTCTAAATGGCGGTAATCAACTTGGTGTTGGATTCCTTCAAGAGTGTACTGCACTCGAGGCGTTTCTTGAACTTGTATATAAATCCCAACTTCTTTATTAGCATTTGCTTGACTCCACTTGAGCTTGAAGCCGGGTAACAAATCAACAGAGTCGTCGGGTCTATCTCCGAGAATTAGCTCAAGGATGATCGATGATGTTGGCAAGTTCATACCAATGATTCCCGCTGGGGGGAATTTGAAGACTATTTTCAGGATTCCCTGCCGGTTGTTGCTTGTCTTTAGCACGTTATCTTCGGAAACGACAATGTTCTTCGTCCCGGGGATATACGAGCACAGTCGAGTGCCACTATTCACTACCTTCCTAACTTTGTGCTCTTTTCTAGTCACAACATACGGAGACGAGTTTTGTATGTCAATAAGCCACCCCGTTTGTTGGATGGGGTCTGCAAAAGCAACCCACTTGCTCCCAGTGAAGGCCAGCGTATGAACCCGCTTTGGAACGGCATATGTGGTATCTACGTCGCTGAGATCACCGAATGCCAATGACCCCGCTTGGGCGACCTCTTTTCTTTTGTAGTCCCCATCAGAGAGCTGGAAGGCGTACAATTGATTTTCCTTCTCGTCCTTATCAAACCCCTCAGTGTCACCAAGATCGGCCAAAGCCACCCCAGGGCATTTTCTGACCCCAGCGGGGCCGCTTGCGTCAACCATTCCTTATATGAAGGGTTGCGCTCATATACTCGAATGGTTACATCGCCCCGTTGCTATCTCTAAGTGAGATGGTTAGCTATGAAATAGGCCCCGACGACAACCTATTGTATTGTAAGACGGGAAATGTTTCAGTTCTACCAGATCCACACTTTTCGTTCTCGACGGGGACAGATCTAAGCAGTGTAGAGGGTCGACCGTTATGCACATTGTCTGAAGAACATAATTCAGCAACATGAAAGTAGACCTCAAGATGGACGGCCAGCTTGTGTGGCTTATTTGCAGTGAACGTCTTGGTGCGGCCTCCTTCGAAGTAATGGCCATTGTTATTGATCAGCGGGGGTTTGAAAGTATTGTCGGAAAAGCCTATGATATTAGCTAATTCGCGATTCATTGTTATAACCTCCGGGCTTTACCGTTAATTGCAGTAGACCAGAGGGTTCATCTAGAGTGAGTTCGGCGTTCAACCGCTGAAACATCTTTTCGTTCAACTCACAGACGTTTTAATACCCGTCAGGTATTGTTTTTTCTGTCTTTTTATTTGAGACCTTGTTGTTCCTTTTCACCGTACATATGTTGTACCACCAGTGATAATACGTCAACTCGCAGAGAGCAATCTCTCGCTCACCCGCAGATAGGGTCCTGGCAAGATTGATTGGCACATCGTTTTGAACGTCAGTGAGTGTGATGTACATGATAATCACCAAAATGGGTATGGATACAAAGGCGTTTACGTTTAATAGCTCGACAAAATATCAGGCAGGCGGTCATTTCAAATATAAAGAGTCAGCGGCAGGGGCACCAATCCTAGTCATAATGGTCGACGATATGGGAAGTAAGTTCCTTTCCAAATACCCGAACATCTTCGCCGAATATCAAAACCCTCCGCTTACCGGGGATGTCACTAAGGCAAACAAGGCGTGGGATAGCTGGGTGGATACTCCCTTCAGCTGATGGCAGTGCCAGCTAAACTTTGCGGTTTGGTGCACAACCGCCAGATGTGGTGTTTCATTCCAGGACCATCACCAATCGGATGAGCCCCTTCTTGCAAGTACTGTATTGCTTTCATGTTTATTATACGACGAGGCGTCTGCTTGAGGAGCTAAAAGTCGCCCTCCCTGGGGACAAGTCCAATTCATGGTTCGATAACCAGTATGACTCCAGGGCTTACAAGCGGCTTTGCGAGGAGTTCGCCGTTTCACCTGATACGGATTGGAGGCAGAAGTTAGACCACGGGTATCAAGGCCTCGGATCGTTTGTTGGTACCTTCATAACCCCGGCGAAATACCCATTATTTCACCTGAAGGACTCCAACGTCATAACCGGGATGTTTCAAAGGCGTGGACGATGGTCATTCTAGATAAATCAGAAGGGTTCACGCAAGCGGGTGTCGAGCGCCACAACGACTCGATTCGGACTTACGTTTGGGCAATCTTGGGAGCGCAAGCTCAGACCCGTTCCAACATTCTCAAAGTCGGGACGGGGTTCGACGCCCAAAAGCAGTTTACGGCGAATCTCGAAGACGCCATCGCCTCACCCGTCGACATCCCCAGCAGCATCGATCGCTATCAAAAGACGTTGCAATATGCATCCACACCACTGGATTATGTCTGCGGGAGAGCGCTCTACTTGATGCCGATCAAACAAGGCACTCCACCCCGGCAATGTCCAAGGTTATAATAACCACATCCAAATAGCGGGGTCAGACGCTGCCATCGGCCACAACCCAGGAAAAACAAGGCAGCACTGATCAATCCTGCCTCTAAAGTCGATAGGACATTCCAGGGGAAAACTGCCTCACCAGCCGGGACCGATCCGCGAGTACTCGCAGGGCCACCGCCCGAAGGGTCGCCTACGTCTGCCGCGGTTGCTCCGGACTGGAAATCCGGTCTCGACCATGAAGAAAAACCAGCTCTCATAGTCGCAGGGATTGCGCTCGGCCTAGTGGCCCTTTGGTTGGTTGAGCGGTCGTGATAACCAGTCCCGTGCAGCCATGAGAAGAAGGGCCCCCCCACGCCGATAACCAAGGCCCACAAATTATCTGCGAGCCACGAAGCGGCCTTCCCTAGCGTGCTCAAGAGCCAAGAGACGATGGACCCGATGATTCCGGGCAGGGCAGCCGCGGCCTTGCCGGCCAAATTGGCCAGGGCACGCCCGAGGGACTGTACAAATGTAGGTGCTTTTTTAACCGACTCCTTGACCCCGCCCTTGCCGGGCGGCTTTGGAGCCGGAGCCGGTGCACTCCCCATGCCGCCGGTTAGCGCAAGCACTAGGGTCGAGTTTGCCATCCCAATCGCTGTAAGGATGCTCACGATGGTAATTCCCTGCTCGCGGAAGAGGGTGCGAATGCGCTCAGCCAGCGTTTTGTCTTCATAAAGGAGCCGCCTGAACGTCTCACGGATTCGGGAGATCTGGGACCGGAGAGCTTCTCTGTTCGCAGAAAGGGCTTCTAGCCTCGACTGTATTTCGATTTTTATGTCAGAAAGCTCACTCTCGAGGTTTCTGATCCGGTCCCGAATTTCCTGTTGGATTTCGGAGTCGTCCGTTTCCGTCAGTTTCCGCCGCTCCCTGGCCAAGCGTTTTTCAACTTGGGATTTTCCCTCGTCGACCTTTGACAGCTTTGCCAGGTTGTTCGCCAACTCATCTCGGGTTCGAGTCATGGCCTTTCCAAGCCCAGCGAGCTCTCTTTTGGCCTAGGTGACCCACGCGGTGTCGATAGGCTGATCATCAATTGTCTTCAATACGGTCTCAACGTCTTCTGCGCTGCGGCGCCCGCTATCGGCTATGCCGGGGAAGTCCTGAAGTTCGATATTTTCAAGGTTCGCTCCGCTCGGGAGGGCTTTATCTGCCTACTGGAGAGCTTTCACAGCGGAGCTACTTAGAAGCTGCGTATTCGATATGTATTCAGAGAACCCCAGTGAACTTCGCAGTGCATGTGTGCCGCCTCCTCCGTATCTTGTGGCCAGTGTAGATAGGGCCAGAAACCGGAATTGTCCCCTTGTCGCAGTGATATGGATCTTTTTGTCGCCTGGGGTCCAGTAGAGTGTTTTGCCGTCGGCATCAATCCCAAACTGGCTATAGTCGATCCTGCCTTCGGGGCGCAACCCATAGGCACGGTTCACTTCTTTGTAGAAAGTGTAAACCAGGCGCTTTTTCTGAGCCTCAAGTTCTGCCTGTTTCAACTCGTCCTGCAGATTCTGCAAATTGTCCCCGGATGTGTTAAGATCTTGCTGGACGGGCAGTGGTGGCTCCATAGGAGGGTCGGGGAGGTCGAAATCATAATCATCATCTATTCCAGGCCCGTCTGGGTCGAACGTTGGATTTTCGAAATAATAGCTAGCCATTATGTAAACTTATATTTAAATGTATCACACATGTTTAATAAGAAACGTCATTATGGCTTCAAGCCATTTCGGACGCAAGTTTGATCCTCATAGGCGCCTCCGCGAGCCCCTGGGCGTAAAAGGCGAGCGCCGAAGCATCGTCATTAACCACAACCCGAGCACAATTGACCAGAACCAACAGCTGCTTGTCCGGTTTCCCAACCTTGGAACAAACGATGCGATTGTCCCCGGGACCGCGAGGTTGGCGTTCACGATCACGCTGCACAGCGATGATGCCAACAAGACTGTGGTTCAGAACCTTGGCCGCGCGATAGTGAAAAAGACGGTCGTCAAGATCTCGAGGAACGAGGTCCTCAGCATCGACGACAGTGACGTCTACCACTGTTACAACGATCTCTGGAAGACGGCCTCAGAGAGGAAAAATGACCACTATCAAGACATTGATACGTCTGATAACCGAAAAACAACGCAGATTCGAATCAATGCTGGAGATAAAAATGTGTCTGTTGCGGTTGATAAAGCCATCGCCGATACTTTCGGCAACCGCTTCTACATTCCGCTCGATTTCGAGCTGTTGGAAAGCCACATGCCATTTTACCAGAGCGCGCTGGGAGACCGGCTCGAGTATTAACTCATCTTTAACGGCTACAGCAGCGTGGTGCATGCCACGGGCGATAATAACGCCTCTTACAGCATTGAGAACATCAGTCTCGAGTATGACATGATCACCCTGCCAGAGCTGGCCCGCATGATCAGCAACCAGTACAAAGGCCGCCTCACGATCCTGTACGACCGGGTACTGCGGCACCGAAAAATCAGCAAAGACAAGCTCGACACCCGCTGGAATATCAATCTCAACGTGCCTGCCCACAGCTGCTATTCGAGGACGCGACCGCGCGGCAGCCCTTCGCTCGCAACACTGAGGCCTTCTATAATCCGAAAATAATCAAAGTGGAGGTCACTATCGAGGGGGTCCCCAACCAGTTATTCAGTCAGGGAATGCGTGCCTACCAGATGTGGGACGAGGCGAAGAAGTAATTTGCATCGTCGCCCGGCAGTAAGCGTCACCCTGAAGTGGCAACGTTGGCGAAAGACCTGGCCCTGGCAGACGTCTCCCTGGGGGAATTTCTGACAAGCAAATACTCACTGTGGCTTGACCTCAGGACAACCGACGACGACCGGCTTTATGGCAGTGGTCGCCGCATAGAGAATGACAGCGAAGGCGTGACAATCCAGATCACAAAAACAGCAGAGGGGGCTGGCGCATTGCACATCTATCTCTACGTCATCATGGATGCACAGCTTAACATCGAAGATGGCCGGTTCGTCTCAGCGGTCTATTAATGTTCCTGAGGAACGATTAATAAATCTCCTACCGCGCCCGGCCCATTCGGCGACAATATGCGGGCAAACGGGCTGCGGACAAACCGTTTTTATCCTCGATCTGCTCGAAGGCCCCTACCGGGAGTTCTTTCGGCACACCGTGGTCCTCTGTCCCACCATAAAGTATAATAAAACATATCAGCGCCCCTGGATCTGGACCGACCCTGAGGTATACGTTCTAAACCCCGGCGAGCGACTTCACGATTACCTGCGAGCATTTTACCAGGTGTTTATGGGCGAGCCTACCTTATATATCATCGATGACTGCTCGGCCACGAAGGCTTTGACGAAAAAGAAAGACATGTTGTCAGAGCTAGCGTTCTCGGGCCGCCACGCCGACCAGAGCGTCTGGGTTCTCACCTAAAAGTACAACTCCGTCTAGAAGGACTTGCGCGAGTAGACGCACTGGGTCTGTTTGTTTCACTGCAAGGATCGTGATTCATTCGAAGACTGCTTGCGAGAATGACGTGATCTCCACACGAGAACAGCGGGCGTCGGTGAGGCAGCAGTTAGCCGAGACAGAGCATGCTAAGCTTTTGTCAAAGACAGACCAACCAGCTGCTTATATGGTGTTAAGTAATGTACGAAGTAAGTGAAGGACTGCTTATCACAGTGCTTGGCGCGCAGCTGGTACTGCTGTTCTTTATTGTTTACATTACTCGGATGTGTGTTAACACACACGCACGCTTCTGCCAGCGCTTTCGACACTATATTAGACTGGTCCGCCAACTCGCAATGAATCGCAAACCAATAGCTATGGACTGTGACGAACTGATCGATGAGCTGATAGGAACGACAGAGCAAAGGCAGAACGCTGAAGCCCCAACCGCGGAAGGAACGGCAGCGACGTCAGACAGCCACGAGGAGCCGCTCCTCGAGGACCGGGTGCAAAAATACCGGGAAAGGCTCGCCGCATTGGTAGTGGGAGGCCAAGCCAAATAATATGGACTAGTGGACCATAGGAAGGTCCTCACCGCAGAACAGATCGACGCTCTGGACAATAGCGAAATCGAAAAGCTTTACGCCCGCTATGAAACAAGGCTTGGGGCAGCGATGACGAAGACAGTGGGGTCTACAGAGCTCCAGCTTTATGCGGGGCTGGCATCTATGTTTCTCCCGATACCGGCGTAAAACCAACCCGGTCTTATTGCTGACCTCGAGGGCGACCCGTTTCTCGGACACGCACTCAGCAGTGCTACCTGCGAGCTCTTCCGTCGCTATGGCATGTACTTGGCGCCGCTAACTGCCGTGCTTACTACAGTGAAGCACTGTCGATATGGACATCAATGCCCTATTACCATCTATGACATAAACGATGTAGGAGAACGAGCAGATTGTTGCGGAGAACCGAGAGCCAGCACAGAGTCCGGCAGACAGAGTTACGACCCCCAAGCCTTTGCGAAGCAACACGGTTAAGGATCCAAAAAAGTGGCGGCTGGGCGTGCTGGAGCTGATGCCAGAAAGGTCAAACAGGAACGGCTGCTCGAACAGCTTCGGACGGCCAAAGACTCATTTCCTCCACCAGTCAGCGCAACTGATGTCAGTATTCCTCCAAAGGAAGCGGTCTCAAATGAACCGTCACGCATTGGTGCAGCACACAACCATGGACTAACCGACTGGACCCCATGCATCATAGGAGCTTGTATTACGGGTGGTACACTCATGTTTCTTCTGCGCTTGCGCGCTACACAGGCGGTACAAACGCCACAAGTGGCACCCCGTTGACTCATCGACAGCGTCGATGCCCAAGTGGCTTGTTGTTTCGCAGCAACCACAATTAAAGACAAGCCCAGACCCATTCTATATGGAGTGAAGTAGAAGTAAAACAAAGATCAGGAATTGATACAATTAACTTACTCCACCCATAAAAGACACCAAAGGGAAAGAAATACAAACATTAAGCGACTAGACCATAATGGAAACCTAAACAAAGGAAGGCCATAAGGACAGTTACTTTCCCACAAAATGGCCATATGGCCATCCAAAACCAAAAGACACAAGTGATACACACAGTAAGTAACAAACAACAACATAAATAAATCGCCACAGAAGAGCCGCCTTGGAACGGTCAGTGGAAGATTTCCACTGGGGGGCTTAAATCGATTTTACGTGGCCACAATCCTCGCCCTTACTTCCGTCGCGATTTAGACAAATAATTTGTTCAGTCCGCATGAAGGCCTCCTAACTCATCAGTGCAACATCTCCGTGAACACAAAAATCAAAGAACCACAGAGGTGAGACAACGGTGAGGACTCGACAGCAAGAAACCACTGAAATGCTGGAGCAAAAGAAAACCAACAGTTAGACTCCGATGAGCCCGACCAGAGACAGAGCATCAGGCACCAACCGACATTATCTCTCTAATTTTCAATAAGCCTTTACGTTGGAGCCGTCATAGAATCTGAGGCCTGACCCACCGGCGTGCAATTAAAGAGGGAAGCAAAGTTGCCAACCGTGATTGGGTTAACTACCATGCATGCAGTCTGTCGTATAATATCCATGTTGTACCCAATCTTTTTATATCGAAGAATGATTTTACGACATTGGGTGCTGAAGTCATTGCGGTTATATATTTTTCTGAATTTATAAACTAAGTCACCATAAAATTCGGGTTCCGATAGACCTTGTTGCAGAAGAGATTTAAGTCCAATATTGAATTTTGAAATTAAATCAGAATGGCGTCTATAAAATTTTGAAAAGGCTTTGCGTAGTTTATGGTACCGATAACCCTGATTAAGGAGTTTAGCCGTTAATAATTTATTACGAGTGTTGAAGTCAGTTACATGACTACACACTCTAGCAAATCGAATTAATTGCGAAATATAAACGCCATAGGATGGCGCACGAGGAACATCACCATCCAAAAAAGGAAAATTTACAATCTCAAAATCAAAGTCATCGCGTTTATCATAAATTTTGCACGAAACAAATCCATCTACAATAGATAGATGTAAATCCAAAAACGGGGCCTCGGTATCAGAAGAATTTGCTTTATTTAACTGAAGTTCTAGGGGGTAAATCTGACTGATCAAACCATCAAAATAGGTATTATCAATATTTAATAAATCATCTAAATATCTAGAAGTAGAGCTAAAAGCTTCAATAATTTCAGATTGGTTATCAATGGAAAGCGACAAAATGAAGTCTCTTTCATAACAATACAAGAACAGATCAGCCACAAGAGGTGCGCAATTAGTACCCATCGGAATACCCACAATTTGTCTAAATAACTTAGTACCGAATCTAATATAAATATTGTCAAGTAGAAAGGTGAGGGCATCACACACTTTCTGACATGACCAAAGTGTATAATTCTTATGCTCTTTAGAAGTGAAAAATGCATTTCTGACATTACATGCAAGATAGAGAGAATCTTCTCTATGAAAAGCCCATTCAATTAAATCATTAAGCTTTTCTTTTATAAGATTATGAGGAAGTGTAGTGTAAAGAGTGGAAAAATCGTAGGTAGACAGACTAGAAGCACGAAAATGTCTAGATTTCAATTTATTTAAAACCTCATTCGAATTTTTTATAGACCAAAACAGATTTCTTCCTGATCTTTCAAAGACTTTATCACAATATTTAATTACATGCGTTTTAATAGCAGTAAGACAGGAAGTTAATAATTTAGAAAGTTCAGTGGTAGTGCAAGAGCTAGAATTTGCAATAAACCGTGCTTTATAAGGTTTTTTATGAAGTTTTGGTAACCAGTATAGCGTAGGAAGCTTGTCTTGGCCTTCGTTAACACACACAGCAAACTTGGTGGCTGAAAGACAAACATGTTTATCTACTATAGCTCTCTCTTCAGCTAAAGGCTGAAGTTCATAGGCCTTAGTACCACCAAGCTCCTGCTTAAGCGTGTTAACATAGTGGAGCCGTCACACAACGACGACGTTGTTAGCGGCCTTGTCTGCAGGGGCCAAAACAAACTTCTTATGAAATTCTTGAATACCTAATTTAAGATGACGTAAAGACGTCTTGGGCTTAGGAGGTAATAAGTAAGTATTTTGAGAATAGAAAGAAATGCGTTTATTCACTAGTTTTAAAATGCTTAGTTTCCAGTCCTTAAGGGCTTTATGCTCAACATACTCTCGCTTACACCATCGATTACCGAATTCATTCAAGGAAGCAGCGATTTCATCTCTACATTTACTGAAATCAATTTTAGAAGGAAACCGATATTTCGGTCCTTTAGAAATTATATTCCTTATCCTAGAATCAGGAATAATTTTCAAATTGCCAGTAATTACATGACCAGCAGCAGGATAGCAATACTTTGAATTTTTACAATCACATGAATCAGGAGTATTAGTATCAATATCAAGATCTGAAACAAGTTTATTGAAATTAAAAATGATAGATCTAACAGGTTTGTTATATTTATAGCAAATTATAGGTGTTTCAGTATTTTGAAAATAAGCAGGAATGGAAGAAAGCACCGATCTCTCACGGAAGATACTGGGCAAATCTATAAAATCCATACCCTTATTAATGAAGGATATTTTGAAGAAATGGCGTTTATGATTAATTTCAGAATCGATGTAAGGACGGAGAGTATGCTGAGTATAGCCTCTAGTTAAGAGAGCCGCATCATATAACTGATGAGAACTATCGTAGAATTTATTCGCCTCGGTGTCCAGAAGACGTAAAACAGAAACGGGTAATGAACTTAAAAATGAAAGCATAGAGTGGCGTCCATGATTTAATAATATAATTGACAGTCACTTCAGTCTAGTATTGTTTCGTTTAAACGCACGTGATTTACGAAGCCCGTTGCGTAGCAATAATAACAACCCCGGCAACTGATGGTAAAATGCTTGTCAACGCGCTCTACCATAGCGCAGTCGTCTGAGGCATCGCTGTGGGATACGCCCGGCTTGGCAAGATGTCGATTGGGGGGTACCCCCCCCCCCGAAACTAGACTTCATACCACGCGATGTGGGCATGGCCATAATTGACGTCGCTCTCGCCATGGCAAACAAAGACAAGCCAATTAAACAGGGGCTGATACCTGCTGATATCATGAAGTAATGGCAAGTATTGCTATGCTCGTTGGCGGTGCCCTGGTGAACGCTCCGGCGTTCTCGGGATCGAACTTCTTGTTCTCCATGTTGAAGAGCCCTGGCGTGGACGAAGAACGCATGCGACATGATAAAGCGGTCGAACAGTTACAGGCTGCAGAGCGGAAACGGACCTAGCGTATTGATTTCATCACTGAGGAACTCCAACGCCAGGGGCACGCCGTTTGAACTTTCAAAGACGTCAATGACGAGATGCGCCTGTATGCGCAGGTCGCCGGGAAAAATGTCAGCCTTGCTGACCTGGGCCCCGAGCCCCAGCTCTCCGACTTTTACCAACCGAGTGACGATCAGAAAGAACGCGAGATTGCCTTCATCATCTTGGAAATGGGTGTGACAGGCTTCGCGGCATACAAACTGGCCTCATTCCGATCATGCGTTTTGTCTTTAGGACGAAATGGGCACAACAAAGTGGTTAGTACGGAATGGGCACACTCCATTGGCTGATCAGTGTCTTTAGGATGAAATGTGTTACAGCCGACTATGTAGGACCACAGCTGGCTGGTTACATCTGATCCGGTGTCTTTAGGACGAAATGGGTACTTGTTAGTACCGAATTGGTAAACAGGCTGATCAACAGACCTCCGTGGCCTAGTGGTTTAGAGCGCTGACTCTTGATCATTAGGTCTCTCACCGCTGTGGTTCGAGCCTCGCTCGGGTCACATGTGAGACGTCAAGTTCTGCAACGGAAGTCAGGTTGTTTTTCTCCGGGTACTCCGGTTTTCGCCAACCTCTGATTAACGATTGGCTCGATATGGGTGAAATAATTTTGAAAGGGCCGTAAAACCCAAAACAAAACAAAAACAGGCTGATCAGTTTCTTTAGGATGAAATGGGTACTGGTTAGGACTAAATGGGCACAACTGGCTGATCAGTTCCTTTAGGACGAAATATGTACATCACTCGATTGATAGCGATCAATTACTTTTGTCAAGATTACTATTATAAAACAAATACGCAGTAGAAAAGATTGTATTGATCGGGATTAAATAGGTTAGTCTGACAACCGGATTTAAATAAATGTAAAATATTAAAAATTTTAATTTTTCAGAATTGAAGGGATAAAACAAGATTAATAGAAAAATAACAGATAATTATGCGAGTATTAAAAAATATTATTTGAAAAAAAAAAAAAATATATATATATATATGTGTGTGTGTGTGTGTGTGTGTGTGTGTGTGTGTGTGTGTGTGTGTGTGTGTGTGTGTGTGTGTGTGTGTGTTGCACAACGTCAATTGATATGTTATTAATGTTAAAAAAGCCTATCGTCAATGTGTACACAAAATGTCCGATCTCCTGATGCATTTGTCCGATTTCTAGTCTTTCGCATCTTTCGGCTAGATCTCCGAACTGTCTGAAGGAAAACAGGGGTGCATTCAGGACCGGCAGGCATTGAAGACTTCCCAGAAAGAGGGGTCCGTGTCTGAAGCAAGCCAGTAGGGTGAAAAATGTATATAAACAAAAAAAAACCAAAATACCCTACTGGCGGTGTACACAGGGGGAGTTTTGCTATTTTTTGGCGTGAGTTCGAATCTCCGGAGAGACAACTATTTTTTTTTATCTTATTTTTCGTGTTGTTGGAGCATACCAATGGTCTGAAACGAACTGGGAGCCCAGATGGGGCTTCTGAGGTCGAATTAAAAAGTGCATTCGCCCTTGGTATGTCGCAGCCAGTTGCGGTGGAAACTCTTTTGGGGTTGGGAGGCTTAATTTGCCAAATGGAAAATATTGATGTTTGGGTTGGGAGGCTTAATTTACCAAAAAGAGAATATATTTGGGTCAAAATGAGGTGGGAAGCTCAATGGGTTAAATGGGGCTTTCATGGCTGAAACAAAAAGTCCATTCACCCCCCCCCCCCCCCCACTGCTGCTATTTCAGCTTTTTGTACTTTCAGTTTCAGTCTCAGTGCTCGGCCAACTGTAACGTAAGAAACACGCAAATATTTATATAAAAATATAGTTGTCTTTGAAGATCCAATTAAATGTGAAATTACTGCATTGTTGCTCTTACCGAAATTCTTCTAATAACTAAGGCATTGGTAAATATACGCCTCTGGCCAGCTGACAGCTTGAAAAAAATGGCGTCATATTGGTCAACAATTGTATGCAAATGCGCTTGTTTCCGGGGAGATACTGGTTTCCGTCGTCTACTATCACAGGCGAGAAAGACGCCAAATAATCGGTAACCATTAATAATGAGCCTAAACATAGACGTTATTTCATTGGATAAGGGTTCAATTGGAATACTCGGAATTATTCGCTGTTTTTTAAATCATTCGATTTTTTTTTTTTTCGTACCTTGACGAAAGTTTTTCAGGCCTATGGTATGCTCTATCCCATAGTTCCATACGCGTTACCATTTGACGCCACCGCTTGGCTGCTTCACAGCCACAAGGCGGTGTCGCTATCAAATTAATAACTACTATTGTCATTTAAGGGTAAATGGGTACACCAGACATATTTTCTTCGGTTTGTACATGGGGTAAAATTTCTAGGAACTTTTACTTGATTACCTATCAGGGAAAGATTTTGCTGCAATGGAGCAAATCCAATCTTTAAAGTGACTCTTATTGACCTGGGAGATATAACAATTTCATACAGATTTTTTCCTTAAAAGAATATACATTACACATTTTGTATTATATCTCTGGAAACAAAACACTTGACACTTTCTAAACTGCATTCCTGTTCTGGATTGTTGGAAGTCAAAGCTTTGTTTAGCATGCAGGTACTAGTCGGATACTTGTTGCCATGGCTTTACACAATATTTTCAAGTTCGAGAATGATACTAGACACGATTAAGGTACAATGAACGGCAATGGAAGAAATAGAATACGTTAAACAATATCAGATGGCAATAATAAGATGGAAGCAGATTCGTCCCTAACTATGAAAATAAAATCCGGTTATGCATGTTAACGGCTCAAAGTCTGGTATAGGTTCACTCATAATATATGATAGAAACTGATGAGGAAGGACAAGCAGGTTTACACTCGCCCTCTACAACAAGTGATGGTATTTCCAGGAAATGAATGTTTTTTGTTTTTACGAGACACTGGGTTCAAAATATTTGAGGTCTACATTCATTTAGGGACTACTCTCAAAGAAAAGAATACATTTGACAAATATCCGCCGTTTTCGCAAGGGGAGTCATCAAAGTGACTAAAATAGGGGTCTGATCTTAAATAATTTGTTTGATTTGAGGTTTAACGTCCGCGTCAACACTGTAAAGGTCATTTTGGAGACGTTGCTTCCAATTTTGTGGGACTTTTTCCCGACCTTTGGATGAAATGACATCTCAAGCCCTGCCACCCAATGAAACCAGTGTGGTTTATTATCATGGACGGACCGACTCGAACCGCTTTGCATGGGCAAGCTTAGATCCTTTAAGCGGTTTACCAGTACTCGTGTGCGGGACGGTTTCAGCTGTGCGTTGAAATATCATGCAGCCCATCTATTTTTTCAAGCCCCGATGGGTGGGGGCTGCTGCTCTTAACGAAAAAAAATTGCTACACAGGAGAAGATTCTTTCCTTGTTGAGTAAGACCCTTTGGATATGGGAAGCAAAATATGTTTGAAAGAGGATCCTGGACGGACGGTGCGTATATTCATTATGAAAAGACCCTTTTTCCTAACAGCATCGAACTGAAGTATATACCCCTTTTAAGAAGGAGCTCAGTTTATGGGAAAGCGAGAGAAAATTTATGAAAGATTCGTCTTTGAAAAGATGATGGATGAATATTTGAAATGTACAATCGCACTTAAATAGCTTTAACACCTTTGGGAACATGATTTTGTTTTCGAAACTGGGGTATTCGAGGGTTAATAATAACGTCGGGAAAGAAGCATTATACGAAATTTGTAGGTATAATTTTATCTTCTGTTAAATAAAGTTAAGTCTTTGTTGTGTGTATTCACTAGGATCGTCACATCAAAACAATCCTTCTCAAATAAAATGAGAAAAAAAAATCATCAAATTTATCCCAATAGTGTTTGCTTCCGAGAGTGGTGGGAAAGGTTTCTTAGGAACTCAAAAAATCTTCAAATAAATCTCAGTTAATGAGCCTCTGGTGGTCGAGCTCTTGGAGTTACATTGCATATCCTTGCCCTTAAGCAGCAGAAGAATAAATAGTTATCTTACTTGCACCCCTGTCGAAAACCATATTTTGTACAGTCTAGGCAACAACCATCTCTGTGACATTTGCGATTGCAGTTATTGTGACATTTTTTGTCACACATGGGCCCATAGTATCCATTGTTACAGCCATAATTGCATGTTCCATTCAAGAAGTCACAAGTTGGTTGATCAGATTTTGCTGGTGTGCAATTAGGACTACATTTATTGGCACATCTCGGACTATAGTATCCATCTTTACAACCATAGTTACATGTTCCATTTAGGAAATCACAAGTCGGTTGCTCAGAAGTCGCTGCCTCGCAGTGAGTATTACATTCACTTTCACATCTCCAACCATGGTAACCATCTTCACAACCGAATTCACAATATCCGTTCGTTTCATTGCATGGCCTGATGTCCAATGTATAATTTTTTAAACAATGTGAGCTACACATTCCCGAACAATCTGTAAAATAGGAGCTGTTGTTACAACCAAAACTACAAGTACCATCACGAGGGTCACATATAGGGAGAACAGTCGTATCGTTTTGCACAACGGAAGTATCTTTCAAAGCACAGCCAGTGCTGCACGGTGTGTTACACCTTAAATCAAAATAGCCGTCTACACAGCTGAACTCACAATGACCGTTTGTTTCGTTGCATGTCCTGGCTGAAGTATTGCTATTCTGACAATACTGACTGCAGACGGAGTCACACGAATCGCCGTAGTATTCATCTGAACAACCCATATCGCAGAACCCATCCATCTGGCTACACGTGGCATTCGTCGATGTGTTCCCAGACATACACCCTGCGCTACAACTGTTCGTGCACTGAACTCCGAACCAGCCGTCGAGGCAACCACTTTCGCAAAATCCATCCCTCTGGCGACACACTGTCGAGTTGAGGGTGTCGTTTTGTTGACAGGTAGCACTGCACGATGTCTCACATCGTTCACCATAGGAACCAAGGATACAGCCGTCCCGACATTCACCGCTACCTTGGTCGCATGATGCATGTTCCGATGTTACATTCTTGTAGCAATTATTGCTGCAGTTCTTACCGCAATGGTCTCCAAAAAAGTCTTTCTTGCAGCCCAAGATACAGTGACCATTTTCCGGGTTACAACTGGTTCCAATTGAAGATGAATTAGTCGCGCAGTTGTCACTGCAGAGCTCACATCTGGTGCCATTCTTGTAGTAGTTTAGATCGCAATGATAACATTGTGTCTCGTTCCCCGCACCATCGCTGAAACAAATAATAACGAGTGTTAAATTAGTGAATTAATAGAGGATCTTACATGAGTATCCATGTATTATTGAATTTATTAAACGCGTTGACGAAAAGGGATAAAATGCGAGGCTCTCGCATTTTATCCCTTTTCCTCAACGAGTTCAATAAATTCAATAAAGCCTCGCATTTTATCCCTTTTCCTCAACGAGTTTAATAAATTAAATAATACATGAGCACGAATGCAAGATTCTATTTATCATATAACATTTAAATCGCATTTATTCACGATTGTTTACAAAAATGTCAATTTTCCGCCGTTAGTAAACGCGACGTCGATAAGGACGTCGTACATGTAACGTTACGGAACGTGTCTAGCTAATTTGCATATTTAATCCACTAGTGGATTATCGAAAATATTACTTGATGTTATTACACTCTCAGACGCTTTCGGGGGTAGCAATTCTTTCAAAAAATAGTCGGTCCCTTTTTCAACAGAGGTCACCTCCTTGCAGAAAGAATTTGCTCCTTGGGCGCTAATTCTTTCCTCAAAGGGTAGACACCTTATTCAAAGCGGATACTATACATTAAGAGTGAACATGTTATTCACAGAGGATCAAAACGAATGAAACATTTGACCCCAAAATCAGAAAATGTCAGTAACAACTGAAACATTGAACTCCTTTTCAGAAAGTATGAGAGTGTCAGTCCCCGCCCATTGGGGCTTGGAGATATAGACTGGGTTGTATGATGTTTCCACTCAGTGCTGAAAGCGACCACACATGAGTATTGGTAAACCATTGGTGTCCAGCTGCAAGTTGGACCAGCCTTTCATATAAACCATGTAGGTTTGTTTGGATGGTAGGGCTTGAGATGTCATTTTATCTCAATTTAAAAATCCTACAAATGTGGAAGCAACGTCTCCAAAATGACCACAATTGTATTAACGGTGACGTAAAACCTCAATTCAAACAATCGAACGCGTGACAGGATCAATAAGCCTAGATGTAGAGAGAATCTGTAATTTACGGAACCCGGGAAGGGACATTTCTGTTGCAGGTCTAGCAGAACAGACTTTAAAACAATAAAATTAGAGTGGAGTGGAAAACAAGAAATATGTCGTTTAAACGATATAATATGTATAATATATATTAAATGATATAAAGATATCGTTTAATCAACATAATCTTGACATTTCATTAGTGGCATCACTAACCAATGGAAGGCTAGGATTATATCGTTTAAACCAAATATTATGTTGGAAAACAAGATCTTAAACCAATGGTAGGTCAAGATTATATCGATTAAACGATATCTTTATTGTTTTAAATTCCACGCTGCTTTTTCAGCGTGGAAAAGAAAACAAGAAATATGTCGTATTTTTGTTTTCTGTTCCATTCTAATTTTATTGTTTTAAATTCCACGCTACTTTTCAGGGTAGAAAAGAAAAAAGAAATATGTCGTTTAAACGACATGCTATTGTTTTCTGTTCCATTCTAATTCTATTGTTTTAAATGTCACCCTACTTTTTTCAGAGTGGAAAAGAAAACAACATATATGTCGTTTAAATGACATATTATATCGTTTAAACGACATATTTCTTGTTTTCCTCTCCACCCTAATTTTATTGTTCTAAATTCTGATATTGGGACAGAAATGTCCCTTCCCGGGTTCCGTAGTAATTGGTGAAATTGGTGAAATAGTGTATCCCTTTTCAGAGAAACTCAGACGACAGAGAGTGAACCGTTTTTAAGAGAGTATCAGTATTGATGAAAGAGAAATCCCCTTATGCAGAGAGAATCAGACTCCCTATTCAGAGAGGAACATTTCACATTAATCAGAGATGATTAGTATATTATACATGAAAGAGCGCATCCCTTATACAGAGTGGATCAGTATACATGATCACTCGGTCCCTTATTCAAAGAGAATCAGTAACAAATGAAACAGTGAACCCCTTTATGCAGCTACAATCAGTTTGCATGAAAACGTGAACCTCTTAGTTAACCTCTTATTTAGTTAAATAAAGCAAATTCTTCTGATACCGAGGCCCCGTTTTTCGATTTACACCTATCTATTGTAGATGGAATTGTTTCTTGCAAAATTTATGATAAACGCGATGATTTTGATTTTGAGATTGTAAATTTTCCTTTCTTGGATGGTGATGTCCCTCATGTGGCATCCTATGGCATTTATATTTCGCAATTAATTCGATTTGCAAGATTGTCTAGTCATGTTACTGACTTCAACACTCGTAATAAATTGTTAACTAATAAACTTCTTAATCAGGGTTATCGGTATCATAAACTACGCAAAGCCTTTCCAAAATTTTATAGAGGTCATTCCGATGTAATTTCAATATTCAATGTTGGACTAAAATCTCTTCTGCAACAAGGTCTATCGGAACCCGAATTTTATGGTGACTTAGTATATAAGTTCAGAAAAATATATAATTGCAATGACTTCAGTGCCCAATTTCGTAAACTCATTCTTCGATATAAAAAGATTGGGTACAACATAATGTTATACGACAGACTACATGTATGGTAGTTAACCCAATCACGACTGGCAACTTTGCTTCCCTCCTTAATTGCACGCCGGTCAGGTCAGGCCTCAGATTCTATGTCGGTTCCAGCGTAGAGGCTTACTGAGAATTAGAAAGAATCTAATTTTATGTAATGTTGGTTGGTGTCTGATGCTCTGTCTCTGGTTGGGCCCATCGGAGACTTAACTGTTTGTTTTCTTTTGCTCCAGCAATTCAGTGGTTTCTTGGCGTCGAGTCCTTACCATTGTTTCACCGCTGTGGTTGATTGATTTTTGTGTACATGGAGATGTTGCACAGATGAGTAACGAGGCCTTCATGCGGACTGAACAAATTATTTGTCTAAATCGCGACGGAAGTAAGGGTAAGGATTGTGGTCACCTAAAATCGATTTTAGCCACACCCCCCCCCCCCTCCCCCGCAGTGGAATTCGTTTCACTGACCGTCCCAAGGCGGTTCTTCTGTCGTAGTTTAATTTTTTGCTATGGCTTGTTTTGTTTCCATAAGGGTCTAGTTGTTTCATGTTTGTGTTTCTTTCCCTTGGTGTCTCTGATGGGAGCTGTGGGTTTATCATATCGTTTCTGGATCATTGCCTTCACTTCTATTTTCAGTATTACTGTAAGAGTGGATATCCCTTATGCAGAGGACCCTTTTTATGGATAACTAGTATACACGAAATAGTGGATACTCTATTCAGAGATAATCAGCATACATGATAAAGAGAATCCCATATTCTGAAACAATCGGTAAAATAAAAGAAAGAAAATATATATGAAAGAACCAGTGCATAAAGAGTCAGGACCTTTTATTCAGAGCAGATCAGTATGCACGTAAGACTGCAACCTTAATGCAGACAAAATCGATATACAGTCCAACCTGTATTAAGCAAGCAGATATAGGATATTCAAAAAGTGCTTGCTTAAGACAGGTGGATTTTAATGTATTTTCCCTTTTTGGGAACTGTATGCCTGTTTGCTTAAGACAGGTTGCTTGCTTAATAGAGGTGGCCCTAAGACAGGTTTTACTGTAGATGAAAGAGTGGATCTCTTATTAAGAAAGGATCTGTATACACGAATGAGCAGACTTCCTATTCAGAGAAATCCGGATAATATGTACATGTGGATCCTTCTTTCAAAGAATATCCGCAAACGACGCACGCAGTAGTAAAATAGAAATGATGGCAATGATCTGGATTAGATACAAATAACCAACAACTCCAATCAGAGACACCAAAGGGAAAGAAACATAAACATTAAAAACTAGACCCTAATGGAAACATCAATAGCGGAAAGCCGAAAGGACACTTACTTTCCCACTAACTTGTCCATTGGCTAACCAAAACATAAATATATAAGCGACACATACACTAAAAGACAAATATAACACAACTAATAAACTGCGACAGAGGAACTGTCTTGGAACGGTGTGAAGCAGTATACACCAAAGGGTGGTCCTCTTATAAAGAGTAAATGAGTTTTCATGACAAAAAATCCCTTAACCCTCATTTAGAATGTATAAAAGGGAGTGTGAACACATTATTCAGAGATATTCAGTATACATAAAAGACCATGAGTGAACCCCTCTTTCAGGGAGGATACGATTCGAGTCCACACCGTTGTTTCATCTCTGTGGTTGTTTGATTTTTGTGTTCACGGAGATGTTGCACTGATGAGTTAGGAGGCCTACATGCGGACTTAACAACTTATTTGTCTTAATCGGGACGGAAGTAAGGCGAGGATTGTGGCCACGTAAAATCGATTTAAGCCCCCAGTGGAATTCGATTCCGCTGACCGTTCCAAGGCGGTTCTTCCGTCGTAGTTTATTTTTGTTATGGTTTGTCTTTTGGTGCTTGTGTCGCTTATATTATTTTATTTTGGATAGCCTATTGGCCATTTTGTGGGAAAGTAACTGTCCTTTTGGCATTCCGCTGTTGATGTTTCAGTTTGGGTTTGTTGCTTCATGTTTGTGTTTCTTTCCCTTTGGTGTTTCTAATGGGAGTTGTGGGTTAATTGTATCGATTCTTGATCATTGCCTCCACTTCGATACTGTAAATAGGCCCGCCATTTCAGATAGAATCAAAATATGTGAAAGAGCAGATCCATTATTCGGTGAGAAGCAGTATACACAATGTATTGTACTTGTTCATACCCTCATATGACCTGAGTGGTAATAAAGTTCTGTTCTGTTCTGTTCACTTAAGAGTGGTCATCTCATAAAGAGTAAATAAAACAGTACCCATATTCAGATAGAATCCGTATACATAAAAAGTGAATTCCATATTCAGAGAGGCTCAATATACACTAATAAGTGAACTCGTTACTCAGACGGAATCATTATCTGCTTATACACTCACGAGTGAACCCATTATTGAGAGAAAATGATCATGATTATGCATGAGAAGTTGGACTCCTTATAAAGGCAGAATAAGGAGAAATGAAAGAGTAAACTCTTATTCAGAAATGAATTTAAGAATCGTACATGGGTGTGAGGGTGGATAGAAAAATCCGTCCCGAGGGTTACTGTCCGTTACTGCCGAGGATTCTTGTAGGATTCATTTTCTTGTATAGGCCTACCTTCCATTTCTCAGCGTGGATTTTCAATACTGCAGTCACTTCGGTTGCCGACGTCCGCCATATTGTGATGTTACTACAGTGATGTTTAGTGACGTCACGTAACATGCTGTGACGTCAACCTTAATGACGGTGCATGTGAGGTCGTATTCAACCAGTGCATTAATCAAACACGCGAGAAATTTCGATTTTTGGTAAGAACACCAGGGTTAGAACAGAATTTCTATCCCAAGCTTAAACTATGGATTTACTTATCTGGTGTGCAAGAACGATATGTATGAAACAGTGGACACCTTAGTCTGAGAGAGACAATAAACGTGAATGAGTGGAACACTTCTCCAGAAAGGGTCAGTAAAATTATCATGAAAGTGTGTACCCTTATTCAGATTCGACCCTCACTAATCTTCAGAGAGGATTTAATAGTATACATGACTGTGTATGGTGTCCTTTGTCAGAGAGAATCAAAATGCATAAAAAGAAAAGTCCCACAAAATTGGAAGCAACGTCTCCAACATTACCTTTACATTGTTGACAGGGACGTTAAACCTCAAATCAAACAAAAACCATAAGTTCGGGAAGCATAACTAAAAGTCTTTTCGACAAGCCACCTTGATTTTCTGTTTATTGGTTTGATTTCTTTTATTTTAATAATTATCGTACTTTCGATTGCAAACGCTGCACCGGTATAATTTAATCAAACTTTGCCACCAACCTTACATGAAAAAAGTGTAATTGCATTTTAACCATTTTTGATGAATTTCGGGTCAACTTTTATTAATATTACTAAACATCTTGCCATGTAAGGGCAATTATTTTCGAAGCAAACGACAGAAGGGTCAAAAACTGGTTTGTATCGCATGTCACAAAACTGATTTCTTAGCACTGTATGTCGTTTTCCGATTGTACAATATACGAGGGTAGGCTGTGTGTGTGCGTGTGCGTGTGCGTGTGCGTGTGTGTGTGTGTGAATTCGGGTTTAATGTCGCTTTCAACAATTTTTCAGTCATATCACGACGGTGTCTGGTTGCGACAGGGAGCTCAATGCTCACGTTTATAGTGCTGCCTCACTGAAGTATCATGTCCCAGACACATTACATGATACCACACCCAGTCACATTATCCTGACACTGGATCGACCAGTCCTAGTCTACCCCGTAAATCTGAGTGCAAAAGCGAGGAGCAGCTAGTACCATTTTAACGACTTTGGTATGTCGCGGCCCGGGATCGAACCCGAGACCTCCCGTTCCCCGGAGCGCACACTCTACCAACTGAGCTATCGGGGCCGGTGAGGGTAGGCTGAAAAGTTCTGAGCCTGACCAAGATCCAATGGTTTGTCCATGCTGAAAGTGCCTTATTTTTCAACATAGTCTCCCTTCCTGTCCACACACTTCCTCCAGCGATGCTGGAGTCCTTGAATCCCAGTGGTATAGAAGGTCTCATCTTGGTCCCTGAAAAACTCCTACACAGCAGGTATCACCTCCTCGTCTGACTGATAGTGCTGCCCAGCCAAGTGCTTTTTCATGTTTGGAAACAGGAAATAATCTGATGGAGCTAGATCAGGCGAATACGGAGGGTGATAGACAAGTGTGAAGCCACAGTCATGCACACCAGCCATTGCGACATTATGAGCAGGCCCATTGTCCTGATGGAACAAGACCCTTTTGTCAATTGTCCGGGTCGTTTAGCCTTAATTGCTTTTCGCAATTGTTTTAGCAGATCTGCATAATACTCCCAATTAATTATTCTGCCCTTTTGAAGGTAATCTATGAATATTATACCCTTGGTATCCCAGAACACTGATGCCATCACCTTCCCTGCAGAGGAGACGACATTTGCCTTCTTTGGGTGGGTTGAGCCAGGGTGCTTCCATTGCATGGATTGTCTTTTGGTCTCTGGCTCAAAGTGATGAACCCAACACTCATCCTGAGTGACAAAACGGTCAAGAAAACCATCTTGGTCTGCTTCAAAAATAGCCAAGTTGGCTTGTGACAGGTTCAGTCTGGTCAACTTTTGGTCAGGCTTCAAAAGCCGTGGCACCCATCTGGCGGAAACCTTCGACATTCCTAATTCACTGTGTAGAACTCTACTTGTTCACGGGAGATGCCAACAGTGTTAGCTAACTGAGTCACAGTTAAACGCCTGTCATCCATCACGGCCCTGTGCACTTGGCTGATGGTTTCCTCAGTTGTTGCCGTTGTGGGTCGTCCGCACCGGTCATCATCTTCAAGGCTGTCCTTGCCCATCTTAAAATGTGCTGCCCACCTTTTCACGGCTGCATACGAAGGAGCATCATCCCCTAATGTAGCAACCATATCGACATGAATGTCCTTAGGAGCTAGCCCCTTTTTATGAAGGTACTTGATGACACCACGAAGCCAGATTTTGTCCATTTTCTCTCAAACGTGCTAGTATTAATTTTCAAGTCTAGAATTTCTACGTTATTGCAGGTAAACTTGAACTCATTTGAGTCAAATCAAGTAATAAAGGTTTGGATTTAATGAACTCGTACAAAATTTCATGGCTGTTCGATGCCTGCTTTTTGGTCAGGCTCAGAACTTTTCAGCCCACCCTCGTAGTGTGTCAATACTATAGAGCGATTTCGATATTTTCGTAGGATAACATTTAAATGTGTTAGCTATTTTGTTTCTAAAATGTGGAAACTTGGCAAATACACATTTTTTCAGCGGGTTCCTCGTACTGTCTCAGATTTAACAAAATCATGACAAAATGACTGCGCCAAACGAAGATTCAGATCAGCTTGCGCATTCACCCAGTCTGATCAGATCCCTCGCTTTGCCCTTGATGGGTAGCTTACTAGTCGAGTTTTCTTCATACGGGCAAGGAAGACGGGAAAGATGCTCAGACTGAGCTTAGTCTTTGCTGGGCGCATAGGTTTTTTTTTTTGTTTTTTTTTTGTTTGTTTGTTGTTGTTTTTTTTTTGTTGTTTTTTTTGGCTGAAAAAAATACATATTAAACTTGTTGGAACAGCTAACAATATGACTACTAACAAGCTCGTTAAGCTAACGATGCTTTGCACAGCTGGCCCCAGGTTTATGGCGCCAAATAGGGTTGCGACGTTATGATGTCGGGAATCCGATGTCATGACGCCGTGACAACGTTTGGCATAACAAATACATTCAATATGGTGGAAAGAAGAAAATGAAAAATATGTGATAGCTGAAAGAACAGTTCCGTGATAAAGGCTATCAAAAGCCGAAACGTCGGAGATGGTGGAGAATTAATGGGAAAAATAAATGTTTTAAGCCATTTTAAAACTTTCGTTTTCAATCATTGAAGCTTTTAGCTCGACGTCATGAAAGAATGATTTATTAACCCATTAAGCACCAGAAACCCCAAAACGGGTACCCTGGCAAACAAACAGTGCAGGCCCAGGTCTGACGCATCAGAACGCGGCGTCTGATCAGGGCCTCCACTGTTTGCTGAAAGTTCAGTCATTTTCCAAATAAATTTTGATGAAAACACAACCTTACCTAAATTTTGAAATGAACTCCTGCTTTATATAAGGAGGGTGATTCCATTTGGTACTAAAAGGGTTAAAAAATATTGGCAATTCCTACTTCGATGGTTTGATCAGTCAAATTTACCCTCCAGAAGTTCAGATGCAGCAAATTCTCCTGATATCGAAGCCCCGTTTTTGGATTTACATTTATCTATTGTAGATGGGTTTGTTTCCTGCAATATTTACGTTTGTTTGATTGTTTGATTTGATGTTTAACGTCCCCATCAACACTGTAAAGGTCATTTTGGAGACGTTTCTTCCAATTTTAGTTTACCCGACTTTGAGATGAAATGACATCTCAAGCCCTGTCGCCCAATGAAACCAATAGGATTTATTAGCATGGACGGTCCGCCTCGCACCGCGGTTCCTGGACAGGCTTAGATCCTCTATTTACGCGTACTAGTGTGCGGGCCGGATTCAGCTCTGCGTGGAAGCATCATACAGCCCATATATTTCTTCAGGCCCCTGTGTGTGTGGGGGGGGGCGTATTTATGATAAACGCGATGATTTTTTTTTTTTTTTTTTTTTGAGATTGTAAATGTTCCCTTCTTGGATGATGATATTCCTCGTGCGGCATCCCGTGGCATTTATATTTCGCAATTAATTCGATTTGCCAGAGTGTTTAGTCATGTAACTGACTTCAACACTCGTAATAAATTGTTAACTGCTGAACTTCTTGATCAGGGTTATCGGTATCATAAACTACAAAAGGTCTTTTCTAAGTTTTATAGACGTCATTCCGGTTTAGTCTCTATTCATGTTGGTAAACACAATCACGGTTGATAACCTTGCTGTCGTGGATTTTCCACGAATATAACTTCCAGCCGATGTCTATCATATTGTTTGCATTTTTCATTATTGTCATTATCAATCATCTGACCATTTAATTGACGTGGACGTCTGTGACGTCGCTGACGTCGTTGCCAAGGTTATTGGATGTTAGAAGTGTGACACTAGAACAGCCAACAGGCACAGATGGAAAAGGGACAGAACAAAGAAACAGTGGAATTTTGGGAATGAAATAAAGTCAAGAAACAGGATATACAAACAGGAAAACTAGGACACTACGATAATACAAGGAAGGATAGATATCAGAGAGATAAACAGTCACAGTACAATAACAAGGGATAACAGAATATGACATCAAGATATGGGGGAAAATCTGCCTTAGATATTTAACATATAAAACAGCAAAACTAGCAGATAAGTTGAACATAAGATACATTCATTATATTTGCATTAATATATTTCATATACATTTTCTGTGGTGAATAAATTATATTATATTAAACTGTACAAAACTGGTATAAAGTATTTGTCTTCGCCACATCTGGTGCCGGAACCCGGGACGATTATCAGGGGCCAAACAACTTCCTTAAAGAATTCTTTTAAGATGATAGATGCAAAATTGACCGATCCAACTAGAAAAGGAGCTAGACAGGGTGCCACACCTTTCAAAAATTCTGGTCATAGTCTCCCTACCGCACCCTGCCGATTTTGTGGTGGAAATCATTGGAACGACAGTTGCACGGTCTACTGTACAGCTACAGAGAGGAAGCAACTACTGAAATACAGGTGCTACATTTGTCTCCAGAGCAGTCACAGGGCTTTTGAATGCCGCATTAAGAAAACATGTTATTTCTGTGGGCGTAGAAATCACAACCACAGGAGTCTTTGTGAATACAAATTTGGAACATTCAAAGGCAGAAATATTGAGACAGAAAATTATGAACAAAATACTAAGCAGCGAATTTGGAATGGTGGTCAAGATATAGAGGACAGATTACGGGAACCAAAATTAACAGAATCAGCATCAAAGCAAACAAGCTGTAAATTACAAGTTGTTGATACGGAAGATGACATTTATTTTCCACAAACAAATATGGAAGTTGAGTTTGCTTTGACTGCACAAAAGGCTCAGGAGGAACTGGAAAAGTACAAGAAAGAAAACATAATACTGAAACAAACTATTTCCAAACTAGAGACAGACAGGGACTCTATTCAAGCAACTTTGTATAAACACTCTGAAATCACAGACCAGCAAGTGAAAGAAATAGAACAGTTAAACAAGAGTCTTAAAGAACTGCAAAATAAGAATGGAAATAGGAAATATATACAGAAAGCGAGCTACAGTTTTCCATCCAAAGCATCGGACATGAAAGAGGAATTACAAAACGGGAGGACAGAGAATCAAAATGGAACACAGCCAGAAACTATCCAATTAGCAAAACATGACTGTGTTATTATGTCTGATTATAATTGTATGTCTGAGGACAAACTGGTGCATATAATTATGAAATTTCTCAATCTGCTTATACAAAGCAAAAATTAAAAAAAAAAATGGATACAGGAAACATTGAAAATTATTTGACTGTCATTTGTCAGTTATTGTCTGAGTCATCTTATATGAACATTGGGGAAATTTTATGCATGGGCATGCGAAATGCTGCTGCACATACTTGATCATTACCGCTGATAATTACTTTTATAAGATGAAACATGTTGTATTGAAATTCTTTGGCCTTGGGAGTGTCGTGGATTTTCCACGAATATAACTTCCAGCCGATGTCTATCATATTGTTTGCATTTTTCATTATTGTCATTATCAATCATCTGACCATTTAATTGACGTGGACGTCTGTGACGTCGCTGACAAGGTTATTAGATGTTAGAAGTGTGACACTAGAACAGCCAACAGGCACAGATGGAAAAGGGACAGAACAAAGAAACAGTGGAATTTTGGGAATGAAATAAAGTCAAGAAACAGGAAATACAAACAGGAAAACTAGGACACTACGATAATACAAGGAAGGATAGATATCAGAGAGATAAACAGTCACAGTACAATAACAAGGGATAACAGAATATGACATCAAGATATGGGGGAAAATCTGCCTTAGATATTTAACATATAAAACAGCAAAACTAGCAGATAAGTTGAACATAAGATACATTCATTATATTTGCATTAATATATTTCATATACATTTTCTGTGGTGAATAAATTATGTTATATTAAACTGTACAAAACTGGTATAAAGTATTTGTCTTCGCCACATCTGGTGCCGGAACCCGGGACGATTATCAGGGGCCAAACAACTTTCTTAAAGAATTCTTTTAAGATGATAGATGCAAAATTGACCGATCCAACTAGAAAAGGAGCTAGACAGGGTGCCACACCTTTCAAAAATTCTGGTCATAGTCTCCCTACCGCACCCTGCCGATTTTGTGGTGGAAATCATTGGAACGACAGTTGCACGGTCTACTGTACAGCTACAGAGAGGAAGCAACTACTGAAATACAGGTGCTACATTTGTCTCCAGAGCAGTCACAGGGCTTTTGAATGCCGCATTAAGAAAACATGTTATTTCTGTGGGCGTAGAAATCACAACCACAGGAGTCTTTGTGAATACAAATTTGGAACATTCAAAGGCAGAAATATTGAGACAGAAAATTATGAACAAAATACTAAGCAGCGAATTTGGAATGGTGGTCAAGATATGGAGGACAGATTACGGGAACCAAAATTAACAGAATCAGCATCAAAGCAAACAAGCTGTAAATTACAAGTTGTTGATACGGAAGATGACATTTATTTTCCACAAACAAATATGGAAGTTGAGTTTGCTTTGACTGCACAAAAGGCTCAGGAGGAACTGGAAAAGTACAAGAAAGAAAACATAATACTGAAACAAACTATTTCCAAACTAGAGACAGACAGGGACTCTATTCAAGCAACTTTGTATAAACACTCTGAAATCACAGACCAGCAAGTGAAAGAAATAGAACAGTTAAACAAGAGTCTTAAAGAACTGCAAAATAAGAATGGAAATAGGAAATATATACAGAAAGCGAGCTACAGTTTTCCATCCAAAGCATCGGACATGAAAGAGGAATTACAAAACGGGAGGACAGAGAATCAAAATGGAACACAGCCAGAAACTATCCAATTAGCAAAACATGACTGTGTTATTATGTCTGATTATAATTGTATGTCTGAGGACAAACTGGTGCATATATTTATGAAATTTCTCAATCTGCTTATACAAAGCAAAAATTAAAAAAAAAATGGATACAGGAAACATTGAAAATTATTTGACTGTCATTTGTCAGTTATTGTCTGAGTCATCTTATATGAACATTGGGGAAATTTTATGCATGGGCATGCGAAATGCTGCTGCACATACTTGATCATTACCGCTGATAATTACTTTTATAAGATGAAACATGTTGTATTGAAATTCTTTGGCCTTGGGAGTGTCGTGGATTTTCCACGAATATAACTTCCAGCCGATGTCTATCATATTGTTTGTATTTTTCATTATTGTCATTATCAATCATCTGACCATTTAATTGACGTGGACGTCTGTGACGTCGCTGACGTCGTTGCCAAGGTTATTAGATGTTAGAAGTGTGACACTAGAACAGCCAACAGGCACAGATGGAAAAGGGACAGAACAAAGAAACAGTGGAATTTTGGGAATGAAATAAAGTCAAGAAACAGGAAATACAAACAGGAAAACTAGGACACTACGATAATACAAGGAAGGATAGATATCAGAGAGATAAACAGTCACAGTACAATAACAAGGGATAACAGAATATGACATCAAGATATGGGGGAAAATCTGCCTAAGATATTTAACATATAAAACAGCAAAACTAGCAGATAAGTTGAACATAAGATACATTCATTATATTTGCATTAATATATATCATATACATTTTCTGTGGTGAATAAATTATATTATATTAAACTGTACAAAACTGGTATAAAGTATTTGTCTTCGCCACACTTGCCTCCCCTTTTAGTTGCATGCTGGAGGGTCGGACCTTAAAGTATATGACAGTTCCAGCGTCAAGGCTTACTTAAATTTTAGGTAATATCGATTGGTACCCGCCCGATGCTCTGTCTCTGGTCGGGTCCACCTGAGTCTAAAGCCCAGGCTACATGATTGAACAAGATGTATACGACTTGATAGAGACAATTTTTGGTTCATATACCTCTCAGTGCTACGCGGTACAGCTTGATAGATACAGCTTGAGTATCTCCTTATCATAAATTATGTTTACAGTTAAGTCTTTCTCAAACTACTGTGATCTCAAACCAAAACTATTCGTTACCTTGTAGTTTGTAATATCGAAATCGTTTGTATTTAAAAGGTTTGAATGAAAGTTTAGAATTCAATTACACTCTGTCATATATAGTTATTAAAGAAATTAGCACTATTAAAGCTAGTACATAGAGGATCGTAATTTGTAATGACCACGACGACGAGTTTAAGTTTATGTTTATCATTAACAATTTTAAGGTGGATTTTATTGCCGAAGAAAACAGAAAAGAAAGGATTGTCACATACGTACGGAACCCGGGAAGGGACATTATTTTTTTTAACATGTTGTGCGAACAAGATATTAAGTTGTGCAATCAAGATAATATCTTGTGCGGACAAGATAATATGTTGTGCGCACAAGATATTATCTTGTGCGGACAACATAATGTATCATGTGCGGACAACATATTATCTTGTGCGCACAAGATAATATCTTGTTCGCACAACTTAATATCTTGTGCGCACAAGATATTATCTTGTTCGCACAACATATTATCTTGTTTGCCCAAGATAGATGTTGGGAAGTTGTGCGAACAAGATATTATCTTGTGCGGACAAGATATCAAGTTGTGCAAACAAGATAATATCTTGTCCGCACAAGATAATATCTTGTGCGCACATGATATTATTTTTCTGCACAAGATCTATGTTGAGCGGAAGAGATATTATCTTGTGAGGACAAGATAATATCTTGTTCACACAACTAAATGTCTTGTGTGTGTGTGTGTGAATTCGGGTTTAACGTCGCTTTCAACAATTTTTCAGTCATATCACGACGATGTCTGGTTGCGACAGGGAGCTCAATGTTCACTTTTATAGTGCTGCCTCACTGAAGTATCATGTCCCAGACACATTACATGATACCACACCCATTATCCTGACACTGGGTCGACCAGTCCTAGCTCTACCCCGTAAATCTGAGTGCCAAGCGAGGAGCAGCTAGTACAATTCTTAACGACTTTGGTATGTCGCGGCCCGGGATCGAAACCGTGACCTCCCGTTTCCCGGAGCGGACACTCTACCAACTGAGTTATCGGGGCCGGTACTAAATGTCTTGTGCGCACAAGATAATTTCTTGTGCAAACAATATATTATGTTGTCCGGACAAGATATTATCTTGTCCGAACAAGAGAATATCTTGTGCGCACAAGATAATATGTTGTTCGAACAAGATAATATCTTGTCCGCACAAGATATTATCTTGTGCGCATAACTTATATAAAAAGAAAATTAATGTCCCTTCCCGGGTTCCGTACATAGGCTATCATAACGTTATTTGAACAATGCACACGTACCTTACAATGCTGCAGTTCATACAATTCTCGCCACATTGTATCTGACACGAGAGTCCTGTATAACCGGGTACACAGCCGAATAAGCATACTCCTGTTGTCTCATTGCACGCTATTCCCGCCGAATCTTCTGTAGAATTGAGGCAATTAGGACCACACGCAGCATCCACAAGACCTGAATAAAAAAAAGAAAATACAGTAAAATTACTATATTAAGACCACCTTTGGGACTGTTCAAAAGTGGTCTTTAAGACCTGTCGCAACCAGACACCGTCGTAATATGACTGAAAAATTGTTGAAAGCGACGTTAAACCCGAATTCACACACATTGGACAGTTCCAAAGGTGGACTCTGGCCAGAGGACATTGTGTGCAGGAAATTCTAAGAAAGAATAACTACACGCTTCTAAATAAGTTTTATAAACCAGAATTAGTCTTAATTTTAGGTGGTTCTAATAGCGGAATTTAACTGTAACAAACCACGGCCCCCGCCCATAGGGGCTTGAAGAAATATATGGGCTGCATGATGCTTCCACGCAGAGCTGAATCCGGCCCGCACACTAGTACTGGTAAACCGCTTAGAGGATCTAAGCCTGTCCAGGAACCGCGGTGCGAGGCGGACCGTCCATGTTAATAAACCCTGTTGGTTTCATTGGGCGACAGGGCTTGAGATGTCATTTCATCTCAATGTCGGGTAAAAGTCCCACAAAATTGGAAGCAACGTCTCCAAAATGACCTTTACAGTGTTGACGGGGACGTTAAACCTCAAATCAAACAAAAACAAACAAAACTGTAACAAACCAAACATAATAAACATGTACAAACCCTTTCAAACATTTTGGCCTGTACCAGGCCCAGATGATGAGGCTCAGAACGAGGATCAAAAGCTACACTGTTTGCCGTACTGTCTCTGCTTTTTAATAGACTCCTGGAGCCAGTTGTTCAAAACTAACGATGTCGTTAGTTAACGTATCGTTTGTTTGTATGTTTTGATGCTTAACGTCCCCGTCAAAACTATGTAGGTCATTTTGGAGACGTTGCTTCCAATTTTGTGGGACTTTTACCCGACATTGAGATGACATGACAGTCCAAGCCCTGTCGCCCAATGAAACCAACGCGGTTTATGAGCATGAACGGTCCAACTCGCACCGCTTTGCCTGGGCAGGCTTAGATCCTCTATTGAAGCGGTTACCAGTACTCGTGTGCGGCCAGATTCAGCTCTGCGTGGAAGCATCATTTATTTCTTCAAGCCCCGATGGGCGGTGGCCGGGTTAATGCAACGTTAAAACCTTGTACATTCAATATGGCAAATCTACTAATATTTTTGCAGAAAAAATGTGAGCAGCTTTTGCATATGCAAAAGCTGCTCACATTTTTTCAGCAAAAATACCAGAGTATTTGTTATTTTATTTGCTAGAAAATTTAACGATTTTACGAGCAACGAGTTTGTTAAGCTAACGTTGTTTTGCATAACATGGCCCAGATTTACAATTATGGGAGTGTCAAAAGCAAAAACCAGAGGAGCCAACTTCAGAAGCTCAGGGTCAAACAGCCCAGCCAATAGAATTTAGGTCATGTCGAGACAGTCTGTTTAAACATGAGAAGATAACCTCGTAAGAGACTGACAACTTCCCTTCTTGAATCGGCGTAAGGAAGAGAGTGGAGCGTGATAGCTCAGTGGTTAGTGCACTTGCCTCTGATGCTAGAGGTCCCGGGTTCGATCCCCGGCAGCGGTGTGAAAATTTCGGTGTCCGAGCACGCTCCACTGGCATCATTTGCAGGGATGAATGTCATAAAGTGCACCGTCCTTCGGATCGGGACGTTAACTGGAGGCCCCCTGTGCAGGGAGAACCATCCCCTGTGCAGGTTAAAGAACCCTACCGTAATTACATGATTACTGTGTAGGCTTTCATCCTGCAAAACTGGAGTGTATGTAACATAAACCGTCTGTGTCCCCTACTGGGGTTAAGGCGAAACCGGAAGAAAGAAAGAGAATAACCATAGAAATGATTTCATGATCAAAATCTATGAATGTTTTGATCGATTTTAAGTTGTAGAATTTGAGGTAACCGCGCATTAAAATCTGTTTTCAATTTATATGAGGATTTCGAAAGGACAGTCAACATATTTGAGACAGTCGGTTGTCTTGCATCTTAAGCACAACTCGCTGTGGAACGTGATAGGTCAGTGGTTAGTGCACTTGCCTCTGATGCTAGAGGTCCCGGGTTCGATTTCCGGCAGCGGTGATAAAATTTCGGTGTCCGAACACGCTCCATTGGCATCATTTGCAGGGATGAATGTCATAAAGTGCAGCGTCCTTCGGATCGGGACGTTAACTGGAGGCCCCCTGTGCAGGGAAAACCATCCCCTGTGCAGGTTAAAGAATCCTACCGTAATTACATGGTCACTGTGTAGGCTTTCATCCTGCAAAACTGGAGTGTATGTAATATACACCGTCTGTGTCCCCTACTGGGGTTAAGGCAAAACCGGAAGAAAGAAGAAAGAAAGAAAGAAAGAAAGAAAGAAAGAAAGAAAGAAAGAAAGAAAGAAAGAAAGAAAGAAAGAAAGAAAGAGTGCAACAGGTTTCATTTTTTTCTGTTTAAGAAATAGATCAGCTATAACTGTGATTTGTTGAGTAATAAATCACAGTTTGGAGGTCAGTTGTAAAGTAGATCAAATCACGAGCACGTAGCGCGCGTGATTTGTCTACTTACAACTGACCGACAAACTGTGATTTCTTACTCAACAAATCACAAACTAGAGCTGATCTTTTTCGATTCTAACAGGCTGAAAATCGGCAATAATGCTGTTGTTTCCTTCAAAATCTCACAACTTTTCGCCATTGTTAGTAGAAAGCCCGCTAAAATTATCGACTGAAACACATGCATTTATATCCTTTTCTAACGTTTTCGATGCGAGGAAATAACGTTACACCGTCCAACGTCAAGGAAATCGACTAGTGACGTCATAAACTAGCAGTTTTTAATGACGTCTCTCGTTACGCACTTTCGAGCCGTGATTTATTGCAGAATAAAACACAGTTATTTTCCATTGCCTATACTGGCGCGCTGTGTTAGAATACACAACAGACCAAACCATCGCAGCATTTTACGGTCATAGTTTACCGTGTAGAACATCATCATACTCTTACTCGTACATATGCACTCGTACGTCTATAACGTCATCAAAAGTAACGTTAGGAATCAAGGTGAATGTATGGCCCTTGACTTGGAAATAGGAATGAAAAAATAGGCCCATGGGCCACTATGATCACCAAAGCTCAGGCGGGCACTGCCCACTAGCAGCCATGTATTTTAATAAACCATGGAAGCCCAGCGCCCAAGGATGCTACAGATAAAATTTGGACCCAATCAGCCTAGTGGCTTCAGAGGTCTGATGTCGCTTGAATGTGTTATTGCAAGACAACAGATGACAATTGACAACTGTCATTGCAAGACAAAAGACGACAATTGACAACTGCCCATCTGTGGCAACCAATAGGCCTAAAATCATAAGGCAGATAGAACATTGTTTAACACACCTACGGAACGATAGAATGCGTAACCATTGGTTAAGAACGTGAAGCAATTAGAGCGACATCCGGTTAGGAATTAGATCGCTAAAAAAGGTAAAGAAAGTGCTGCATTGACAAGCAAAATATCCACAACACATATAACCATATATGTTTATTGTGTGTGCATGTTAATACGCTGAACTTGTAGCAAAGCGCAGTAATAAATAAAAGGCAACAAACACCTCGAAAAACCACTCGTTTTCTAAGGCTTGAGTTCACCTTCAGCAGGAGAAACTAAATTTAGCCAATATGTGTGAAGTACGGGATTTGGTATTAACTCCAAAGATGCCGATATCAATGGGCTCCTGAATGTAATTCCCCGTTTTTTAAATAACTTCCTCGTAAAAATTATATAACTTATGAAACACAGAAACTGCACAGTTTCTTTACCTTTTTTAGCGATCTAATTCCTAACCGGATGTCGCTCTAATTGCTTCACGTTCTTAACCAATGGTTACGCATTCCATCGTTCCGTAGGCGTGTTTAAGGAACATTTCTATGAAAGTTTGATAAAGTATCTAGAAAGGTGTAAATGTCGTTTTTCAATTTCCCCATTATAAGTCTATTGAAACTCTTCTTCCCATAGCAACCAGACTTAAGAACCAAATTCATAAAATAAAAATGAGCGATAGGCCTAAAATCAAATGGCAGATGCAAATGAGATGGTTGATTATTTCAGGAACATTTCTATGAGAAAGTTGTATCAAAATATCTGCAAAGACTTGGCAGTTGACGCCAGTTTTCATTTTTCCCATTCTAAGTCAATTGAAAATCCAAGTTGCCATAGCAACCAAACTTAAGAGCCCAATTTTATAACAAAAGCTCCGCAAGCGGGGCGTTATACGCCCGTGGCAATTAGTAAGATGGAGCATATATATACTGACTGTTGTACAAGTTTGGGTTTGTGGAACGTAACCAAGGAACAATATGTGCTCCATATATTCTTACCTGGCACTATTAATAACCCTCAATGGCTCAAACTACCTGTCTCCAACAAATTTTCATGGTCGGTAATATTTGGTGGACCATAACCTCAAAATAATATAGACATAACTCTGGCAATAAGTGATGGACTGTAACCATGAAATAATATGCGCTGCTCCACAACATAGTCTAAGTTTCAGCTTCATCAGATGTAAAATGTGGGAGGCATTATCCAGAAACAAAATATGTTTAGAAAAATATGTGAAAGGGGAATAACTCTGGTAATATCTGGCGGACTGTAACCTCAAAATAATATGCATTGTTCCACATCATGGTCTTACTATATGTAAAGTTTAAGCTTCATCAGATACAAAATGTAAGATGAGTTAATCGGAAACGGAATGTTTAGAAAAATCTGTTAAATGGGTATTACTCTGGTAATATTTGGCAGACCGTAACCTCAAAATAATATGCACTGTTCCATATTATGGTTTTACTGTATGTAAAGTTTCAACATCATCGGATCTAAAATGTAGGAGGAGTTATCCGGAAACAAAATGTTTACAGAATTTTTCAAAAGGGAATAACTATATTATTATTAGGTGGACCATAACCTCGAAACAATATGCGCTGCCCCACAGCATGGTCTAATTATATATGAAGTTTCAGCTAAATCGGATATAAAATGTAGGAGAAGTCATCCGGAAACGAAAAGTTTACAAAACATTTCAAAGGGATATAACTCTATTATTATTTGGTGGACCATTACCTCGAAACAACATGCGCTGCCCCACATCATGGTCTAACTATGTATGAAGTTTCAGCTTGATCGGATGTAGGAGGAGTTATCCGGAAACGAAAAGATTACAAAACAATCAAAGGGGCATAACTCTATTGATATTTGGTGGACTGTAACCTCAAAATAATATGCGCTGCCCCACATCATGGTCTAAATATGTATAAAGTTTAAGCTTGATCGGACGTAAACTGTAGAAGGATATATCCGGAAACGAAAAGTTTGCATGCAAAAAGAAATTCAAAGGGGCATAACTCAATTAATATTTGGTGGACCGTAACCTCGAAACAATATGCGCTGTCCCACATCATGGTCTAACTATGTATGAAGTTTCGGCTTGATCGGACGTAAACTGTAGGAGGAGTTATCCGAAAACGAAACGTTTACAGACGGACGGACGTCCTCACAGATGGACACTTGCTGGATACTTCCATGTTAAAAAGTACCCAACAAGACACAAAAATACCCCTAAAATACCCAACAAAGAATCCAAACTTGCTGGCTACTTTTTGAAGTCTTAAGGAATAAAACGTAAAGTACTCAATAACGTCCTACCCAACTAGTGCCCATTCGTGGGCCCGGACAGACGGGCGGACGGATGCCGAGAGGCATAACAAAATACGACCGTTTTTCAAACGGGCGTATAAAAATACAAAACCTGTAAAGGCAAATATTGTGAATATTTCCATAAACTCTCAGCCTCATAAAGCATATGGTTTCTGGGTACCTGATTTTTTAAGTATTTTTTGTTCACTTTTGGTTTCCATGGCAACCAGTAAAATGAGCAAAAGGCCTAAACTCGTATGGCAGGTGGTAGATTGCTTAAGGAACATTTCTGTGAAAGTTGTATAAAAATATCCTCAAAGGCTTGGCAGTTAATGTCATTTTCCATTTTCCCCATTATAGGTCTATGGTTAATCTAAGTTGCCATAGCAACCAAACTAAAACGCCGAATTTCATTAAAAAAACACACACAAAACCTGTAAGGGCAAATATGATGATTATTTTCATAAAATCTCTGCCTTCTAGAGCGCATAGTTTTTGAGTAGATGACTTTTTTTCATTTTGGTTTCCATGGCAACCAATCAAAATGAGCAGTAGGCCTAAAATCATATGGCAGATAGTAGATTGCCTAAGGAACATTTCTATGAAAGTTTTGTCAAAATATCTGCAGAGGCTTGGCAGTAAATGCCATTTTTCAATTTTTCTCATTAAAAGTCTATGGAAACTCTACGTTGCCATAGCAACCAAACTAATGGCTGCCGATTTTCAGGAAAAAAACACAAACTTTCAATCCCCCAGCCCAAGGATGCTAAAGATAAAATTTGGACCCGATCGGCCCAGTGGCTTCAGAGGAGAAGTCGTTTGAAAGTGTTGATGACGGACATACGAAGCGGACGACGCAGACGCAGGCGACGACGGCGGACAACTACCTATCCTATAAGCTCCCACAGAGCCATCGGCTCTGGTGAGCTAAAACTCAGCAGTTGGCCTAAAATCAAATGGCAGATAAATGATTGTTTAAGAATATTTTATGAAAGTTTTGCGAAAATATCTGCAGAGGTTTAGCTGTAAATGCCATTTTTCAATTTTCCCGCATTATAAGTCAATGGAAAGTCTAAGTTGCCATAGCAACAGATATAAAGAGCCGAATTGATAAATAAAACACAAAACCTGTTAAGTCGAATATGACGAATATTTTAATAAGGTCTCAGCCTCACAGAGCACATAGTTTCTGAGGAGATGTTTTTTTTTTATTATTATTATTTTTGCGGTTTCGTTTCGATGGCAACCAATTAAAATGGGCAGTTGGCATAAAATCATATGGCAGATAGATGATTGCTTAAAGAATATTTCTATGAAAGTTTTGTCAAAATATCTGAAGAGGCTTGGCGGTAAATGTCATTTTTCAATTTTCCCAATTTTAAGTCAATGGAAACTATAAGTTTCCATAGCAACAAAACTAAAGAGCTGATTTTCATAAAAAACACAATGATAAAATTTCGGCCCAATCGACCCAGTGGCTTCAGAGATGTCGATTGAAAGTGACGACAACGGACAGACGACGACGCAGACGACGACGGACGACTGCCTATCCTATAAATTGCCCCGAAGCCTTCGGCTCTGGTGAGCAAAAATAACACAAACCTGTAAAGGCAAATATGGTGAATATTTCCACAAACCTCAGCCTCATACAGCATATGGTTTATGAGGAGATAATTCTTTTTTTTTTTTTTTTTTTTTTGCTTTTTTATTATTATTTTGGTTACCAACCAATAAAAATGAGCAGTAGACCTAAAATTATATGGCAGAAACAAGATTGTTTAAAAATATTTCTATGAATGTTTTGCCAAAATATCTACTAAGGCTTGGCAGTAAATGAAAATTTTCAATTTTCCCCATTACAAATCTATAAAAAATCTATGATGCCATAGCAATCAAACTACCAAATTTCATCAAAAACACAAAACCTGCCCAGGCAAATATGGTGAATGGCAAATATGGTGAATATTTCCATATAGTCTCAGCCTCATAGAGCATATGGTTTTTGTGAAGACGATTATTAAGTGTGTTTATATTCTATTTTTGTGCGCATTTGGTTTCCATGGCAACCAATAAATACCAGTTAGCCTAATATCTTATGGCAAATATTTCTAGGAAAGTTTTGTCAAAATAACTGGAAAGGCGTAGCAGTAAATATCACAATTGTCCGTATTATAAGTCAATGTAAACTCTAAGTTGCCATAGCAACCAAACTAAAGAGCCGACTTTCATAAAGAACACAAAACCTGAAAAGGCTAATATGGAAAATATTTCCATAAAGACTCAGCCTCATAGAGCATACCGTTTCTGGGGAGATGATTTTTTAAGATTTTTTTTTTTTTTTTAATCATTTTGGTTTACATGGCAGCCAGTAAAAATGAGCAATAGGCCTAAAACACACCGGTTACCGCAGTACAACGAACGCGACAGAGTACAACGAACGCTACAGAAATCATGACGTCACAGCAGAATTTTCGGTAAGAAAAAGGTTTATTTTAGGTTTATTTTAGCCCAGATCCAAATCTTTTTGGATGGTTATTTTGCATAGCTGCAGAGTAATGGTATTACCATTTACTGATACAGTTGCAGAGAATTCTGTTCATTATTAACGAAAACACAACAATTTTCTTTCGTCTAGTGTGTTTTCACCAACCCCAGCATACCTCGGTAAGAGTTTTTTGACAGTAACACATCTTTTGTGCACATGATTTTGTGATTTATATGTTATTGCGATTTCAGAGCATCCATTGGTGCATTTGCTTTAGCCCCAATTCATGTCAAAACCCACTGAATCCGTGGATGGTTCAATGGTTGATTTTTTTTGTTAGGGTACACTTTACCACGGGTCATGATACACCATAACGCGGTTAGTCAGCACAATTTGGGTACAACAAACAGATAATATTCTTCATAAATTGAAATATTTGTTTGATTTGGGATTTAACGTCCCCGTAAACACTATTTAGGTCATTTTCGAGACGTTGCTTACAATTCTGTGGGACTTTTAAATTGAGATGAAATGACATCTCAAGCCCTGCCGCGCAATGAAACCAGAAGGCTTATATGCATTGGACGATCTGGCTCACACCGCTTTGCCTGGGTAGGCTTAGTCCTTCTAAGCGGTTTACAAGTACTCGTTTGTGGTCAGATTCAGCTCTGCGTGGAAGCACCATGCAGCCCAATTTATTTCTCAAGCCCCGATGGGCGGGGGCGAAATAAATTGAAATAAAACTCTTTAATCCGCCAACGAAGGCATGATGCATGATGCTGTTTTTAATTCAAAACGATCCATTTTGCTGTTACATACTCTTTAATGCCTGTTGGATTCTCTCTCTCACCGACCCCGATAGCTCAGTTGGTAGAGTGTCCGCTCCGGGGAACGGGAGGTCACGGGTTCGATCCCGGGCCGCGACATACCAAAGTCGTTAAAAATGGTACTAGCTGCTCCTCGCTTGGCACTCAGATTTACGGGGTAGAGCTAGGACTGGTCGACCCAGTGTCAGGATAATGTGACTGGGTGTGGTATCATGTAATGTGTCTGGGACATGATACTTCAGTGAGGCAGCACTATAAAAGTGAGCATTGAGCTCCCTGTCGCAACCAGACACCGTCGTGATATGACTGAAAAATTGTTGAAAGCGACGTTAAACCAGAATTCACACACACACACTGTTGGATTCCCATTATGATCTCCGAACTTACACATGTGCGAATTTAAAGGGTTGGGTAAAAAGCTTGGCTTTCCAGAACGTTTTTACCACATTCCCCACTTATGAACAACTGAAACCCAACTTATTTAGTTTCGGCATTGTTGGGGAGGGGAGACTCTTGAATTTATAGATTCCTTTCTTTGCTAGAGAAAATAGTAAGTTTTTGTGCCATCCCCCACCCCCGAGAATCTTTGATTCGGTCGGGGGGTGGGGGGAGAGCATAAAGTATTTGCCCATTCTGACCAAGGACCATAACTCTGTTTCATTTTTGGCTAAATTATATCCCCTTAAAATTTTGCAAAAACTTAGAAATTGACTCCCACAGGGGGCATTGGTCACATATAGTTTAAGCTCTTGTTGTAAATGATATGGACCCAATATGAGTTAATGGCGAGTATATGGAGTGTGCTCCAGTTTTTTCTGGGTCCCGAATGGGACTGTTCTTAGTCCTCTGTTATACTCCCTGTATATTAATCATATTTCTATCGACATTGACTCAGAAATAAGACTGTTCGTAGACGACTGGGTATACTGCCGGGAAATTAGAGTTACAGAGGACTAACGTAAACTTCGGAACCAAATGGACAGACTAGGATGTTGAGCATGGAAATGTGGTATGACATCATGCGAACAAGTCCGTGAAATGAACGCCCCTTACTTTATATAGAGAAAACTGTGATTTAAGGGGATATACATACTTTTTTATTATATCTGCTATAAGACATAGGTTGTGGGTACACGTTAGAACCGCCTCCTTTAGACGATTCTAACGAGCCCCCACAACCTATGTTTGCACTACAAATAAGAAACATATCACGGATTTTCATCAGAGAAGTAGCCATTTAGGAGATGTGAAAAAATACACTTTATCGCATGGGTGTGTTACCAGAGTGAGTTTTCAGGCCGTTTAATGCAATACATTAAGCAGATAACTAGGCAGAGAACCAATAAAATTGAGGGTTCGTGTATAAGAACTCCTTGAGTATCATTTCAAATGATTCTCGGACTCCCAGAAATTCGAGGGCGAATTTCAATGTGGAGGGGAAGAATGCCATTACGTATAGGTATATAGCACACTTGTACTGCCTTTCGGTACAATGCGGCTTTTACAGCCACGTGGTAGATTTGCTTATCAATCCGGCGGCCCGGGTTCGAACCCCGCCGGGCCAAAGGTGTGTATCATTTTTGTCACCTGTTACACAATGTCAGTAAAAATGTCATTGATGTCCACGAAGAACAAAACTGGACCGAAAACGGCACCTTGTGAGACACCAGACAAAACTTGAACACAATCCTAAGTTTCACTGTTAGGTTCGGCAATAGTATACATGGTGTTGGGGTCATCTGGATGACCAGCATCGCTAAACTCAAACTCAGCCATAATGTATCTTTCTGAAATAAAGAATATAAGACTCTTACTTGGGTATTCTTACGACATGAATGTCGTAACAATGAAGAGAAGCATAGTTGTAAAAAGGGGAAAAATCGCTTATGGTGAGATTCGAACCTGGGACAATCGGGTAAAATCAACTGCTCTAAGCACTAAGCCAAAGAGTCAACTGTCTTCCTCAGTTGTCTTCCGCATGATCAACCAAGGCAGGTATAATGTAGGTTAGGTGCTGCGGGCCGTAACACCTCACCCCTTTTCTTCAAGTTCGTATGTTGACGCGAGATCATTTATGCGAAGAAAGTCAAATCCCGGGCGAGCCACCATCTTCCGACATGACAGCCATAATGAAGGAATGGAGCATAGCTGAAAACAAATAATCGACTCTGTGCGAAAGAGTCGAATCCATGACGCAGTTGTCATTGGTTATAAACCTTTAGGCCAAGGAAGATAATTCAGGATTAGAAGTTGTGGGTCGTAACAGTATCAGGGGCGTAGATGGAAGAAAATCATTTGTACGCAAACCAAAGAAAATATTAAAAATAATAACACCGTTTACCAAATGGGGACCACTCTTACAGGAAAGAATTTGCTCCCTGATGGAAGCAAATTCTTTCCTGTAAGTGCGGTCCCCGTGGCAGAGGAGGAAGCTATGCTAGCTAATAAATAGTGTTGCGTATATCCCAGACAAATACAGTTTTTCTTCTTCTTCTTCTTCTTCTTCTTCTTCTTCTTCTTCTTCTTCTTCATCATCATCATCATCATCATCATCATCATTTTCTTCTTCTTTTTCTTCTTACTTCTTCTCTCTGCTTCTTTTTTTTTTTCTTCCTCTTCTTTTTTCTTTTTCTTCTTCTTTTTCATCTTCTTCTTCTCCTTCTTTTTCTTCTTCTTTTCTTCTTATTTTTCTTCTTCTTCTCCTTCCTCTTCTTTTTCTTCTTCTTTTTCTTCTACGTCTATTTGTTACGTTTGTAATTTGTACGCAAGTGCGTATCTGCGTACAGGTAGCTACGCCCCTGAGTATGATGGACAAACTTTCCTTTTTATCCCTCGCACTGATTTCTCTGGCTGGCTTGTTTCTTCGTTTGGTGGGGAGTTTAACAGCCCAGCAAACACTATTTAGGTCACATCGAGCCAGTTAGTTTACCTTGAAGGCTTATAAAACCAGCACAGTGCATATTCTTACGCCAGAATTTGACAACCACCCTTCTTGGGTCAGTGAAAGGGAGAGAATGACCGTGTGTGTATTTTGAGTTGTACGTCTCGGCAACCCGCTAAGGTTATACAGAGAGGGGGGGAGGGGCTCATTTAACGACTCGTCAGAAAGTTTGAAGAAGCCAAAAAATCGAACCCAGGACCCCTGGTTTATGAGGTAGGTAAAACAGAATGATTACCAAATAGAACATTTCATGGCACACCCATTTCAGATTCTTTTTCTTGCATTACTTAAATCTTAATACATAGATTTTGAATATGCGGTCACTTCGACTGCTAACGTCCGTTGTAACGTTTAGTGACGTCGCATTACGGGCAGCGTACACGACTTTCTATACAAATAGCGCACATCAGACACTCTTTGAGTTAAACACCTCAGAATTCTCGACTTCAATGCCAGCCCTTCGTAGAAAACCCGGGTAGGATAAAAGTTTCTATCCCAGGGTAAAATCTAGGATTTATTCATCTGGTGTACAAGAACTTGTAAAACGGGGCTAGTATTTCGTTGCTCGCAGAATTTGATCGCTAATCAAACTATGTGCATGCGCAACTTCTGTACTAACAAATTATTTTGCAGATTCTTGTGGTTGCACTGTAAGTTTTGTCTCATTGAAGTTGGTTTTGCTCATTATAGCTCATTGTTGCCTATTTGAACGGTCCCTCTGTAGTTTTATATTGTTTACATGTTTATGTACAAGTTCTTCTTGGGCCCCATCCACCGCTGCTTGTGGAAATAAATGGACTGCATGATACTTCCACACAGAGCTGAATCCCATCGCACAGGACTACTGTTTAACCACTTAGAAGGTCTTAGTCTTCCCAGGCAAAGTGGTGCGAGTCCGACCGTTCCTTCATATACACGTGAACCCTATTTGTCTCCTTGGGCGGTAGATTTGAGATGTCGTTAAATCTCAATGACTGATAAAAAGATTTGCAAAATTGGAAACAGATCCAAAATGACCTTAATAGTGTCGACGGGGACGTTAAAGCTCAGTTCAAACAAACAACAGGTTATTTTGTGACATTTTTGATGGATTGTCTCCGTGTCATAAACACACCTTACAACTCAAAACACTTTTTTGTTTTAGAAATGGCCAAGCGCATACCGTGCATATTGTTATTTTTCAACTAAAGGGTAAATATGTATCGTACCTCTTGGCTGTTTCTTGAAAAAAAAAGGCGCTTATAATGGGTAAAAACGTCCAGATTCGGTTTTTCATATCCGTGTTTGTTGTTCTATTTGTTCCGTGTTTAGTGTACTCAGACCCAACACATGATCCGTGGTAAGGTGTACCCGTGTTTCAAGGTAGTGAGCCAAGACAAATCGGTACGATTCTTATTCTAAATGTTTTTTTTATGAATTATTAAAAATAGTATACTTACTTCGATGCCTAGAGGCATGAAAAACCCAAGAATGCTCGTGTATATGTCATTTATTTCTGATTGATAGACCCTTAAAACTTGAAGTTTTGTTTTTCTACCTATTTTGGCCTAATTTATGGCTTTGATTTCCCTTCTCTGACCGTGTCATAACTTAAAATTTGGACAAAACAACAAAAACACAATCTGTTTTCATCGCAAAACCAACAGAAAAACGTAAATCGTGATATGTTCGACAAAATAAAGGAAACATTGAACACACTTCTCCTGTCAAAAAAAAGACGGTAGCGTTTGTTGTACTCAGTCGCGTCACGTTGAACCGCGGTAACCGGTGTGTAAAATAATATCACAGATGGTAGAATACTTCAGAAACATTTCTATGAAAGTTTTGTCAACATATCTGCAAAGGTGTGGCAGTAAATGCCATTTTTCAATTTTCCCATTATAAGTCAATGGAAACTCTAAGTTGCCATAGCAACCAAACTAAAGAGCCGAATTCATAAAGAACACAAAACCTGAAAAGGCTAATATGGAAAATATTTTCATAAAGACTCCGCCTCATAGAGCATACCGTTTCTATCAAAATATCTGCAAAGGTGTGGCAGTAAATGCGATTTTCAATTTTCCCCTTTATAAGTCAATGGAAACTCTAAGTTGCCATTGCAACCAAACTAAAGAACCGAATTTCATTTAAATAAAAAACACCACAAAACCTGTAAAGGCAAATATGGTGAATATTTTCATAAAGTCTCTGCCTCCTAGAGCAAATGGTTTCTGAGGAGATGATTTTTTAAGTTTGTTTTTTTTTTTTTTCTAGTTTTTGCATTTTGGTTTCCATGTCAACCAATAAAAATGAGCAGCAGGCCTAAAATCACATGACAGATAGAAGATTGCCTAAGGAACATTTCTATGAATGATTTGTCAAAATAACTGCAGAGGCTTGGCAGTAAATGCCATTTTTCAATAATCCCCATTATAAGTCTATGGAAACTCTCAGTTGCCATAGCAACCAAACTAAAGAGCCGAATTTCATAAAAACACACACACACACACACACACACACACACACACACACAAAACCTGTAAAGGCAAATATGTTGAATATGTATATAAAGTCTCTGCCTCCTAGAGCATAATTATGGTTTCAGCGGAGATGATGTTTTAAGTATTTTTTTTTCTATTTTTTCATTTTGGTTTCCATAGCAACCAATAAAAATAAGCAGTAAGCTTAATATCATATGGCAGATAGTAGATTGCCTAAGGAACATTTCTATGAAAATTTTGTCGAAATATCTGCAGACGCTTGGCAGTAAATGCCATTTTTCAATTAGTCTATATAAACTAAGTTGCCATAGCAACCAAACTAATGAGCCGGATTTCATAAAAACACAAATGTTCAATCCCCCAGCCCAATAATGCTACAGATAAAATTTGGGCCAAATCGGCCAAGTGGCTTCAGAGGAGATGTCGTTTGAAAGTAGTTTGAAAGTGTTGACGATAGACATATACGACGCAGACGACGACGCAGACGATGCACGACGACGACGGACAATTGCCTATTCTATATTCGATTCTGGTGGGCTAGTATATGATAATATGGGACGCGACAAGCGGATTGTGTATGGGAACATATATACTCAGCAGAGACTCAGATCAGTACGCGTATACTTTTGATCAGAACACACCATTCCTTATTTGCAGAAAGGGACTGCGCGCATACGCAGACCGAGTCCTCGCTTGGCGCACACGCCCGAAGACAAATTCTAAGCTTGTCGCGGTAATTATGGTAACTAAAAATGGCATCCTTGGTAGATTCATCATTTTGAAATCTATGAAACTCGCCAAAGCCTTGTTTCATAACTCGCTGAAGTTATCACTCTCGCATTCTTAATGTGTCAAATTACAGAAGAAGGAAGATTCTTGTTAAAATTGTCGCAGCTAGGTCGCGCCAAGCGAAAAGGGTCTTTGAACATCTTCGACCAACGAAGACACTGATCAGACTGCGCTTCCGCGCAGTGTGATCAGAGTCTTCGTTGTGCGCTATGTCGCTGCCAATTCATTCGGTTTCCTTTAGTTTAATCGGGGAGGGCTATGCTCTGATTGATACGGTAGTGTGGGCAAGTAGACTGATATGAATCAGCGCTGGGTAATGGTGTCTATAAAAGACATGTTTTCTCCGGAGGCGACTCATACGATTGAGACAATGACCAACCGCAACGTGAAACAAATGCGTTTTTGCGTTTTGCGCGTTTTATACATCGAAGTCCTGTGCCGAAATTGAATTGACGTCACAAATGCTGTATCATTTAAATGCCTGTTGACGAAACCCCCTTTTAACTACATTGAGTGTGTCCGAATCAAAGATGGAACATTCCACTTGCAGAAACTCAGGAGTGAAAGAGTTAAACTCAACTTTATCTTCAAATTTACTAAACATTGATATCAAGTTACACGAAAGTCAAATGGTTAAAATAGCACAAACAGTCAACAAAATTTAGGGAAGTAAGAATTTGTACTGTAAACGTTTATGAGGGAATGAGTACGCCCGCCATGTTTCAAAGGAAGACAACTTTCGGGACTTCCTGTTCGCTTTTCTATGAACTCTGACCTACGGAAAAGGGGGTCTACTCTTAAAGGAAAGAATTTGCTCCCCTCGGGAGCAAATTCTTTTCTTTAAGTGTTGACCCCTATTGACATCGGAGACAAAAACACTTTTGAATGGAGTCGCCTCCCCTGAAGGTGTATCCATTCACCTTAAGGGGAAAAGACAGACTTGGTACAGTCTGTTATTTTGTTAAAACGGGGACAGTTGCCGGACTTCCTCTTCGACTCCACGGGAAGAATTTGATCCTAAGGCGCTAACCTGAAATGGTTTTACAAGAACCAAAAATAAGACCCAAAAGTATATGACCTAAAACATGAGGTCAAGGTCACCAAACTAGAATAAATCTTACAGACATCAGGTTAATAAGTACGTGAAATGAACACCCCTCTTAACCCTTTTTGTACCAAATGGAATCTTCCGCCTTACATATAGCACAAGTCCATTTCAAAATTTAGGGGTGTCAGGTTGTGTTTTCTTGAAATTAAAGTTGGAAAAATGGCTGAACTTTGTGCAAACAATGTAGGCCCACATCAGACGCCGCGTTCTGCGGCGTCTGATCTGGGCCTGCACTGTTTGCCAATTACCAATTTAGGGGATTCCGGTATTAAAAGGGTTAACACCACTTTACATAGATAAAAGTAGGATTAACAGGGTTATACATTATTTTCGTAATTTTTTATCAAAAGCCTAGCTTGTGGGTACTCTTTAGAACCGCATCGATGAGGTGGTTCATACGAGCACACAAAATCTGTTAGCTTGTGGGCATACACAATCTATGTTTTGACGAGATGTAAAAAAAAAAAAAAAAAAAAAACATAAAACATTTTCCTCTGAAAAATGCTGGCTCTAGAGACGCCATTTTGGGGCATGAGGCGGTTCTTACGAGTAGAAACAGTAGGAACAAAAATAAGAACGATTTATTTAGTATATACCCTTGATAATTATAGTTGGCCATCCAAACCACAAAAAAAACTTCTGATGGCAAAATTGAGTAGAGTATGGCATCCATGCTAATTGTATTCTTTAGTGTGTTGCAAAAGAGATAGGGGTGGCTGCCACTTCTGAAAATGCCCCTGAGTCTCAGAATTAGGTCAAAGGTCAAACGAGTGCAAAAATACAATAAAATTTGTACATACTGGCATTTGTACCCTATCTCTTTCTAAGCAGAAAAAATAAGGTTAATTGAAACACCAGCAATGTACTTAGGAAATATTAGTTTTGCATCATATGTGAGAAAAACAATTGTACCATAGATCTGACCAAGGTCAAAGGTCATTTAAGTACAAATTTTCTTTAAATATGCATCAATATTTATTGTGCAAAGGGATATCTAGTATGTCAACTGAAACAAAGTCAAATGAGTTGCCATTTCCTTATCTAGGAAGCATAAAACCCACACATTATACTAACAGCATAATGGCCAAGCTAATCGGCCTTAGGTCAAAGGTCATTTAAGTACATATTTGGCAAAATATGTTTAGTTTGCAAAGACTTTGGTTATTCACATGCCATTCATTATTATAAGTAACATTCCAAATCGTCTGAGTTCTTATTAATCGTCACAATGATATATCAAGGATAAAATGTTTGATGAAGATATATCTAATAATAACACAAGCGGGTCATCATCAAAGGTCAAGTGCAGCTACTGTAAAACACATATTTTGGCGGTCATTTTATTTTTGCGCTATTTGCGGTCAAGGCCAAAATAAAAATCCGCCAATAAAGCTCATAGCGTGCAAGAGAAGAAACTTTATTCTACACATCACAATTTTGATGTGTCATTTGGTCATATGCATCATCGGTGACAAAAGAAAAAGTGTATTTACTTCTTTAGAAGTCAAAATTAAGAATGTTCTAGTCATAAGACAGCTCAAAACGGCTGAATGAAAACAAACACACCTTGAGAGCTATTGTGAAAATTTTGGATATAATTGATAATTGATTGATGGCTTTAACTGTGAGCTCAATAGCATGGGTAAACCAATCAGATAAGAGGAAAGTGACACACCTCCAGACAAACATTTGGATTATCAAGTAGCACATTGGGTTAATCATGCAGTGAACACAAAACTTTTAACTAATTACTGCAGTTTCCGCATGACGCTGTTGATGATCAACTCCGATGATTTTTTTGTCATTTTACACGGCTTTGGAGATTTCTTTTCTTCGGAAATCGAAAATCCGCCAAAATATAAATCAGTGAAATGGGCTAATCATAAAAACCGCCAAATTTGCTGCCACTAAATTTAATAATAATAAAGATAATAATAATAATAATAATAATAATAATAATAATAATAATAATAATGATAATAATAATCGACCTTAATTATAGAAGGTAACACATTTAGCACTAGTACTAATCTTCCATGTGGCCCTCTTTTCTTAGGTAGGAACCAGTACTAAGCAATGTGGATAAAGTCTCTTGCTCAAGGAAACAACACGTGGCGCTTGCGGGGATCGAACCGGCTACCTCTCGATCTCGATTCCGATGCCTTACCACTGCATCACAGCGCTCCACGTGTTAGCTCCAAGTGTTTAACAGTATTCATAGCTGGTATATTACAAGATGCCATTTCATTTAAAGAGCCAGTCAGATAACTACAATGTACAGGGTAACAGCTAATTGTGACAATGCATATCATATGGGCCCCGTCAAGCGATTTTTGTACTTATCGCCTATGCGAGCAACGAAGGTTCAGGCGAGCCTGCGCATCCGCGCAGTCTCGCCAGAACCTTCGCTGTTCGTTCATACAAGCAGTGATTCAAGAGGCACCTTCTGACAGAAAGCCATATCCCTTGCCCCTCTGAATGGCAGCGCATGCCCAGTTAAAATTTGTCATGACGGAATGCTCGAAGAAACAAATTCGCTTGGCGGGGCTCAATTATGTATTCGCATTTGAGCCCATTTGATTAATGTTTTTACTTCAACATTGACACGTCTATGCAATGCAAACCAAATACGGGTTTCTCCAATATCACTGATACGAGATTTCTTCCGCATAATCTTAAATGATAGACATAGTCATATATAAATAACAAGCCATTTTAACTTCAATGTATGCACAAGCTGTCAGTGACTACTCGATGCATTTAAATAGTACAAAAAAGCGGGTAACTCTAGTTGCTAGTCAAATGGATTGCTAGAATGCATGAACATGTAATAATCTGGTAGCCATCTTGGATGTCGTCTTCAACAGTTTTATTGTATTTCAATATAAATTTTAGGTAAGCACAAGTTAGCAATTTGCCAAAATGTGTTTATTATGCAAATTGTTGAAGATATATCTAAATTTACAGTCAGGGCATTCCAAAAGCACTAGTTTGTCATTAAGCCAACAAGTTTGCTGTATGTGTTACAGAAGGCCAAGACAGACTTCCTACGTTATATTGGTTACCTAAACTTCATAAAAGACCATACAAAGCACGGTTTATTGCAAATTCAAGCTCTTGTACCACCACTGAACTTTCCAAATTATTAACTTAATTTTTTGTTCGGCCCCCGCTCAACGGGGCTTGAAGACATAGATGGGCTGCATGATGCTTCCACGCAGAGCTGAAACCAACCACACATGAGTCCTGGTACACCGCTTAGAGAATCTAAGCCTGCCCAGGCAGAGCGGTGCGAGTCGGACTATCCATGCTAATAAACCCTATTGGTTTCGTTGGGCGTCAGGGCTTGAGATGTCATTTCATCTCAATGTCGGGTAACAGTCCCACAAAATTGGAAGCAGCATCTCCAAAATGAACTATCCAGTGTTGACGGGAACGTTTAACCTCAAATCAAACAAACAAAAAATTTAAATATTCTTTGAAAGATCAGGGAGACATCTGTTTTGGTCTATAAAAACCTAATGAAGGTTTCAGTAAATTGAAATCCAGACGTTTTCGTGCATCAAGTCTGTCTACTATTGATTTTGCCACCATTTACACAACACTTCCTTATAATCTTATAAAAGAAAAACTTAATGATTTAATTGAATGGACATTTTATTAGGACGTCTCCCTCTATCTTGCATGTAATGTAAGAAATGCTCTTTTCACTCCTGAAGAGAATAAAATTATGCTTTATGGTCATGTCAGAAAGTGTGTGAAGATCTCATCTTTCTACTTGACAATATTTACATAAGATTTGGCGCTAAGTTATTTACACAAGTTGTGGGTATTGTGACGGGTACCCGCACCCCTTGTGGCTGATCTGTTCTTGTTTTTTTTTTTATGAAAGCGACTTCATGATGTCTCTTTCCGTTGAAACCCAATCTGAAATCACTTAAGCCTTTAGCTTGACTTCTAGATATTTGGATAATTTATACCTATTTCGACGGTTTGATCAGTGAACTTTACACCCTCCCCCCAGAACTTCAGTTAAATAAAGCAAATTCTTCTGATACCGCGGCACCATTTTTGGATTTACAGCTGTCTATTGTAGATAGGTTTCAGTCCTGCAAAATTTATGATAAATGCGATGATTTTCATTTTGAGATTGTAAATTTCCCTTTCTTGGATGGTGATGTTCATCGTGCGGCATCCTATGACGTTCATATTTCGCAATTAATTCTATTTGCCAGAGTGTCTAGTCTTGTAACCGACTTCAACACTCGTAATAAATTGTTAACTGCTACACTTCTTAATCAGGGTTATCGGTGTCATAAACCAAGCAAAGCATTTTCAAAATTTTATAGACGTCATTACGATTTAATTTCAAAATTCAATGTTGGACTTAAATCTCTTTTGCAACAAGGTCTATCGGAACCCGCATTTTATGAAGACATAGTATATAAATTCAGAAATATATATAATTGCAAAGACTTCACCACCCAATTTCGTAAAATCGTTCTTCGACATAAAAAGATTGGGTACAACATAAATGTTATATGACAGACTGCATGCATGGTACTTAACCAAATCACGGTTAACAACTTTGTTTCCCTCTTAAATTGCACACCATTGGGTCAGGCCTCAGATTCTCTGACAGTTCTTGCGTAAAAGCTTTTTGAGAATTATAAAGAATTTAATTCATGTACTGTTGGTTTGTGCCTGATGCTCTGTCTCTGGTCGGGCCCATCGGAGTCTAACTGTTGGTTTTCTTTTGCTCCGGTTTCTTGCTGTCCAGTCCACACCGTTGTTTCATCTCCGTGAATATTTGATTATTGTGTTCACGGAGATGTTGCACTGATGTGTGAGGAGGCCTTCATGCGGACTGAACAAATTATTTGTCTAAATCGCGACTGAGGTAAGGGCGGGGATTGCAGCTGCGTAAAATCAATTAAGCACACACACACACAATGGAATTCGTTGCACTGACCGTTCCAAGGCGGTTCTTCTGTCGCAGTTTATTTTTGTTATGGTTTGTCTTTGAGTGTGTGTATCGCTTAAATTATTTTTGTTTTGGATAGCCAATTAGCCATTTTGTGGGAAAGTAACTGTCCTTTTGGCTTTCCACTATTGATGTTTCCATTAGGGTCTAGTTATGTCATGTTTGTATTTGTTTCCCTTTTGTGTCACTGATGGGAGCTTTGGATTAATTGTATCGATTCCTGATCATTGCCTTCACTTCTTTTTTATAATAGAAGTCAATAACTGTCTGACAGCCATCTTGGATGCCAACTTAATGAATTTAAATATGTCTTTGACAATCAAATACACATAACAGATGTGTTTTTTTAATATTTTGATAATAAATACTGGTCATCAAAACATTCTTATGCCAAATATGACAAAATTTGATTAGAAAACATCCCTTTTTCAAGAGTTTTGTACTTAAATGACCCCTGACCTATAAGACTGACATACTTTGAGGGTACATTTCAAACAATTTTCCATCGTTCACTGCACCTGAGTAGTTTTATGGTGATTTTAAGCAAGCGATTTCCCCAATTTTTGTCAAAAGAGAGTTATGAGTAGTTTCCTGTTTATTTTGCACTCATTTGACCTTTGACCTACTTCTGAGCCTCAGACGTATTTCCAGACGTGGCATCCACCCTTATTATTGTTGACACACATCAAGTATTACATTTAGCATGGGTGTCATACTCTACTCATTTTCCATCAAAAGTAAAAATATCAATCTTTTTTGGGATTGGATTGCCAACTAAATGCCACTTTTCCTTGTATAAAGTAGGCCGCGAAGACTCAGGTCAGTCGGTGTGGACGCGCATTTGTAAATAGCCTTCGCTCTGCATCATGTAGATGACACTACACGCCAAGTTTATTCTTAATGACCGAGAAGACTGTATTATACATGTAAATGAGTGGGTAGACACTACGCAACGGTCCCGCCCTTCGGGGCTTGAAGAAATAGATGGGTTTCATGATGCTTCCACGCAGAGCTGAAATAGTTAACCTACCACACACGAGTACTGCTTAGAGGATCTAAGCCTGCCCAGGCAAAGCGGTGCGAGTCGGACCGTACATGCTTAGAAACCCTATTGGTTTCATTGGCTGACAAGGCTTAAGATGTCATTTCATCTGGAAGCAAAGTCTCCAGAATTACCTATACAGTGTTGACAGGGACGTTAAACCTAAAATCAAACAAAACAAAACAAACACACTACGCAGACTGACTTCTGTCTTCCCTGTGTCCACATGTTCGAAGTCACCTTTCGCTAGGTGAGGCTTAATAGGAATGGGAACACCTGGCAGACATTTCCACCATTTTTCAAAGGGAGACAACTTTCAGGACTTCCTGTTCGCTTTTCTTAAGCTCTGTCCCGCTGAAAAATGGGTCTACTCTTAAAGGAAAAAAATGCTCCTAAGGAGCAAATTCTTTCCTTTAAGAGTTAACCACTATTAACATGGGAGACAAATATATTTTTGCAGGAGTTGCCTCCCCTGAAGGTGTTCCCATTCCCCTTAGGATTTTCCATTCACGACCTCGTTAACGTCAAGGTGTATATTACCGCTACACCAACCTTTTATAGATTGCTCGAGAAACGCAATGCTTAGACACAACCATTTGCGAATAAGTTTTTATTGAGACGATGGATATGTTCAGAGTGGTTCACTTTGTCAGCACATTAGCAACGTTGACAAGCCGAGGCTTCTTTTAACCATAAATATGTTACAAGATGCTTACGACCGTTCGTTGACAGTTGGTTACCTCACTGGCACCTAAATCTAAAACCTTGAATGGGCCCCGTCAAGCGATTTTGGTACTTATCGCCTATGCGAGCAGCGAAGGTTCAGGCGAGCCTGCGCATCCGCGCAGTCTCGCCAGAACCTTTGCTGCTCGCTCATACAAGCAGTGAATCATGAGGAACCTTCAGACAGAAAGCCATATCCCTGGCCCCTCTGAATAGCTGGGGATACGCAGTTAAAATTTGTCACGACGGAATGCTCGAAGACACAAATTCGCTTGGTGGGGCCCGAATAATAGATAACATAGTAAATCAAAGCACTCAGATTGCTGAAGGGCGACTGTTTGAGAACTTTGGACAGTGTCTGGCAAATGTTTAGAAGCCTCCGTGGTGTAGTGGTTACGCTGCTCGCTCATACAAGCAGTGAATCATGAGGAACCTTCAGACAGAAAGCCACATCCCTGGCCCCTCTGAATAGCTGGGGATGCGCAGTTAAAATTAGTCACGATGGAATGCTCGAAGACACAAATTCGCTTGGTGGGGCCCGAATAACAGATAACATAGTAAATCAAAGCACTCAGATTGCTGAGGGTCGACTGTTTGAGAACTTTGGACAGTGTCTGGCAAATGTTTAGAAGCCTCCGTGGTGTAGTGGTTACGCTACTCGCCTTGTAAACCAGGCGTCGCAGGATTGATCCCGGGCTTCTCCAGACTTTCGGATAAGTCTTTAAACCGAGGTCCCGGCTCCGTATGACCTTAGCTGTTGATGGGACGTAAAACTCAAACACTCACTCACTCTGGCAAATGTTTTATCTTGGCCAGATCAGTTGGCGGATACAGATCAAAGAAAGGTAGAAACTAAAATTGTGTCGTAGGGACACAGTGTCAAGGCCCGCCCCTTGTGACACTGATGTAAAGCTCACATGTTATTATCCCTGCGCTTTAAAAAAGCGTATGGGGATATTGAGAACGCCTCCGTCTGTCCGTCAGTCCATCCGTCCGTCCGTCCGTCCGTCAAACTATCTCCTCCTTAACCACTATCCCTGGCCCCTCTGAATAGCTGGGGATGCGCAGTTAAAATTTGTCACGACGGAAGCTCGAAGACACAAATTCGCTTGGTGGGGCCCGAATAATAGATAACATAGTAAATCAAAGCACTCAGATTGCTGAGGGGCGACTGTTTGAGAACTTTGGACAGTGTCTGGCAAATGTTTAGAAGCCTCCGTGGTGTAGTGGTTACGCTACTCGCCTTGTAAACCAGGCGTCGCAGGATTGATCCCGGGCTTCTCCAGACTTTCGGATGAGTCTTTAAACCGAGGTCCCGGCTCCGTATGACCTTAGCTGTTGATGGGACGTAAAACTCAAACACTCACTCACTCTGGCAAATGTTTTATCTTGGCCAGATCAGTTGGCGGATACAGATCAAAGAAAGGTAGAAACTAAAAATGTGTCGTAGGGACACAGTGTCAAGGCCCGGCCCTTGTGACACTGATGTAAAGCTCACATGTTATTATCCCTGCGCTTTAAAAAAGCGTATGGGGATATTGAGAACGCCTCCGTCTGTCCGTCAGTCCGTCCGTCCGTCCGTCCGTCCGTCAAACTATCTCCTCCTTAACCACTAATCGGAATGCAATCAAATTTGGATCATGGCTTCCATACATGGTAAGGGCGTGCAAGTGCAAAATTGTATTAGGGTGTGCCGCGACGGGGCCATGTCCCACCTCTCCACTTCAGACAAGGTCTGATATCTCAGAAGCCTTTCAGATCCCCACCCCTAAACTTTATATATCCTTGTTCCTTATGATAAGATGCATTTAGAGATGCGAACCAGGGATTCCCCGGGTTGTGCCGGAACCACAACCTTACCTTTTCACTTCATTAAAGGCTTATGCCCCACCCCCTCCACTTCGGACAAGGCCTGACATCTCAGAAGCCTTTCAGATGCCCAGCCTTAAACCATATACACTCTTGTTCCTTATGATAATACGCATTCAGTGACACAAACCTGGAGGTCCTCTCGAGTGCGCCGAGGCTATGTCCCACCCCGTCCACTTCATTAATGACCTAATATCTCTAATATCTCGGACACCTTTCAGATCCACACCCATAGCCCATATATATTCTTGTTTCTTATGATAAGACACATTCAGTGACACAACCTCGGGGTTATCATGGCTGTGCCGGTGGGAGGGGCATGCCCCACTTCCTCATAGAAGGTATAATATCTCAGAAACTGTTCAGATCCCCACCCTAAACTGTGATGAGGGTCTGTGTGATCAGCGTTATATATGGCTACTCCCCAACCTTTGGGATTTGCGATGGTGTGCCATCGACTGCTCGCTCTAGTGTTAAACCTTTTTGTTACAAATGGAATCTTCCTCCTTATATTTAGCAGGAGTCCCTTTCAAAATTTAGGGGTGTCAGGTTGGCTTTCTTCAAAATCTGTGTGGGCCCCGCCCATCGGGGCTTGAAGAAATAAATGGGCTGCATGATGCTTCCACGCAGAGCTGAATCCGGCCGCACACGAGTACTGGTAAACCGCTTAGAGAATCTACGCCTGCCCAGGCAAAGCAGTGCAAGTCGGACCGTCCATAATTATAAACCCTATTGGTTTCATTGGGCGACAGGGCTTGAGATGTCATTTCATCTCAATGTCGGATAAAATTCCCACGAAATTGGGAGCAACGTCTCCAAAATAACCTATATAGTGTTGACGGGGACGTTAAACATCAAATCAAACAAACAAGCAAATCAAAATCTAATTGGAAAATGACTAAACTTTTAGCAAACAGTGGAGGCCCAAGGTCTGATCTGGGTCTGCACTGTTTGCCCGGGCATCCGTTTTGGGGTTTCTGGCACTCAATGGGTTAAACGCAAATTGGTACAGCGATCTCGAACGCGGACGAAGACTGGCGGACTTATAAGGATAACGCATTATTCCCTTTCCGATATTCCTCGAATGGCGGGGTTGGGGGGGGGGGGCATATTAAAATGAAAAAAGCAACGTAGAGAGGTTTGAAGAAAAGAAGCTTGACAAGTGGTCATACATGAAGATTTTTTTGTTTGTGTGTTTGTTTGATTTGAGGTTTAACGTCCCCGTCAACTCTGTATAGGTCATTTTGGAGACGTTGCTTTAAAAATTTGTTGGACTTTTACCCGAAATTGAGATGAAATGAAATCTCAAGCCCTGCCACCCAATGAAACCAATACGTTTATTAGCATGGATTGAACTAGCACGGCTTTGCCTGGGCAGGCTTAGATCCTCTAAGCAGTTTACCAGTATTCGTGTGCGGGTCAAGTTCATCTCTGCGTGGAAGCATCATGCAGCCCATCTATTTCTTCAAGCCCCGATGGGCGGGCGCCGAAGAGTCAGTGGTTAGGACTACAGCGCATAATAGCAGCTAATGGTATGATTGCATCTTATGTCCACAAAGACATATTGCTGCATGGTAGGTGACGACACGAGCGGATCTCTGGTGAATTTGTTTTATTTGAGCCGACCGCACACGAATAATGATAAACCACTTAGAGGATCTAAGCCTGCCCAGGCAAAGCGGTGCGAGTCGGACCGTCCATGCTTATAAATCTTATTGGTGTCATTGGGCGACAGGGCATGATATGTCATTTCATTTCAATGTCGGGTAAAAGTCCCACAACACTGAAAGGCAACATCGCCAAAATGACCTATACAGTGTTGACGAAGCATCATTCAGCCCATCTATTTCTTCAAATCCCGATGGGCGGGGGCCTGTTCGCTGGTGAAGGTTTGTGTATTGATAACATAACAAAAATTTATTCAGCATTAAACATTGCAATCAATGTTTCAATGAATTCAGTCTACAAAGAGTGTTTATAATTCAAATGTGTTCTTATATTTAAATTTTTAATTATTAGACAAAGCCCTTTGGAAATTCTATATCTGCGACGTTGGTGTGACTTATGTAATTCTATCCATTGAGACCAACTCTAAACCTCGGCTAAACCTTCGACACGTTATAAAATTAACCCTTAAATGCCAAAGAGAACCTTCCACTCAGTAGCCTTTGACAAGTCAATTTTCAATTTGAGGGGAATGGGTACACCTGGCAGATTTTCTGTCTTTTTCAAACGGAGACAACTTTTGGGGCTTCCTTTTCGCCTTTATATAAGCTCTATCCCATGGAAAAAGAGGTCTACTCTTAAAGGAAGGAATATGTTCCTCAGGCGTAAATTCTTTCCCCAAAATACTTTTGCAGAAGTTGCCTCCCCTGAAGGTGTATCCATTCCCCTTAAGTGGTGTCCGTAGTGTTTCTTTTGTTGTAAGTTTTACAGAAGATTCCTATATTTTACTCAAAGAGTGCAGACCCAGATCAGACGCCGCGTTGTGCGGCGTCTGATCTGGGTCTACACTGTTTGTTGGGAAGCTAGGCATATATGGGCTGTCTGAACCCCACCTTCAAGGGCAAATGCAGTATCAGTCAATGCAATACTTTGGAATATTAAAATGCTGAAGATAGCCAATAAGACATAAAATATGTCTCCTAAAATACCCCCAAAACATCGGAGATAGCGTGCCTGTCATTTTGTGGTATTTAACAAGTATGGCTTTTGTTTAAATCTTTTTGTTCAGCCTCATGTTAGGTATCACCCATAAGGTAAAGTCCCCTTAACAACAATAGTGGGTATATGTATCAGATTTCAACAAATTTTCAACACGAACATGCTTTATAAGTTTATTCTCGTGTGAATTCTAACCAGTTGGTGTAACTTCTGGACTGAATACTTAAGGGGAGGTGATATACAATAAGAGGAGACAACGCTTTATATAAAACTTACAATATCTTAATATGAGCGCTGCTAAACCGCTTAGAAGTGAAGCACAGTGGTGAAGGCAATGATCGGGAATCGATACAATTCCCACAGTTCCCAGCAGTGACACCAAAGGGACAGAAACACAAACATGAAATAACTAGACCCTAATGGAAACATCTAAAGCGGAAAGCCAAAAGGACAGTTACTTTCCCACAAAATGGCCAACTGGCTAGCCAAAACAGAATAATATAAGCGAAACACACACTCCAAGACAAACCATAACAAACATAAACCGTGACAGAAAAATCGTCTTGGAATGGTCAGTGAAACGAATTCCACTGGGGTGGGGCTTAAATCGATTTTACGCAGCTGCAATCCTAAGCATGTCCAGGTAAGATGATGCGAGACGGCTCGACCATACATAAATAGCGCTGACGAGGACGTTAACCTCAAATCAAACAAGGAAAACAGACGCCTGTGATATCTACACCAAAGTCTTAGCAGGATTTCTTGTTTATTATTATTATTATTATTATTATTATTATTATTATTATTATTATTATTATTATCGTGCTGTATAACAGAAAAGGAAAGATTGGCTTTCAAATCATGCATACTGTAGCCCAAATCCCAAGACAATCTTTTTGCCAATTATTACAGAAAAATAAAGTTGAATAAAGAAGAATTAAGGGATACTTTCTTACTATATCTTGAAAAGTACGTTGTGTGTACTCATTAGAATCGCCTCGTCGAGGCGATTCTAATGAGTACACACAAATACATATTCCTGTATTTTATAGAAAATCGAGGATATCTCCTATTGTTCGCTCATCCATTACGTATAACCTAGCGCTATAGTTTAACCTCAGTAGCTAGAACCCCCATTGTCTAGAACAAAATTTTCATTAAGCCAAAAACCGGCCCCGATAGCTCAGTTGGTAGAGTGTCCGCTCCGGGGAACAGGTCACGGGTTCGATCCCGGGCCGCGACATACCAAAGTCATTAAAAATGGTACTAGCTGCGCCTCGCTTGGCACTCAGGTTTACGGGGTAGAGCTAGGACTGGTCGACCCAGTGTCAGGATAATGTGACTGGGTGTGGTATCATGTAATGTGTCTGGGACATGATACTTCAGTAAGGCAGCACTATAAAAGTGAGCATTGAGCTCCCTGTCGCAACCAGACACCGTCGTGATATGACTGAAAAATTGTTGAAAGCGACGTTAAACCCGAATTCACACACACACACACACACACACACACACACACACACACACACACACACACACACACACACACACACACACACACACACACACACACACACACACACACACACTAGAACAAAATTTTCATTAAGCCAAAAACATTCGAGTCTGTAGCTTATACTTCAGTGAGGTAATTTTCCGCTTTGTCTTGAATGATGGTGTTTTTTCCTTAATTTTAGTCACTGATAGGCGTGTTTGTTTCATCGAACTTATCACGCATTCAGTTTTCTTATCCGCCTATATCTCTCAGTATTTTCAGCTCCACCTAGTTTCTCTCTCTCTCTCTCTCTCTCTCTCTCTCTCTCTCTCTCTCTCTCTCTCTCTGTCTCTCTCTCTCTCTCTCTCTCTCTCTCTCTCTGGTATATATGTTAAGATAACGTCGTATCAACGTCGATGCAGCATCATGATGTCATGACAGTACATCGAAAATGATACCTGAGTGCTCAAGCGCTATGTGTCCAGCGGATATCATTTCTGCCTCAGTGATACAATATGCAACGCGCGCCCCGCCCAACGGTGCTTGAAGAAATAGATGGGCTGCATGATGCTTCCACGCAGAGCTGAAACCGACCCGCACACGAGTACTAGTAAACCGATTAGAGGATCTAAGCCTGCCCAGGCAAAGCGGTGCGAGAGTTGGACCGTCCATGCTTATAAACCCTATTGGCTTCATTGGACGGCAGGGCTTGAGGTGTCATTTCATCTCAATGTCGGGAAAAAAGTCCCACAAAATTGGAAGCAACGTCTCAAAATGACCTTTAGTGTTGACGGGGACGTTACACCTCAAAACAAACAAACAATATACAACGATACGTCAACCATTGTGGATCATTTTGTGTCGTCTCCGAGAAAAAGGGAGAAAGAGATAGGAAAGACAGTAGAGGAGATGAAAGTGAGGGACAGTGGAGAAATAGGAAAATAGTGGAAATGTTAATCAGAAGAAATAACAACATTCCCCTCCCCTTACCTGCTGCAGGGACAGCAGGCCTTGCCAAACTGTATCGGACGCCCCAGTGACGTAAGATACACGATACTTCGCCTCCCCCGACCACCAACTCAGATATACTTGTACGGATCGGATGTGGAATAAGGATGGGGATTAATTTAAATTTTACTTTTGCACTGTACTCGCAAACCCGATAAACAATGAAGCTTTGTTTGTTTATTTGTTTTGGAGTTTAACGGCCCAGTCAACACTATACTATTTTAGGTCATTTTGAGCCGGTCAGTTAACCTATCCATACTTTTCCTTGGCAGGCTTTATTATATGTAAACGGTTAACCAGTACAGTGCGCATTCTTTCGCCAGAAACTGACAACTGCCCTTCTTGAATCAGCAGAAAAGATTTCATGATCAAACTCCACGAAAGTATGTTGCCGGCCCCGGCAGGTATCGAACCCGCGTCCTCCTGATCACCAGTCAGACGCGCATACGACTGAGCTACTGAAGCCGCGGCAAACAATATGGCAAAACAGGAAGAATCTGCGTCATTTGCCGCGCTGGCTTAAAATAAGTACGGCTAAAGCTTAAAATAAGTACGGTTTTAACCCATCCGTCATCCCGGAAGTCTGAATGTTCCAGCAAGGCTTAACTGCGCAAAAGTCATAATTCCCGTCTTTCCCTTGATTGGGCGCGTACGGGTGGAGAGGGCAGCTAACACAAATGACCTGTCAGGGTATAATGAGTACCCAAAATCTACGTTAAAACATTTTCAGGGCCAAAATGTTCAGCCAATCTTCGAAGAATATGAAATGCGCATGTAAATTACCATTCTTGGGCAAAGTATGTGTACAACACTTAATGGGCAGGCTTATACATAAGCGATCTCCCAGTGCGGTGCACATTCTTTCGTCAGAAACCATTTCATTTCAATAATATACAATGACCCCGCCCATCGGGGATTGAAGAAATAGACGGGCTGCACGATGCTTCCACGCAGAGCTGGAACCGACCGTACACGAGTACTGGTAAACCGCTTAGAGGATCTAAGCCTGCCCAGGCAAAGCGGTGCAAGTCTTAACCTCCATGCTTATAAGCCCTAATGGTTTCATTGGGCGACAGGGCTTGAGATGTCATTTAATCTCATTGCCGGGTAATAGTCCCACATAATTGGAAGCAACGTCTCCAAAATGACCTATACAGTGTTGACGGGGACGTTAAACATCAAATCAAACAAACAAACAAAATAATATACAATCGTCTGCTGAAATGAGATCTTTCAGGGTGCCATATTACATTAATAGGTCCATGTAATGAACACCAGGGTATTCAATGATGGCTACATAGACCCGTGAAGGAAACCATTATCTTACAAGGGTTGCCATCCTAGTGTGATGGGTGTGTGTGGGGGTATGGGGCGCCATTTTATTATTTAATCCGTATTTATAGATATCAATAAATCGAATTATGGATATCCATAATTCGATTTATGGATATCCATAAATCAGCCGAATAATTGATATCCATAATTCGAATTATGGATATTCATAAATCGAATTATGGATATCCACAATTCGATTAATGGATATCATTAATTCAGATCGATTTATGGATCCATTATCGATTATGGATTATATCCATAATTCGATTTATGGATATCGATAATTCGAATTATGGCTATGCATAATTCGATTTATGGATATCCGTTATTCCTCTGATTTATGGATATCCATAATTCGAATTATGGATATCCATTATTCGAATTATGGATATCCATTATTCGAATTATGATATCCATAAATAATTATGGATATCCATAAATAATCATGGATATCCATAATTCGAATTATGGATATCCATAATTCGAATTATGGATATCCATAAATAATTATGGATATCGATAAATACGGATTAAATAGTAAAACGGCGCCCCATATGCAGGAGTGGGGTGGAGGTGGAGGGGGGGGGGGGGGGTCTGACGAAGTCCTTTACAGCTGATGAGATCATATGAGTAGTTCAGTTTTAAAAGAAGAATAATTTGGGTCTCTCTCGCTGCAGGTTGATTTGAAATTTATTTTGTATCACAACGTATTTTAACATATTCCAGGACAATACTTAAACCTTTATTCCGCTGTACTATCGTCACATGTGGGGGAAGGTCGGGTGAATTTTCTCTGGGTAATCGGGTTTTTCGCCCAGCTCTGATTAACGATCGGCCCGATTTACATGTAAGTGAAATAATTTCGAAAGGGCTGTAAAGCCAAACTAAAACAAAAATGTACTAAAAATCAGAAACTCACCTGATGCGCAGTAAATAAGAACCAAAGCAGCGAACACACCGTTGTTTATTTCATACATTTTGATACATGTCACTTCTTCTAAAATTGTTTTTTACTCAAACACCAAATTATAGAGAAAAACCCAGCGAAAGAGGAAGTCACAAAGCCAAACCATTAATGTCAATAATTTGGTAAAAGATACCGACTAAGAGTATTTTTCATTCAAAAATAAGGAAGTAAATATATTCGACCTGATGTGTTTTATGCAGAATATACGCCTTTTGTTACTTTCACAAAGACACATATTTCAACTCAAAACCAAAAACAGTACTTCCTTTATCGACACGGGTAGAAGAAATCTTTTAAGCTGATAGACGAAAACAGGTCCGATTAATAATTTTTGGATCGACTGTTTATAAAGAGGACCCGCGTTATAACGACAGTATTTGCACCCTATTAGGGTGCCATTATAATGAATTTGACGTCATAAAGAATCCCAGTTAGGAGTATTTGTTTGTTTGTTTGATTTGAGGTTTAACGTCCCCGTCAACACTGTAAAGGTCATTTTGGAGACATTGCTTCCATTTTGTGGGACTTTTACCCGACATTAAGATGTAATGACATCTCAAGCCCGGTCGCCCAATGAAACCAATAGGGTTTATCAGCATGGACGGTCCGCCTCGCACCGCGGTTCCTGGACGGGCTTAGATCCTCCAAGCGGTTTACCAGTACTATAGTGTGCGGGCCGGATTCAGCTCTGCGTGGAAGCATCATGCAGCCCATATATTTCTTCAAGTCCCTATGGGCGGGGGCGAAGGAACAAAATAGTAGCAGTGAGATCAGCGTAAAACGTAATAGATGTATCTGGGCTAGGCAACCAGTGTATAGACCCAGATCAGACGCCGCTTAACTTGCAGTATAGGTATTTATGTGTCAGGCGACGTGCGGTCCCCGCCCATCGAAGCTTGAAGAAATAGAAGCGTTGCATGCGACCATGCTTATAAACCCTATTGGTTTCATTGGGCGACAGGGCTTGAGATGTCATTTCATCTCAATGTCGGGTAAAAGTCCCACAAAATTGGAAGCAACGTCCCCAACATGACCTCTACAGTGTTGACGGGGACCTTTGTTTGTTTGATTTGAGGTTTAACGTCCCCGTCAACACTGTAAAGGTCATTTTGGAGACGTTGCTTCCAATTTTGTGGGATTTTTACCCGACATTGAGATGAAATGACATCGCAAGCCCTGTCGCCCTGACGTGGACGTTAAAACTCAAATCAACAAAGTGTCAGGCGACGCAGAACGCAGCGTCTGATCAGGGTCTACATTGCTTGCTTTCAGGACAGGAAAATAAGGGTCTAAGGATAATGTAAACCGTCTAAGTCACTATTCTGGATCATTTTCCAAGCCTTCACTTAGACACAATCGACCCACTGGCACTCTCCGTGCTTTGATTTTTCAAATGTGCTTACATGGCCACCTTAAATGGAATGGGAACACCTTCAGGGGATGCAACTCCTGCAAAAGTATTTTTGTCTCCCATGTCAATAGGGGTCAACTCTTAAAGGAAAGAATTTGCTCCTGAGGAGCAAATTCTTTCCTTTAAGAGTATATAGACCCCTTTTTCAGTGGGACAGGGCTTATAGAAAAGCGAACAGGAAGTCCCTAAAGTTGTTCCCATTCCCCTTAAAGGGTTGGATGCGTTCTTTCTTGCATACAGCTACTTCAAGGTCTCGCGTATACATGGTATACGACTATGAGTATCAAGACACTACATGTATTTCGATTTTGCGCAGGCATGCCAAAGCCTTTCCAGGTCGCATAGGTCATAACTCCTTTTCCAATAACCTGATTTTATTTATTCATTAATTTATTTATTGACCTGTTTTATTTAAGAAATAGATCAGCTCTAACTGTGATTTGTTGAGTAATAAATCACAGTTTGGAGGTCAGTTCTAAAGTAGATCAAATCACAAGCGCGTAGCGCGCGTGATTTGTCTACTAACAACTGATCGACAAACTGTGATTTATTACTCATCAAATCACAAACTAGAGCTGATCTATTTCGATTCTATAGCACGCTGAAAATGTGCAATAATGCTGTTGTTTCCTTCAAAATCTCACAACTTTTCGCCATTGTTAGAAGAAATCCCGCTAAAATTATCGACTGAAACACAAGCATTTATATCCTTTTCTAATGCGAGAAAATGACGTTACACCGTCTAACGTCAAGGAAATCGCCTGGTGACGTCATAAATTTGCAGTTTTTAATGACGTCACTCGTCACGCTCTTCCTTGTCGTGATTTATTGTAGAATAAAACACAGTTATTTTCCATTGCCTATATAGGCGCGCTGTGTTAGAATTATATATTTATTTATTTATTTAAAGTCTTGCCAGACTTCGATTATGCGCAGGTATGTCAAAGCCTTTACAGGTCGCCTGGCTAGGAGATAATACAATTTCTAATGGCCTGTTTTATTTTATTTATTTACAAGATTATGCGCAGGTATGCCAAAGCTTTTCCATGTCGCCTAGGTATAACCCCCTTTTAATGGCCTGTTCTGTTTATTTATTTACAGTGAAGCTTCAATAATTCAAACAACGGTGGCTCATATACGACTGCTAAGTTGACAGGATATTTTTCCCATACCCGCAGATTAGAAATAGTGAGGGATAATTAGGGTTTTTCTAGCCCTTATCTTGAAAATTTGCGGGCATTAAAACACACGCAACATACATTTATTTTATAGAACATATCCTCAGAACGACCGAGCTTTTGTGAAATCGTGATTGAAATGGGGTAGGGGAGAGAATTTCAACCTTTCTCTATAGCAAACTGAATGTTAAATCAATCTTTCTGATGACGTCATGATATGTCATGGCGCAGGGTAGGGCTGGCTAATCGGAGCTGAAAAGATAATCGATTATCAGTCCTGTCATTGTGATCGATAATCGATTAATAATCGCTAAGATTTTTGTCATTATTTTACCTGTCTGGCTTTCTGTCTGAGCATGGCTCTTACCATATGTTGCACTTTACCATATGTATATTTGAACAGACAGGCCTGAGCAAACAGCGTAGACCCAGATGAGACGCCGCATAATGCGGCGTCTCATCAGGTTCTTCACTGTTTGCCACTCATCCAACTATTTTAGGCATAACTTTGGGTAGTAAATTGTACCTTTAAAGTAATCAATCAAAAGCAAATCAGAAATGATAATCATTTTTGTGGAATTTATCGATCGATTAATCGATTATACGATTAATCGTGGCAGCCTTAGCGCAGGGGTCACATTATGCTCAAAGATGCGCACGTGTTTTTTTTTTTTTTTTGGGGGGGGGGGGGGTTAGTATTGATTGGTATAGACAGCTAAGCTCACTAAGCTTCTGGCATGCTGTGAACAGTTGTGTGAATAACGTATTCGGAAACAGTCCTTTCAAAAGGCTGGTTGAATTTGCCCCCGCCCATTGGAGCTTGGTGAAATAGATTGGGCTGCATGGTGCTTCCACGCAGAGCTGAAACTGACCACACATGAGTACTGGTAAACCGCTTAGACTAAGCCTTTTTTAGTTTCTTTTGGTGGCGGGGCTTGAGATGTCATTTCATCTCAATGTCGGGTAAAAGTCCCACGAAATTTGAAGCAACGTCTCCAAAATAACCTAAATAGTGTTGACGGGGGCGTTAAACCTCAAATGTGAAGGAATGAGCGTCGTTCAAAAAAGTGTTGAGCCGCAATTACGCAGAAATACAACGGGGGTATACATAAAATATACATAAACTTGTATTTCCATTATATCTCTTGGCCCAGCGCTATGAATTACCACCCTCGGTGGCTCAAACTACCACTGCTTCGAACACATTTTCATGGTTCCAAATGAGTTAGTGTCATAAAAGTGTTTATTTATTTATTTATTTACTTATTCGCGCCCAGTGGAGACACATATCAGTTTGTATGTCTGTAAAGCCAGACAAGAGACATTGCCATTTGTCGTATAGATAAGCCAAGAGTGGGTGCATTGAAACTTCATGTGTGAACAGCCATGTAATTAGGCGGTTCCAAGGAGTACCCACAATATGTGCTTTAACAAGAATCGGGAAAGCTGACATTTCTCCAATGAACATTTAAAATGTAATTCTAAATTCCCTGAGTACATAGAATGTATGTACTCTTAAAACCGCCCCTACTTCTAACCATAACCCACGATCTATGTTTACAACAAGAATAATGAAAATAATGTATATCCCACAATCTATTTTAACAACAAGAATAACGAAAATAATGTATATCCCACAAGCGTTTGTTTCGACAAGAATAATCAAGATGATGTATAGCCCACAGTCTATTTTTACAACAAGAATAATGAAAATAATCAAACAATCTATTTTAACAATATCCTACAATCTATTTTAACAACAAGAATAACGAAAATAATGTCTATCCCACAACCAGTGCTTCAGCTGAAGTGCACGACCCGCTGGATACTTTTAGCTTTATGAGTGTTACCATATATGGGTATGGCGGCCATTTTGGTCATGTGACCTGGACCTAAAACGGTTACCCCAATAAATGCGCCTTATCGTAAGGAGCAAAAATATATCTTATACTTTAGTACTGTATTCTGAATCGTTTGCAGGATAAAATGCATTCTAACTTTTCCAATACAAAAGCATATGTGTCAAAGTTTGACCTAGGCACAAATAAGGTCAAGGTCAACCCAGGGTCACCATTTTAGCAATTTATGATGGGCCTATGTCCCCGATGCTATTTATCAAGTTTCGTGGAAATCTGCCCAGTGGTTCTGGAGAAGACTATTTTTGAAGGGTTTTTACCATATATGGCTTGGCGGCCATTTTGGTCATGTGACCTGGACCCCATGAGCAAATTTTGGTTTCCCCCATCCCATAGAGGCTCCATATAAAATTTGACTTCAATCGGCCCAACGGTTTCCGAGGAGAAGCAGTTCGAAAATGTTCACATTTTTCGCCTCGGCGAGGCTATACTAAATGGAATGTAATATTTTGCAAGTTCATTGGTTAGATCTCATTGATATCTATCAGTATGCCAAAAAGTGTTTAAATATTCACAGCGGTTAAGTCACTATCGCCAATTTTCACAAACGGGTTACGGACGGACAGACTGACAGAATGACACGGTGATTTTAGGGCACTCTTCGAAAATCAACCGACTTCATTCGGTCGCTTTTTCTGCGGGTCGTGCAATCTTTTGTTTTGTTTGTTTGATTTGGGGTATAACGTCCCCGACAACACTGTATAGGTCATTTTGGAACTCTGCGTCTGATCAGGGCCCGCCATATTTGCTAACAGAATTTTCCGTAAGAAATAGAATAAAAATGAAAGATATGCCCGACACCACTTATATGACAAATGGAGTTGCCCAGCATATAGCAATGGAAGAGTCCACTACTATGCAATGGGTTAACAAAAACCACCGTATACCCTTTTTGTGTTTAAAGATGGGTGTACAAATGTACTCATTTCACGAACTTACTCACATAATGTCCACTAAGCCCCCGACAATGGGGGGGGGGGGGGGGGGGGGGGGCGGTGAAATAGATTGGGCTGCATGATGCTTCCACGCAGAGCTGAAACCGACCGCACACGAGTAGTGGTAAACCGCTTAGAGGGTATAAGCCTGCCCAGGCAAACGGTGGTGCGAGTCGGACCGTCCCTACATATTAACCGCTTTGGTTTATTTGGGCGGCAGGGCTTGAGATGTCATTTTATCTCATTGTCGGGTAAAAGTCCCACAAAATTGGAAGCAACGTCTCCAAAATGACGTAAATAGTGTTGACGGGGACGTAAAACCTCCAAACAAACAAACACAATGCCCAGCCAGTCTAACCACCGTACCGTCTGACCAGATGCTTTGCTTGTCATGCCCATATTGGTTTTTCCATATGACGTCGCCTCTGAGAATGTAATAACGCCATGTAATAAATTCGATAATCCACTAGTGGATTAAACATGCAAATTAGTTAGATAAGCCCCGTAACCTTACATGTACGACGTCCTTAACGACGTCGCGTTTACTAAAGGCGGAAAATTGACATTTTTGAAACAATCGTGAATAAAATGCGTTTTAAATGTCATATGATAAATAGAATCTTACATTCGTGCTCATGTATTATTGAATTTATTAAACTCGTTGAGGAAAAGGCATAAAATGCTCGGCTTAGCCTCGCATTTTATCTCTTTTCCTCAACTCGTTAAATAAATTCAATAATACATGAACACTCATGTAAGATCCTCTATGTAATACATGTACCACATATTATTGGGTCGTTTGCTACTTTTAACAAAAACAAGAGGCCCATGGGTCACTATGCTCACCAGAGCTCAGGTGGGCACTGCCCAATGGTAGCCATGTATTTTAACATGATATCATTTTAATCTACCAAATTAACCCCTATGTCCAAATGAGCACCCATGTGGACTCAGTATCTGAAACAGGCCTTTTATGAAGTAGAAGGGTTGGGACATGGACCCAATGGAGCCCTGGTTGGTATCACTAAATGCGTCTTATCATAAGAAACAAAAATATATATGGTTTAGCAATGGGGATCTGTAAGGCCTCTTAAACAGTGGAGGGGTTGGGGCATGCCCTGTTGATCCCAGGAAAGCCCAAATTGTTGACCCTAAATGTGCCTTATCATAAGGACCAAGTATATATATATATGGTTTAGTGCTGGGAATCTGAACGGTTTTGGAGATATGAGGCCCTTTTATGAAGTGGAAAGGATAGGAATGGCCCCTGCGGACCCCCCCCCCCCCACAGTAGGTGTGCTAATAATAAGGAACAAGAACATATATGATTATCGGGTGGGGATTTGAATGGTTTCTGAATGAAGTGGAAGGGCGGGGCACACTGCCTCAGCACAAAAAGACCCCCAAGTTGGTGTGATTGAACGAGTCTTATCATAAAGAATGAGTATATGGTTGAGGGTGGGGATCTGAACTATTTCTGAGATATATGGCTTTTAATGAAGTAAAGCGGTGGGGCATGGCCTGGGCGTGCCCCGGGAACTCCCAAGCTGGTGTCACTGAATGCGTCTTATCATAAGAAAGATGAATATATATGGTTTTAGGGTGGGGCTAAGAACATTCTCTGAGATATAAGGCCTTTTGTGAAGTGGAGGGGTGGGTCAAGGCCCCGGGGACTCCAAGATTGGTGTCAATGAATGTGTCTTATCATAAGGAACAAGAATATATATGGTTTAGGGGTGGCCATCGAGATATTGTGATATTATGAAATGGAGGGTGTAGGGCATGGCCCCAGCACATCCCTGGGGACCCCCAGGTTGGTGCCACTGAATGCGTCTTATCATAATCAACAAGAATATATATGGTTTAGAGGTGGGGATCTGAACAGTTTCTGAAATATATGGCCTTTTGTGAAGTGGAGGGGTGGGGCAAGGCCCCAGCGCATCCCTGAGGACCCCCAGGTTGGTGTCAATGAATGTGTCTTATCATAAGAAGCAAGAATATATATGGTTTAGGGGCGGAGATCTGTAAGGTTTCCGAGATATTAGGCCTTTTATGAAATGGAGGGGGTGGGGCATGGCCCCGGCGCATCCCGGGGACTTCCAGGTTGATGTCACTGAATGGGTCTTATCATAAGGAACAAGAATATATATGGTTTAGGGGTGGGGATCTGAATGGTTTCCGAGATATTGGGCCTTTTATTAAGTGGAGGGGGTGGGGCATGACCTGGTCGTATCCCTGAGGACCCCCAGGTTGGTGTTACTGAATGCGTCTTATCAATAGGAACAAGAATATATATGGTTTAGGGGGTCGGGATCTGAATGGTTTCTGAGATATATGGCCTTTTATGAAGTGGAGGGGGTGGGGTATGACCCCGGCGCAACCTGGGGGACCCTCAGGTTGGCATAAAAGCATATGGCTGAGAGAAGTTTACTCAAGAAACATTTCTATAAAAGTTTTGTTAAAATATCTGCAATGACTTGGCAGTAAATGCCATTTTTCAATTTTCCCCATTATAAGTTTATGGAAACTCTAAGTTGTCATAGCAACCAAACTAATTAGCCGATTTTCATAAAAAACACAAACTTTCAATCCCCCAGCCCAAGGATGCTACAGATAAAGTTTGGGCCCAATCAGCCCAGTGGCTTCAGAGGAGAAGATGTTTAAAAGTGTTGACGCCAGACATACGACACACGACGACGACGACGGGCAACTGCCTATCCTATAAGCTCCCCCGGAGCCTTCGGCTCTGGTGAGCTTAAAACTAACTGTAAGACTGATATTTTGACTAAAATAAGATCTCTGTAAGAACTATTTTCTGTTGGAAACCCATTCAGTCTGCCTACCCTTGCTTCAAGCTGGCCGGCCTTGGAGGATAAAAACCATAGCTAATGCGCGTTCAAATGCTCATAGCGGACAACCGAGATGGTTAATCTATAGTTGGAGGGATACCATTCGGTAGGACAGTGGTTGCTTATTTCGGTGAGGGATATCGTTTTTGTCATGCAACTTCTAAGGACTGGGAGAGTGCCAGAGTCTTGTGTTTAACACTTATGTGGAACATGGCCTTTTTCCAGAAAACCGAGACTGTGCTTGTTTTTAGGTTTAACGTCCCCGTCAAAACTTTTTAGGTCATTTTGGAGACGTTGCTTTCAATTTTGTGAGAAATGACATCCCAAGCCCTGCCGTCCAATTAAACCAACAGGGTTTACATGTATATGCATGGACGGTCCAATCCGCATCACTCTATGCGGTTTACCAGTACTCCTGTGCGCTTGGTTTCAGCTCTGCGTGGAAGCATCGTTCAGCCCATCTATTTTTTCTAGCCCCGATGGGCAGGGGCCGTCCCGGAGAAGTAGGAAGGTAGAAACGTTTCAAGAACCGATTCCAGAAAACAAAATCAATTAGGTTGATTATCAATCGACCCAAAGTTACTAGGCACAGAAGCTCTTCAGCGCTGATGTTCACGTGACTATCACTGATTTGTAGGAAATCCAGGCAGGGGCTATTTAAAGACTGAACTAGCGGCGCTATTCTTATCAATGTGAGGCCAATGTGTTGCGTAAGAGAGTTATCTATAGAATCTGTACTTGAATCATGTGTTGGGTTTGGCAAGCCGTGAAGACCCAGATCAAACGTGTTGCATAACGCGGCGTCTAATCAGAATATGTCGAGCTCAGCTGAGCAGAGCATGACAGGTTTAGTATCTTTGGGACCAAAACTGTGCTCCACTGAAATGACTTCTCGGGCTTTAATCGCAGAAAGGCAAAGGTCCCATTTTTAGTGACGCCGTTCGAATGCGCTATCTTATCTCTTGCGTTTCCAAATGTCTGACACCGACATGTTCGCTTAAGGGAAATAAATACGTTTGCCACATGTTCCGTCCTTTTCTAAGGGAGATAATTATAATGGCTCTCCCGTTCGCTGTCCTTGTAAACTGAATGCCTCAGAAAAGAGGGTCTACTCCTAAAGGAAAAAAATTTGCTCCTCAGGAGCAAATTTCTTTTCTTTAAGAGTTGGCCCTTTTTGGTATTTTCAAAAGGAGGCGCGTTTTTCGAAAGTTATCTACCATGAAGATGTCCCCCATTGCCCTTAATGTTGGATTTTATTTTCGGGCGACGCTGACAGATGATGTCTGCAAAGATGAAATTACTTGCCTACGTATCCGTGTTTATGATTCTGGTTGCCAGCGTAACAGCGGCTGGCTCCAGGTACAAGGTTCTATTGGTTTCCATGGATGGCTTTCGCTGGGATTATATCAACCAAGTTTCGACACCAAATTTCGATGCTATCGCAAGAGAAGGGACAAAAGCACCGTTCAACAATAATACCTTCATTACGAAGACTTTTCCGTGTCACTATTCCATAGCAACGGGTAACTATGATCATTTTACATGTACGGCATATTAAAACTAAATTTGCGCCATGGTTGATGTTTTCGTTACTCCTTTTTTTCTAAATTCCGTGTCGTGTTATTGTTTTGGACAGACAACAATAGAAGAGTTGTATTTCTACTATTACAGTTTAATACAAATATATACGGATGCTTGATACTGACTGCCGTGTCTGGTTTTAACCCTTTACCTGCTGATGTTTGTTTGTTTGATTTGCGGTTTAACATCCCCGTCAACACTGTAAAGATCATTTTGGAGACGTTGCTTCCAATTTTGTGGGATTTTTACCCGACATTGAGATGAAATGACATCTCAAGCCCTGTCGCCCAATGAAACCAAAGGGGTTTATTAGCAATGGAAGGTCCGCCTCGCACCGCGGTTCCTGGACAGGCTTAGATCCTCTAAGCGGTTTACCAGTACTAGTGTGCGGGCCGGATTCAGCTCTGCATGGAAGCATCATGCAGTCCATATATTTCTTCAAGCCCCTATGGGAGGGGCTTCTTTACCTGCTGAATATTTAAATATGTCACACCCACTACTGATTATCAACCAACCAGATTACTTGATGCAAATTAATGCAACAAATTCATAAACTGAATGACAAACAATGAAGATCCTGATCAGATGGCTTCTTCAGAAGCCATCTGATCTGGATCTGCATTGTTTGAAAGTAAAGACATATCCGGGCTCAGCAGCACAAGGGTTAAGAAATTTGGTGTGTGTGAGATTCACTCTGTTCTCAAAGACATTTAACTTGTTTAACATGTCCAAGATTAATTGCCTGACTTTACTGTCTGGCGATGGTACCATGGTGATCTGAACTGAATAGAAATAGTTTTTGTTTGAGGTTTAACGTCCCAATCGACACTGCATAGGTCATTTCGGAGACGTTGCTTCCAATTTTGTGGGACTTTTACCCGAACTTGAGATGAAATGACATCTCAAGCCCTGGCGCCCAAAGAAACCAATAGGGTTTATATGCATAGACGGTCCAACTCGCACCACTCTTCCTTTCCTGGGCAAGCTTAGAACCTCTAAACCGTTTACCAGTACTCATGTGCGGTCGGTTTCAGCTCTGCGTCGAATCATCGTGCAGCCCAATCTATTTCTTCAAGCCCCGATGGGCGGGGGCCGAGAATAGAAGCAGTTATTCTTTTCAGATGGTCAAATATAGTTTTTCTTTTCTTTTCGTTTCTTCTTTAATGGCATCAGGACACAACTCTGTCGTTTATAATTTTTTAACTTGTCTCAGAACGGGCCTCCGTGGCCTAGTGGTTAAGAGCGCTGACTCTTGATCATTAGGTCTCTCACCGCTGTGGTTCGAGCCTCGCTCGGATCACATGTGAGACGCCAAGTTCTGTAAAGGAAGGCCAGGTGGTTTTTTCTCCGGGTATTCCGGTTTTCGCCCACCTCCGATTTACCATCGGTTCGATATGAGTGAAATAATCTTGAAAGGGCCGTAAAACCCAAAACCAAAAAAATAAAAAAAACGTGTCTCAGATTTCATGCAGCAAATTAAAACAGGGAGATGAATACCGGTGATAAATATTTCTCACCACATGTATTTTCAATAAACATAGCATTCAAAGTTAAACACGTATGCCCTCAATCCCACACCCAGTGTATGTTACATATAGAATCTGAGATCGGCCTGCCGAGTGAGGTTTCTTCTTCATGTACGCGAGCAGCAAGGGTCCTGGCGAGACTGCACGTATGTGCAGACTCGCCCGAGCCCTTGCTGGTGTCCTACGTGATAACGACTCTTTCCCATGTAAATTTATGGCTTTTCACTTACCGTTCCAAGGCGGTTCTTCTATCGCGGTTTATTTTTGTTACGGTTTGTCTTTGAGTGTGTGTATCGCTTATATCTTTTTGTTTTGGATGGACAATTGGCCATTTAGTGGGAAAGTAACTGTCCTTTTGGCTTTCCGCTAATAATGTTTTCATTAGGGTCTAGTTATTTAATGTTTGTGTTTCTTTCCCTTTGGTGTCTCTGATGGGGTGTGTTGGTTAATTGTATAGATTCCTAATCATTGCCTTCACTTCTATTTAGGCGTGTTAGAGACTTTACGTCCCACCAACAGATAAGGTCATACGGTAACGGTACTTCGGTTTTAAGAGAACAACGGGTTTCCTTTCAGTATAATTTTCTTTATATCAAGCTTCCAGCGAAGACTCAGTGAATATGCATCAAGCCAGCAGTCATTATGAATCAAGCTCTATTTGTTGGCATTTATATTTATATTGATCAAATAAAAACTGTACAATGTATTTTACCTGAAAAAAATACGATTCGTTTAAATGTCTCTTAAAAATTGCCGCACAAAACTGCAAAATGGACAACATACTATTTTTTTTTTTTTTTTTGGTTGTTGTTTGTTTGTTTGTTTGATTTGAAGTTTAACGTCTCCGTCAACACTGTAAAGTTCATTTAGGAGACGTTGCTTCCAATCTTGTGGGACTTTTACCCGACATTGAGATGAACTGGCATCTCAAGCCCTGTCGCCCAATGAAACCAATAGGGTTTATAAGCATGGATGGTCCGACACGCACCGCTTTGCCTGTAAGCGGTTTACCAGTACTCGTGTGCGGTCGGATTTCAGCTCTGTGTGGAAGCATCATGCAGCCCATCTATTTCTTCAAGCCACGATGAGCGGGGGCCGTTTTGGTTGCTGTTGTTGTTGCTTGATAATACAGGTGAATGGTGTCTGCTAATAGTCATTACTTGTGCTTTAAGGTTAAATGGCCAAAAATATCTCTCTTCTTCTTGGCCCCGCCCATCGGGGCTTGAAGAAATAGATGGGCTGCATGATGCTTCCACGCAGAGCTGAAACCGACCCGCACACGAGTACTGGTAGACCGCTTAGAGGATCTAAGCCTGCCAAGGCAAAGTGGTGCGAGTCGGCCCGCCGATGCTTATAAACCCTATTGGTTTCACTGGACGGCAGGGATTGAGATGTCATTTCATCTCAATTTCGGGTAAAAGTCCCGCAAAATTGGAAGCAACGTCTGCAAAATGACCAAAACAGTGTTGACGGGGACGTTAAACCTCAAATCAAACAAACACAATCTCTTCTTCCAGGGCTATATGAAGAGAGTCATGGTATTATATCAAACCACATGTATGATCCTGTATTCAACGAAATCTTTGGTATGGGAAACAAAGAAAGCAAGTGGTGGGACGACGGTAACCCTCTATGGGTGGAGGTTCAAAGACACGGACTCAGGAGTGGGGTGTACTACTGGCCTGGGAGTGAGGCCGAAATAAGAGGGCTAAGGCCAAACATCTATAGAGCTTACAATCAGAGCGTACCATTCCGACCACGTGTTGATACAGTTATAGACTGGTTAACCAATTCGTCGCATAATATAGATTTTGCAATGTTGTACTTCCATGAACCCGACTACACCGGGCATATGTATGGCCCCGATTCTCAGGAGGTACGAAATAAGGTTTCTGAAATGGATGGAATTCTTGGGTACATAATTGAGAAGTTTAATGATAACAACTTGTGGTCCAGCGTCCACTTAATCATCACTAGCGACCACGGGATGGCGGGGATCGACGTGCGATCTCGATCTATCGATTTATCAAAGCACGTCGATATATCCGCGATTATGAGGATGCCAGACTCTGGTCCAATCACTCACATCCAAGCCATACCGGGAAAAGAAGACGAACTTTACAGAAATTTATCTGTCATTCCACATATGCAAGTTTTAAAAAGCAAGACATTCCGGACAAGTGGCACTATAAGAATAACAGAAGAGTTCTCCCTATTCTGGGTGTGGCTGACGAAGGGTGGTTGATAATAAAGGTAAATGCGCATTTTATTAACATGCCTGCAGAAGCATGCAACACCCTCCTTCCCCCCCCCCCCCCCCCCCCACTCGCACACACAATCTGGGGTTGGGGGCATTTTAAAGCGATATGACTAGAGCCGAGCCACGCACTGAGAACAGACATCACGTTAACAAGTCCCTGTAATGAACACCCCTCTAAACCCCACTTTATATACAGAAAATTGGAATTTACAGGGGTATACATGAGATTTGGGGCATGAGATTTCAACCAGTTAAATGCAATATTATGCAGATAACTAGGAAGAGATCTAATAAAATTGAGGCTTCTTACACCTTAGAGGGTACGGTCCTCGAGAATGTGGACTCGATCAAATACCTTGGAGTGACAATCTCACACAACTTGAGATGGAATACTCATATTAGCAACATGTGTACTAAGGCAAATAGAACGCTTGGTTTCCTGAGGCGAAATCTTCATCAGTGCCCTCAGGATGTAAAAGAGGCAGCATATAAAGGTCTTGTTCGCCCAATCTTGGAATATGGTAGTTGTATCTGGGACCCCAGTGGAGTGGTCCTTAACGATGAAATTGAGAAAGTTCAGAATAGAGCTGCTAGATTTGTAACAGGCAATTACTGCTTTGAAACTGGGAGCATGACTGGAATACTTGGAAAATTAAAATGGGAGTCTCTCAAGAAAAGGAGAAAAGACAGTAGGCTAATCCTTTTATACAAAGGTCTAAAGGGTGCTGCCAGCATTCCAACAGATGACCTTGTTCCCCCAGCTAGATACTGTAGAAATCACCATTCGTTGGCGTTTCAGACCCTTAGCGCAAGAACTGACATTTATAAAGAGTCGTTCTTCCCCAGAACCATTAGAGATTGGAATGCCCTTCCCGATTCGATAATTTCGACAGCTGAAGGTGCTGATGATTGTGTAGCTAAATTTACCTCTTTGGTTAGAGCTAGGGACTAACTTCCCACATCACAGGTCCTGGTGTATGAATGTCATTTGACGTGTCACCAGTAACAATTCTGATTCTGATTCTGATACATATTTTTTTTTTCTGCTGCGAAACATAGGTTGTGGGTACTCATAAGAACCGCCTAAATGGAGCGTTTCTAACGAGCAGACTAAATAAGAAAAATATTAGCACTATGAAACACGGCTGTGTTATGTAATGTGGCAAAGGCTCAGATCAGTTAGTACAAATGCGCATGCTGATCAGAGCTTTGCTGTCCGGATCAATCTTGAATGGATCCTTTTCTACCCATAGGGCAGTCAGAAATGGAACCTATCTGGGTCTACGAGCCCAAAGGCTGATCTGTGTCATTAGAGATCGGAAGGCCATAATAGAAGTGAAGGCAATGAGCAGGAATCGATACAATTAACCCACAGCTCCTATCAGAGACACCAAAGGGAAAGAAACATAAACATGAATTAACTAGACCCTAATTGAAACACCAATAGCGGAAAGCCTAAACGAAAGTCACTTTCCCACAAAATGGCATAATGGCTATCCAAACAAAAAAGCACAAGCGAACACACACCCAAAGACAAAACCATATTCCTTATCCTTATAGCCGCAATCATTCTTGACCATCAGCCAATCAGATTAGATGATATGAGCCCCGCCAAGCGAATTTGTGTCTTCGAGCATTCCATCATGACAAATTTTAACTGCGCATGCCCAGCCATTTAGAGGGGCCAGGGATATGGCTTTCTGTTTGAAGGTTCCTCTTTATTCACTGCTTGGAGGAGCGAGCAGCGAAGGTTCTGGCGAGACTGCGCGGATGCGCAGGCTCGCCTGAACCTTCGCTGCTCGAGCATAGCCGATAAGTACCAAAATCGCTTGACGGGGCCCATATAATGTTCTCGTTCAAAGTCACAAACTGAATGACAGTGTAGATCCTCAGAAGCCATCTGATCTGGGTCTGTATTGTTTGCAAAGGTAGGGGTTGTCATGAACAGCAGGATAAGGATTATACAAGTACAGTCGAACTTCAATGGCTCGAACACCTTTAGGACAATGAAAATCTGTTCGAGACAGGGGTAGTTCGAGCCACTGAGGGTTACTTCCAGGAGGCATAACGGGGTTAATTTTGGGACATCTTTTCGGTGTTCCATAATAAAAATGTATGCTGTATAAACACATTAGAATCGTCTCGACGAGGCTATTCTAATGAGCACACACAGTATACATTTGCTAGATAAAAGTCGAAAATGTCCTTAATTATCCCACACTACTTCTAATGTTGAGGAATTCCCTCAGGAACTCAAAAATGGGTTCGACTCAGCCATGGTAAACGAGCCATCGAAGTTTTACTGTATTCTCAAGGCGCTGCTCAATTATAATGGGCTGGTTCATACACAAAGATCACTTCTTCCTGATACAGCATCTCCAGTATCATTAGCTCATTCACTATGGCTGATTCGAACTTGCTTTTCCTACAACTCAAGGTCACAGATATAGAAGGACAATTTGGGGGATTTGTATTGTTTAATCTTGTTAAGTTATGCTGTGTGTACTTGCAATATGAGCACACAAAACATTCCTTAATTTATCTCTTATCATGCTGTTCACGACAACCCATATCTTTGGAAACAGTGTAGATCCAGATCAGATGGCATCTGATCAGGATCTACACTGTTTGACATTCAGTTTATGAATTTGTAGGAATAAATTACATCATGTTATCTGATTGGTTAAAAGTCAGAAATGGGTGTGGCTAAAATGAATATTCAACACAAGATGGGTTAATAGATTTGTTTCGCCAGTTTGCACCCACTTCTGATTTGCCAGAGGCTTGAAATTAGTGAAAACATGTAATCTTGAATGGGCCGTAAAACCAAAAAAACTGATTTGGAAAAATACATACCACAAAATTATCCCCTGAAGAACTGATAAGCTTTAGTATGGCATTGGGAAATACCCACTACATTCAATAGATTTTCATGTTTCCACCCCCTCCCCCCCCCCCACACACACACACAAAAAAAAAAAAAATTAAAACCTTCATGCCAGAACCTATGAAGCAGAGATGCAAACTGTTTTATATAAGAGTAGCCTCCATTGGAGGAAATCCAACTTGAGAGGAAGTGACAGTTTCCAGGAAGGCAACTCCTTCATTTTTTTCTCCCTGGCAAAAAAGGGATTACTCTTTAAGGAAAGGCTTGGCTCCAAAGAAGCAAATTCTTTTCGTAAGAGCAGACAATGCACTTTTCTGAATGTCACCCAGTATACAGGAAAGTGAACAGGAAGTGCCAGGAGTTGTATCCCTTTGACAAAAATGCAGAAAATATGGAAGGTACATTCTTTCTCCTTAAAAACTATTTTTCCCTTTTTCAGGACATGAGCAGAACTGGTGGTGGCTTCTTGAATCAGCATGGCACACATGGCTATGACAACTATCTCATGTCTATGAAGCCCATATTCTATGCAAGAGGACCAAATATTAAGAGAAATTTCACTATAGCACCGTTCAACTCTATAGATATATATCCACTAGTGGCAGACCTGTTGGGATTCAAACCTAGTCTCCCAATAAATGGTACACTGGACAACACTAGGGACATGCTGCTCAAATACCCAACTGTATGGCCATTTGTTGGATAAATAAATACAGTCAAACTTCGATGACTCGAACACTGATGGTTCGTTTACCATGGCTGAGTTCTTTAGTCCCTAGGGAATTTCTGTACGTAAGAAATAGGGAGAGTAAAAATTAGGATATTTTTGTCTTGTATCTTGCAAATGTATGCTGTGTGTACTCATTAGAATGGATGGAGCGATTCTAATGAGTACACACAGCATACATTTTTCAATATATAACACATAAAAAGATGTCCTAAAGTATGCCGTTATGCATCCTGGCATTAGCCCTCAGTGGCTCGAACATCCCTGTCTCGAACAGATTTCCATGGTCCCAAAGGTGTTCGAGCCATTGAAGTTCAACTGTAATGTACAACAAAAGAATTATCTTTGTTTCTGATGACTATTTTTGTCAGCTTTTGACTTTCAGGAATGTGTCACATGCGCAGGAGTGACAGGGTATAGGCAGCACACTTGCACAAGCCAGGTTTTAAATCGACTTGGTAGTGTGTTTGCTTATCACTCCAGCAGCCCAGGTTTAATTCCTGGCAGTCACCTCAATTTTTCTGCACTTGTTATATTTGGCTCCTAACATAAATATGCATTATAATTCCTTGAGTGGCATTTCACATGATTCTTGGACTCCCAGAAATATGAGGACACACTTCAAAGTGGAGGGGGGAGAGTCACAGGGAATTCCGCTATTAAGACCACCTAGAATTAAAACTAATTCTGCTTAGAAAGCTTATTTAGTAGAATGCAGTTATTCTTTCTCTGTGTTTTCTGCATAAAGTGTCCTCTGGTCAGAGATCACCTTTGTGACTGTTGAAAAGAGGTCTTTAAGACCACTTTTGAACAGTCTCAAAGGTGGTCTTAATATAGGGTTTACTGTATATGGCACATTTGTAGATTTGTACTGCCTTGTGGTTCAAGTATCTGCTTTTATAGCGACCTGGGAGTGTTTGCCTATCACTCCCAAGGCTTGGGTTAAATTCTGTTCAGAGCTGGCCAAATTTTTCTGCATCTTTTAACAAATATATTGACACATTAACCTTAACCCTTGTCCTGCTAAGCCCGTATGTGCCTTATTTTCCAAACAATGAAGATCTACATTGTTTGCCATTCAGATTGTGAATTTGTTGCAATAACTTGCATGAAGAAATCTGATTGGTTAATAATCCGTAGTGGGTGTGGCAGATTAAAATATTCAGCAGGATAAGGGTTAAGGCAAAACAGCAGCATAAAAAATCTTATAAAGCCATTTAAACTGGCTCCCTAACCAGCATCAATTGATAAGGTCATCAGGTTTTTGTGGCTCTTGGGACTGGTTTTAATAACAAAATGAGGCGCTGTCTGATACTTGTTTATGAGTCATTGGATTCATGTTGCAGGAATTCCCTGCAGTCTGCCTATTGGTCGGGTACTCGAGTTAAACATGAATACAACATTGGAGTAAGGGCAGTGGCTCAATCCCGGCTGTTCTTCACTAAACTCCAGCAGGCTGGATTGAGCTGCCATTTCCAATTTGTCAATGCTAAGAAACCCTAACCCTGCAGAATTTTATCCAGTATAACAAGCTGGTTATACATGTTTCTTACCACAGAACATGCAATATCAGACACAACTGACAGAACAAGTAAATACATTTTAGTCAATGTATAGTAGCTGCACCTGCCTTCGGAATGTTCTATTTTCAAAATGATACCAAGTCATCCGACTGTGTGAATTCAAATGTAACACAAACAAAGCTGTCGTGTATATGGCCATTTGGTATGCTTGCAGAAAGCATGTGAAAGGTACTCAACTGAATCTTCTGATGGACTCAGCAAATTTGACATTACTGACAACACCTGAATAGCACTGCCTAGGCAATCTAATCTGCGACTACTATACCTACTCCCACAGACAGAAAATACATTATCCTGCTTCATCTGCCATTAGATTAGAGGCCCCCACTCCTTGTTTAGAACAGCAAGGAACCACCTCAGAGTTAGCACTAACATCAGAAAGCTTTGAGGTCATCTCCCTACCCTAAATTTGGTCTAAAATCTACTGGCAATAAGCATTTCTTTTTTTTTGAGTGGGGGGGGGGGAGGTTTCAGCCCTTTCAAGATTATTTCACTTGTTTCGAGCCGATCTTAATCTGAGGTGGGCGAAAACCGAGTACCCCAAAAAAATCCACCTGACCTTCCAATGCAGAACTTGAAATCTCACATGTGGCTCTAGCAAGGTGCAAACTACAGCAATGGGAGACCTAATGATTGATAGTACCGATGGCTTCTTTACCTTAACTAATTTGTACTGGCTCTTTAGTCTTTGTTTGTTTTATTTAAGTTTTAATGTCCCTTTCAACACTGTAAAGGTCATTTTGGAGATGTTGCTTCCAATTTTGTGGGACTTTTAGTCGACATTGAGATGAAACTAGAACTGTCAGAGGATCTGACTATAGCCCCGCTATAGCCCTTTCAGAGGAGAAAGACTCATGAATTAAAGGTAAAGACTTGTGAGAGGGTTAAATCCCTAACAAGGTACCTACGTCTTATAGGCTTTTCGCGTTATTAGATCTGAAAAACAGTCTAAGTTAAAAAATAGGTTTTGGATAATGAAAAAAGCACATGCACATCTTCAGACCTATATGAAAACACCTGTTAAATTTCAAGAGGATTGACTAGAACTGTAAGAGGAGTTGCGATCACAAGGTAGCAACTCCCTATACATTTTAACATTAGTAGATCTCAAAAATTGTCTAAGTTAAAAAAGGTGAAATAAGTGAAAAAAATTATTTAAGGATAATGAAAAAAGAATATGCACATCTTCAGACCTACCGGTTTATGAAAACACCTGTTAAATTTCAAGAGGATTGACTAGAACTGTAAGAGGAGTTGCGATCACAAGGTAGCAACTCCCTATACATTTTAACATTAGTAGATCTCAAAAATTGTCTAAGTTAAAAAAGGTGAAATAAGTGAAAAAAATAATTTAAGGATGATGAAAAAAGATTATGCACATCTTCAGACCTATATGAAAACACCTGTAAAGTTTCAAAAGGATTGGCCTAGAACTGTAAGAGGAGTTGTGGTCACAAGGTAGCTACTCCCTATACATTTTAACATTAGTAGATCTCAAAAATTGTCTAAGTTAAAAAAGGTGAAATAAGTGAAAAAAATTATTTAAGGATAATGAAAAAAGAATATGCACATCTTCAGACCTATATGAAAACACCTGTAAAGTTTCAAAAGGATTGACCTAGAACTGTAAGAGAAGTTGCGGTAACAAGGTAGCTACTCCCTATACATTTTAACATTAGTAGATCTCAAAAATTGTCTAAGTTAAAAAAGGTGAAATAAGTGAAAAAAATTATTTAAGGATAATGATAAAAGAATATGCATATCTTCAGACCTATATGAAAACACCTGTAAAGTTTCAAAAGGATTGACCTAGAATTGTAAGAGTAGTTGCGGTAACAAGGTAGCTACTCCCTATACATTTTAACATTAGTAGATCTCAAAAATAGTCTAAGTTAAAAAAGGTGAAATAAGTGAAAAAAATTATTTAAGGATAATGAAAAAAGAATATGCACATCTTCAGACCTATATGAAAACACCTGTAAAGTTTCAAAAGGATTGACCTAGAACTGTAAGAGGAGTTGCGGTAACAAGGTACCCACTATCAAATATTACAGACAGACAGACGGAATTCCGGACAAATTACAGACAGACAGAGACGGAATTCCGGACAAGCCAAATCCAATATAGCCCCCACTTTTTCAAAGCGGGGCTATAATGACATCTCGAGCCCTGCCGCCCAATGAAACCAATAGGGTTTATATGCATGGACGGTCCGACTCACACCGCTTTGCCTGGGCAGGCTTAGAACCTCTAAGCAGATTACAAGTACTTGTGTGCGGGTCAGATTCAGTTCTGCGTGGAATAATCATGCAGCCGATCTATTTGTTCAAGCCCCGATGGGTGGGGGCTGGGCTCTTGAGTCGCAATAGATCAAGTTATATTTGGATATTTTAGGGAGGTTTTCCTGGTTTAATCTTTAAAAGGTATTTGTATGTACTCATTAGAATCGGACTGTTTTGCGTACTCATTAGAATCGCCTCAATGAGGCGATTCTAATGAGTACACACAACATACACACAACATACCAGAGGTGATTCTAATGAGTACACACTACATACCTTTAATTTATAGAAGATCATCAAGATATCATCAAGTGATCGCCCTTATGTCACATGACCTGGCACAACTACGAGTATTTCAAACTAACCCTATCTTGAATAAATTTTCATGGTTCCAAAATAATGTAGTTGAGCTAATTAAGGGGATTGGATACATCTTCAGGGGAGGCAACTCCTGCAAAAGTATTTTTGTCTTTTATGTCAACAGGAGTCAACTCTTAAAAAAAAAAGAATTTGCTTCTGAGGAGCAAATTCTTTCCTTTAAGATTTGACCCCTTTTTCAATGGGACAGGGCATACAGAAAAGCCAACAGCCTCCCTTTAAAAAAAATTGTAGAAAAATCTGCCAGGTCATCATGAAAGCACGCCTACCGTATATATTTTTGATCCCCTTGAACCCCACTTTTATACAGTAAAAGTGGGGTTTACATGGGTAAAGCTTATTTTTTCTTATTTTGCTCTGAAATATAGATTGTGGGTACTCATGAGTACCCACAATCTATATTCTGAGCATGAGTACCCACAATCTATATTTTGAGCAGAAATAAGAACAATATCAGTTTTTTCATCTTAAAAATTATCTTCGTTTTTTGGGCGGTATTTTGTATTGGTGTGTTTTTGTAATGTGTTCCCATTCCTCTTAATTTTGACTGTATATAATAATTGACAACAAAACGGTTATTAAATTTATATTTTAATAATATGTCATCTCTTCCCACCCCTCTTTCCTCCTCCCACACCCCCTCCTCTTGACTTTTTGCCCCCAGGGAACCCCTTAGACATGTTCTTTTTAAAGTTTCCTCTCTTGCCTTGGTTACTTCTTTTTCCTCCATATTTCTTCTTGCCAAACTCGGGGTCTTCTTTCCTTCTTTTAGATCTGTCAAAGAAACAAATACAGTAGTCACCCTTACTTGAAAATGTGTTGTGAAACACTATGCCCATAACCATATATCTGCTCATAAATGGGCCAGCTCTTTACAGCTAATTAGATACCTACACATTTACCCCTTAACCCATTTTGTACAGGAAACCCCAAAACGGGTACCCTTATAAACAGTGCAGGATAAGATCAGATGCCACAGTATGCGGCATCTGATCACGGCCTACACTGTTTGCTAAAAACTTTGCCAATTTCCAAATAGTTTTTGGAGAAAACACAACCTGACATCCCTAAATTTTGAAATTAACTCCTGCTATATTTAAGGTGGAAGATTCATTTTGGTACGAAAAGGGTTAAGCATCCAGAAACAAGAGGACCATGATGGTCCTATATGGCTCACCTGAGCTAAGAGATTTACATGTGGGTCCTTGGGCGGGACAATTTTTGGCCACAGGGCTATAATTTGAATGATCTTGGTAGAGGTCCACTAAATGAAGCTTAATATCAAATATCATAAGCCTGGGCCTTCTGGTTTCAGATAAAAAAATTCTTTAAGGTTTTCCCTATATAAGCCTATGTAAAAGATGCGGCCCTGTGTGTGTGTGTGTGGTGGGGGGAGGAGGGGGGCATTTTTGGCCCCTATGCTAGAATTTGAACAATCTTGGAAGAGGTCCACTAGATGAAGCAGCAAGCGTCATACCAAATATCCAAGATCTAGGCCTTTTGGTTTCAGACATGAATACTTTTAAAGGTGTTCCCTATATTTGCCTACGTAAAACCTGAGACAGCACCATTATTGGCCCAAGGGCTATAATTGGAACAATCTTGGTAGAGGTCCATCAGTTGAAACTTCATACAAACATCAAAGACCTGGGCCTTCTGGTTTCAGACAAGAAGATTTTTAAAGGTTTTCCCTATATAAGCCTATGTAAAACCAGTGGGCCATGGGACGGGGCCATTTTTGGCCCCAGGGCTATAATTTGAACAATCAGAATCTTGGTAAAGGTCCACTACATGAAGCTTCAAATCAAATATCAAAGACCTGGGCCTCCCCGTTTCAGACAAGAAGATTTTTAAAGGTTTTCCCCATATAAGCCTATGTAAAATCAGTGGGGCCCAATGCAGGGGTATTTTTGGCATAAGGGTAATAATTTGAATAATTTTGGTATCGGTCCACTAGACGAAGCTTCATACCAAATATCAAAGACCTGGTTTCTGACAAGAAGATTTTTAAAGGTTTTTCCTATATAAGCCTATGTAAAACAAGTGGACCCCGCGCGGGGGCATTTTTGGCACCAGTGCTATAATTTGAAAAATCCTGGTATCGGTCCACTAGACGAAGCTTCATACCAAATACCAAAGACCTGGGCCTTTTGGTTTCTGACAAGAAGATTTTTAAAGGTTTTCCCTATATAAGTCTATGTAAAACAAATGGGGCCCGGCGCGGGGCCATTTTTGGCCCCTGGGCTATAATTTGAAGAATCTTAGTAGAGGTCCACTAGACAAAGCTTCATACCAAATATCAAAGACCTGGGCCTTCTGGTTTCAGACAAGAAGATTTTTAAAGGTTTTCCCCCCATTATAAGTCTATTTAAAACCAGTGGGCCCAGGCGCCGGGGCATTTTTGGCCCCAGGGCTATAATTGAACAATCTTGTTAGAGGTCCACTAGACAAAACTTCATACCAAATATCAAATACCTGTGCCTTCTGGTTTCAGACAAGAAGATTTTTAAAGGTTTTCCCTACCTAAGCCTATACAAAGCCAGTGGGCCCACTGGCGTGGGGGCCTTTTTGGCACTAGGCCTTTAATTTGAACAATCTTGGTAGAGGTCCACTAGATGAACCTTCATACCAAATATCAAAGACCTGGGCCTACTGGTTTCAGACAAGAAGATTTTTAAAGGTTTTCCCCATTATAAGTCTATGTAAAACCAGTGGACACCGGCGCGGGGGCATTTTTGGCCCCAGGGCTATAATTTGGACAATCTTGGTAGAGGTCCACTAGACGAAGCTTCATACCAAATATCAAAGACCTGGGCCTTCTGGTTTCAGACAAGAAGATTTTTTTTAAGGTTTTCCCTATATATGCCTATACAAAACCAGTGGGCCCTGGCGCGTGGGCATTTTGGCCCTAGGGCTATAATTTGAACAATCTTGGTAGTGGTCCACTAGATGAAGCTTCATACCAAATATCAAAGACCTGGGCCTTCTGGTTTCAGACAAGAAGATTTTTAAAGAGTTTCCCTATATAAGCCTATGTAAAACCAGTGGGCCCCAGCGCAGGGGCATTATTGGCCCCAGGGCTATAATTTGAACAATCTTGGTAGAGGTCTACGAGACGAAGCTTCATAACAAATATCAAAGACCTGGGCCTTCTGGTTTCAGACAAAAAGATTTTTAAAGGTTTTCCCTATATAAGCCTATGGGCCCCGGCGCGGGGGCATTTTTGGCCCCAGGGCTATAATTTTAACAATCTTGGTAGAGGTTCACTAGATGAAGCTTCATACCAAATACCAAAGACCTGGGCCTTCTGGTTTCAGACAAGAAGATTTTTAAAGGTTTTTTATTCTCTCCTTTTCGTTGCCATGGCAACCAGAGTTCTGCATAGAATGGAATTCTTTGAACAACTTGAGAGAGGACCACCCACAGATCATTTCTGCCAAATTTGGTCAAAATCTGTTCAGTGGTTTAGGAGGAGATGTCAATTATAGAAATTGTGGACGGACATCCGGACGGACGACGACGACGGACGAAGACCGATCACAATAGCTCCCCCGGAGCCTTTGGCTCAGGTGAGCTAAAAACTACATCTGAAAATGTTGTCTGCTTATGCCGTCTGCTGAATGTTTTGGCAAACTTGATAAAAATATTTTTGGATACAGGCAAACAGTGTGGGCCAAGATCAGACTGCTCTTATAGGAGCAGTCTGATCTGGGTCCACACTGTTTGCAAAAATTGCTTTTAAGGTAACCAGCAGATGGCAAAGCAGACGACAATTGTTGTGATTGGCATTTTATGGATTAAGGTATTTCATTCATAAGGTTCTATCCTTAGTTGCAATGCTTAACGTTTTTTGCTGGTTTTTTTTTTTTGTTTTTTTTTGGGGGGTGGGGGGGGGGGGCATCAAATAGACTCTTTCTCACTTTACATGGCAGGAAATATTTCAAAATCTAGGGGTGTCACAGCATGTTTTGAAAATCTATGTAGAAAATGGTTGAACTTTCTGCAAACAGTGAGGGCCTTGATCACCCTGCATTTATCAGATGCAGCATTATGCGCGTCTGATCTGGACCTGCACTGTTTGCCATTGGCCTGATTTAGTGTTTCCCACATAAAATCTTTAAGTTCAAATTCTTTCAAATTTTAAAGGAATTACATTTAAACTTAATCAGTCCATCTACAAACTAGTTCCAAACGGAACGTTAATTATCCTGAGCCTTAAAGGGAATGGGAACACTTTCAGGGGAGGCGACTCCTGCAAAAGTATTTTTGTCTCCCATGCCATTAAATTTCAACTCTTAAAGGAAAGAATTTGCTCCTGAGGAGCAAATTCTTTCCTATAAGAGCTGACCCCTTTTTTCGTGGGAAAAGAGCTTATGGAAAAGTGAACAGGAAGTTCCGAAAGTTGTCTCCCTTTGAAAAATGGCGGAAAAATCTGCCAGGTGTTCCCATTCCCCTTAAAACTTTCTATTCTGTAGACTGAAACATGTGCCAACACAAAAAGAATAGATCCAGATGAGGTGGCTATCAATGAGTCATCTCATCTGGATCTACACTGTTTGACAGTCTATTAATAATCTTGACTAAACCCCTACTGCCAACACAGGACATGCACAAGTTCGAAGATGGAAGAGTCTGTTTCAGAAACTTCAGGGTCCAGTTGTTCAAAGCATCGTTAGCTTGACGAGCTTTTTAGTGGTCAAACTTTTAACTACTCTAGCAAATACAATATCTAAAATTTTGGTATTTTTGCTGACAAAATGTGAGCAGCTTTTGCATCTCATTTTTTTTTTTTTCAGCAAAAATATTAGCCATACTAAATACAAAGTTTTAAGGATACATTAACTAATGGCGTTGTTTGTTTTGAACAACTTGCTCCAGCAGTTCTCATACAAGTAGTAATTTATTTCTTCACAACAGTCCTATGTTTGATAATGGGCATAACTGAATCAAATATTTTTGAAAACATATTATATGCACATTGATTCCAAACAGTGTGCTATATATCACGAGCCTCGCTCAAGCCATTCTATGGATATTTTGTTCATAAGGTCCCATTACAATGTAAAAGTTATAAATGGGGCATAACTCTGCCAATACAGGTCCTACAAGAATAAACAAGAGGGCCATGATGGCCCTGGATCGCTCACCAGATCCATAGAGTAACAAGTGGGCCCCGGGGAGGGCCATTATTGACCCTAGGGTTATAATGTTGAGGGAGGTCTAAAAAGCACAGGCACTTGGCCCGTTGATTTGTCCTACAAAAAATGTCATGAGTAAAAAAAAAAAAAAAGATTTTTTTCATACTGGTATAGAAAGCTAGACAAGGTTCACAACAAACCAGCACCATTTTCTCGGTACAGATTAAATGACAATTGGCATAGGCACATTTTTTGACACAGGAAGGTATATTTTGTATGAAGTTCAACCTATGGCATGCAGAATTTCAACAAAATAATGCAGAACACATGGATCAAGCCCCATTGTGATCTACACGTCAAATTACCCCGGGTAGACTTTAGTAGGACAACTAACTGTCACACCAACTTCATGGTTTTTCACTGTTTCCCTGCAATTTCCTGTTGAAATCCGATAATGTCAGCACAAAAGCCAACACACCTAGGAATATCAATGAATATGCTCTCACCTAATGCAAAAGTTTTCACCAGTTAACCATTATTACCAGCAATTTTCGCCTTTTTTGTGTGCTAGCAGGCATTTCTTGTTGCAATGTTGTTTTCATTCTATATCTTGAAGCTGATGTAATCCGAGCACTGATTGGTCGAAATCGTTGGAGTTCCCAAATTTTGACCAATCAGCTCACAGATTACATCATCTTCAAGATACAGAATGAAAACAATTTTCCAATGAGAAATGCCTGCTCGCATGAAAAAAGGTGAAAATTGCTGGTAATAACGGTTATCTGGAGAAAACTTTTGCATAAGGTGAGAGCATCTTCATTGATATTTATAAAAATGTTGGCTTTTGTGCTGACATTATCGAATTTCCGCAGGAAATCGCAGGGAAACAGTGAAAAACCATTGAGTGGGTGTGACAGTTAGTTGTCCTACTAAGGTTTATCCGGGGTAATTTGACGTTTAGACTACGATGTGGCTTGAACCAGGAGTTCTGCATTATTTTGATGAAATTCTGCATGTCTTAGGTTGAAGTTCATACAAAATGTACCTTCCTATGTCAAGAAATATGCCTGTGTCAATTGTCATTTTATATGTACCGAGAAAATGGCACTGGTTTGTTGAGAACCTTGTCTAGCTTTCTATACCAGTATAAAAAAAATCTTTTTTTTTTTTTTTTTTTTTTACTCATGACATTTTTTTTTTTCGGACAAATCAACGGGCCAAGTGCCTGTGCTAAAAAGGTGAAGCTTCAAACCAAATATCAACAAAGGCAATAATTTGAATAATCTTGGCAAAGGTTCACTAGATGAAGGTACATACCAAATATCAAAGACCTGAGCCTTGCGGTTTAAGAGAAGAAGATTTTTTTAAAGATATTCCCTACATAAGCCTATGTAAAACCAAATGGCCCCGGGGCGGGAGCATTTTTGGCCTCAGGGCTATAATTTAAACAATCTTGATAAAGGTTCACTAGATGAAGCTTCACACCAAATATCAAAGACCTGGGCCTTGCTTTTCAGAGAAGAAGATTTTCAAAGATTATCTCTATATAAGTCTATGTAAAACCAAAGGGCCCCGGGGTGGGGTCATTTGTGGCCCGAGGGCTATAATTTGTTCCATCTTGGTAGAGGTCCACTAGATGAAGCTCCATACAAAATATCAAAGACATGGCCTTGCAGTTTCAGAGAAGAAGATTTTTAAAGATTTCCCTATATAAGTCTATGTAAAACCAAAGGGTCTCGGGGCGGGGGCATTTTTGGCCCCAGGGCTATAATCTGAACAATCAAATATCAAAGAACTAGGTGGTTTCAGAGAAGAAGATTTTTCAAGATTTTCCCTATATAAATCTATGTAAAACCAAAGGGCCCCAGGGCGGGGGCATTTTTGGCCCCAGCACTATAATTTGAACCATCTTGGTAGGGGTCCACTAGATGAAGCCTCATACCAAATATCTAAGAATTTGGACCTTGCAGTTTCAGAAGAAGATTTTTTAAAGATTTTCCCTACATAAGCCTATGTGAAACCAAAGGGCCCTGGGTCGGGGGCATTTTTGGCCCCAGCACTATAATTTGAACAATTTGGTAGGGGTCCACTAGATGAAGCTTCATACCAAATAGTAACAAAGACCTGGGCCTTGCGGCTTCAGAGAAGATTTTTAAAGATTTTCCCTATATAAGCCCATGTTAAACAAAAGGGCCCCATGGCAGGGGCATTTTTGGCCCCAGCACTGTAATTTGAACAATCTTGGTAGGGGTCCACTAGATGAAGCTTCATACCAAATATCAAAGACCTGGGCCTTGCGGTTTCAGAGAAGATTTTTAAAGATTTTCCCTATATAAGCCCATGTTAAACAAAAGGGCCCCATGGCAGGGGCATTTTTGGCCCCAGCACTGTAATTTGAACAATCTTGGTAGGGGTCCACTAGATGAAGCTTCATACCAAATATCAAAGACCTGGGCCTTGCGGTTTCAGAGAAGAAGATTTTTTAAGTTTTTGGTGAAAAAAATCTATTTTTGGCTCCTGTGACCTATATGTGCAATGGACTGGAACCATTTTAACAACTTTGAAAGAAGACCACCTAAGAATCATTCCTGTGAAGTTTGGTCAAAATCTGATCAGTGGTTTAGGAGGAGATGTCGTTTGAAGAAATTGTTTACGCACGGATGACAGACAAAAAGTGATCCTAATATAAAACACAAGAGGGCCATGATGGCCCTGGATCGCTCACCTGATCCATAGAGTAACAAGTGGGCCCCAGGGAGGGCCATTATTGACCCCAGGGCTATAATGTGCATAATGTTGTGGGAGGTCTAAAAAGGTGAAGCTTCATACCAAATATCAACAAATGCTATAATTTGAACAATCTTGGCAAAGGTCCACTAGATGGAGCTACAAACCAAATATCAAAGACCTGGGCCTTGGGGTTTCAGAGAAGAAGATTTTTTAAAGATATTTCCTACATAAGCCTATGTAAAACCAAATGGCCCTGGGGTGGGGGCATTTTTGGCCTCAGGGCTATAATTTAAACAATCTTGATAGAGGTCCACTAGATGAAGCTTCACAGCAAATATCAAAGACCTGGGCCTTACTGTTTCAGAGAAGAAGATTTTCAAAGATTATCTCTATATAAGTCTATGAAAAACGAAAGGGCCCCAGGGTGGGGGCATTCGTGGCCCGGGGGCTATAATGTGAACAATCTTGGTAGAGGTCCACTAGATGAAGCTCCATACCAAATATCAAAGACTTGGGCCTTGCAGTTTCGGAGAAGAAGATTTTTAAAGATTTCCCTATATAAGACTATGTAAAACCACTTAATGGGCGGTGGCATTTTTGGCCCCAGGGCTATAATTTGAACAATCTTGATAGAAGGCCACCAGATGAAATTTCACATCAAATATCAAAGACCTAGGCCTTGTGGTTTCACAGAAGAAGATTTTAAAGATTTTCCTTATATAAGTCTATGTAAAACCAAAGGGCCCCGAGACGGGGGCATTTTTGGTCTCAGGGCTATAATGTGAACAATCTTGGTAGAGGTCCACTAAATGAAGCTTCATACCAAATATCAAAGACCTAGGCCTTGTGGTTTCAGAAGAAGATTTCTCAAGATTTTCCAGATATAAGACTATTTAAAATCAAAGGGCCCCGGAACGGGGGCATTTTTGGAAACAGCGCTATAAATTGAACAATCTTGGTGGAGGTTTACAAGATTAAGCTTCATACCAAATATCAAAGACCTGAGCCTTGCGGTTTAAGAGAAGAAGATTTTTAAAGATTTTCCCTATATTAGCCCATGTAAAACCAAAGGGCCCCGGGCGGTGGCATTTTTGGCCCCAGCATTATAATTTGAACAATCTTGGTAGGGGTCCACTAGATGAAGCTTTATACCAAATAGCAAAGACCTGGGCCTTGCGGTTTAAGAGAAGAAGATTTTTAAGATTTTCCGTATATAAGCCCATGTAAAACCAAAGGGCCCCGGGCCGTGGCATTTTTGGCCCCAGGATTATAATTTGAACAATCTTGGTAGGGGTCCACTAGATGAAGCTTCATACTAAATATCAAAGACCAGGGCCTTGCGGTTTCAGAGAAGAAGATTTTAAAAGATTTTACGTATATAAGCCCATGTAAAACCAAAGGCCCCAGCACTATAATTTGAACAATCTTGGTAGGGGTCCACTAGATATCAAAGACCTGGGCCTTGCGTTTTCAGAGAAGAAGATTTTTAAAGATTCTCTGTATATATGTCCATGTAAAACCAAAGGGCCCCGGGGCGGGGGCATTTTTGGCCCCATCACTATAATTTGAACAATCTTGCTAGGGGTCCACTAGCTGAAGTTTCATACCAAATATCAAAGACCTTGGCCTTGCTGTTTCAGAGAAAAAGATTTTTAAAGATTTTCACTATATAAGCCCATGTAAAACCAAAAGGCCCAGGGGCGGGGGCATTTTTGGCCCCAGCACTATAATTTGAACAATCTTGGTAGGGGTCCACTAGATGAAGCTTCATACCAAATATCAAAGATCTGGGCATTGCCGTTTCAGAGAAGAAGATTTTAAAGATTTTCCGTAAATAAGCCCATGTAAAACCAAAGGGCCCTGGGGCGGGGGCATTTTTTGCCCGAGCACTATAATTTGAACAATCTTGGTAGGGGTCCTTCAGATGAAGCTTCATACCAAATATCAAAGACCAGTAGGCCTTGTGGTTTCAGAGAAGAAGATTTTTAAAGATTTTCCATATATAAGTCTATGTAAAACCAAGGGCCCCAGAGCAGGGTCATTTTTCGCCCCAGCACTATAATTTGAACAATCTTGGAAGGGGTCCACTAGATGAAACTTCATACCAAATATCAAAGTCCTGGGCCTTGCGCTTTCAGAGAAGAAGATTTTAAAAGATTTTCCCTATATAAGCCCATGTAAAATCAAAGGTCCCCGGGGCGGGGGCATTTTTTGCCCCAGCACTATAATTTGAACAATCTTGGTAGGGGTTCACTAGATGAAGCTTCATACCAAATATCAAAGACATGGGCCTTGTAGTTTCAGAGAAGAAGATTATTTGAGTTTTCTGTGAAAAAAATCTATTTTTGGCTCCTGTAACCTAGATGTGCAACGGACCGGAACCATTTGAACAACTTTGAAAGGGGTCCACCTAAGGATCATTCCTGTGAAGTTTGGTCAAATTCCGATCAGTGGTTTAGGAGGAGATGTCGTTTGAAGAAATTGTTTACGCACGGATGACAGACAAAAAGTGATCCTAATATAAAACACAAGAGGGCCATGATGGCCCTGGATCGCTCACCTGATCCATAGAGTAACAAGTGGGCCCCGGGGAGGGCCATTATTGACCCCAAGGTCATAATGTGCATAATGTTGAGGGAGGTCTAAAAAGGTGAAGCTTCATACAAAATATCAACAAAGGCTATAACTGTCCACAAGATGAAGCTCCATACCAAATATCAAAGACATGGGCCTTGCAGTTTCAGTGAAGAAGATTTTTAAAGATTTTAATACATAAGTCTATGTAAAAGCAAAGGGTCTCCGGGCTGGGGCATTTTTGGCCCCAGGGCTATAATATGAACAATCTTGAGGTCCACTAGATGAAATTTCACACCAAATATCAAAGACCTAGGCCTTGTGGTTTCACAGAAGAAGATTTTTTCAGATTTTGTCTAATAAGTCTATGTAAAACCAAAGGGCCCGGAGGCGGGGGCATTTTTGGCCTCAGGGCTGTAATTTGAACAATCTGAGTGGAGGTCCACTAGCCGAAGCTTCATACCAAATATCAAAGACCTAGGCCTTGTGGTTTCAGAGAAGAAGACTTTTCAGGATTTTCCCTATGTAAGCCCATGTAAAACCAAAGGGCCCCGGGGCGGGGCATTTTTGGCCCCAGCACTATAATTTGAACAATCTTGGTAGGGGTCCACTAGATGAAGTTTCAGACCAAAAATCAAAGACCTGGGCCTTGTGGTTTCAGAGAAGAAGATTTTTGAATATTTTCCTATATAAGCCCATGTAAAACCAAAGGGCCCCGGGGCAGGGGCATTTTTGGCCCAAACACTATAATTTGAACAATCTTGGTAGGGGTCTTCTAGATGAAGCTTCATACCAAATATCAAAGACCTGGGCCTTGTGGTTTCAGAGAAGAAGATTTGTGTAGTTTTCAGTGAAAAAATCTATTTTTAGCTCCTGTGACCTATATGTGCAACGGACCGGAACCATTTGAACAACTTTGAAAGGGGACCACCTAAGGATCATTCCTGTGAAGTTTGGTCAATATCCGATCAGTGGTTTAGGAGGAGATGTCGTTTGAAGAAATTGTTTACGCACGGATGACAGACAAAAAGTGATCCTAATATAAAACACAAGAGGACCATGATGGCCCTGGATCGCTCACCTGATCCATAGAGTAACAAGTGGGCCCCGGGGAGGGCCATTATTGACCCCAGGGTTATAATGTGCATAATGTTGAGGGAGGTCTAAAAAGGTGAAGCTTCATACCAAATATCAACAAAAGACTATAATTTGAACAATGTTGGCAAAGGTCCACTAGATGAAGCTACACAACAAATATCAAAGACCTGGGCCTTGTTGTTTCAGAGAAGAAGATTTTCAAAGATTATCTCTTTTATAAGTCTATGTAAAACCAAAGGGCCCTGGGGCGGGGGCATTGTGGCCCCAGGGCTATTATTTGAACAATCTTGGTAGAGGTCCACTAGCTGAAGCTTCATACCAAATGTCAAAGACCTAGGCCTTGTGGTTTCAGAGAAGATTTTTCAAGATTTTCCCTATATAAGTCTACAAAAAACCAAAGGGCCCAGGAGCGGGGGCAATTTTGGCCTCAGGGCTATAATTTGAACAATCTTGATAGAGGTCCACAAGATGAAACTTCATACCAAATATCAAAGACCTGAGCCTTGCGGTTTCAGAGAAGAAGATTTTTAAAGATTTTCCCTATATAAGCCTATGTAAAACCAAAGGGCCCCGGGGCGGGGGCATTTTTGGCCCCAGCACTATAATTTGAACAGTCTTGGTAGGGGTCCACTAGATGAAGCTTCATACCAAATAGCAAAGACCTGGGCCCATCAGTTTCAGAGAAGAAGATTTTTTAAAGATTTTCTCAATATAAGCCCATGTAAAACCAAAGGGCCCTGGGGCGGGGGCATTTTTGGCCCCAGCACTATAATTTGAACAATCTTGGTAGGGGTCCACTAGATGAAGCTTCATACCAAATATCAAAGACCTGGGCCTTGTGGTTTCAGAGAAGAAGATTTTTAAAGATTTTCCCTATATAAGCCCATGTAAAACCAAAGGGCCCCGGGGCGGGGGCATCTTTAGCCCCAGCACTATAATTTGAACAATCTTGGTAGGGGTCCACTAGATGAAGCTTCATATCAAATATGAAAGACCTGGGCCATGCGGTTTCAGAGAAGAAGATTTTTAAAGATTTTCCCTATATAAGCCCAAACGAAAGGGCCCCCGAGCGGGGGCATTTTTGGCCCCAGCATTATAATTTTAACAATCTTGGTAGGGGTCCACTAGATGAAGCTTCATACCAAATATCAAAGACCTGGGCCTTGTGGTTTCAGAGAAGAAGATTTTTAAAGATTTTCCCTATATAAGCCCATGTAAAACCAAAGGGCCCCGGGGCGGGGGCATTTTTGGCCCCAGCACTATAATTTGAACAATCTTGGTAGGGGTCCACTAGATGAAGCTTCATACCAAATATGAAAGACCTGGGCCTTGCGGTTTCAGAGAAGAAGATTTTTTAAGTTTTCGGTGAAAAAAATCTATTTTTGGCTCCTGTGACCTAGGTATGCAATGGACCGGAACCATTTGAACAACTTTGAAAGGGGACCACCTAAGGATCATTCCTGTGAAGTTTGGTCAAAATCCGATCAGTGGTTTAGGAGGAGATGTCGTTTGAATAAATTGTTTACGCACGGACGGACGCACGGACGCACGCACGCACGGACGCACGCACGACGGACGACGGACAAAAAGTGATCCCAAAAGCTCACCTCGTCACTACGTGACGGTGAGCTAACAAGAGGGCCATGATGGCCCTGGATCGCTCACCTGATCCATAGTGTAACAAGTGGGCCCCAGAGAGGGCCATTATTGGCCCCAGGGCTTTAATGTGCATAATGTTGAGGAGGTCTTAAAGGTGAAGCTTCATACCAAACATCAACAAAGGCTATAATTTGAACAATCTTGGCAAAGGTCCACTAGATGAAGCTACACATCAAATATCAAAGACCTGGGCCTTGTAGTTTCAGAGAAGAAGATTTTTTTTAAAGATATTCCCTACATAAGCCTATGTAAAACCAAATGGCCCCGGGGCTATATAAATCTATGTAAAACCAAAGGGCCCCGGGGTGGGGGCATTTGTGGCCCCAGTGCTATAATTTGAAAAATCTTGGTAGAGGTCCACTAGATAAAGATCCATACTAAATATCAAAGGCCTTGGCCTTGCAGTTTCAGAGAAGAATTTTGAAGATTTCCCTATATAAGTCTATGTAAAACCAAAGGGCCCCAGAGTGGGGACATTTTTGGTATCAGAGCTATAATTTGAATAATCTTGATAGAGATCCACTAGATGCAGCTTCATACCAAATATCAAAGACCCAGGCCTTGTGGTTTCAGAGAAGAAAATTTTTAAAGATTTTCCCTATATTAGTCTATGTAAAACCATAGGGCCCCTGAGCGGGGGCATTTTTGGCCCAAGGGCTATAATTTGAACAATCTTGGTAGAGGTCCCTTAGATGAAGCTTCATTCTAAATATCAAAGTCCTGGGCCTTGCGGTTTCAGAGAAGAAGATTTTTAAAGATTTTCCATATATAAGCCTATGTAAAACCAAAGGGCCCCGGGACAGGGGAATTTTTTGCCCCAGCACTATAATTTGAACAATCTTGGTAGGGGTCCACTAGATGAAGCTTCATACCAAATATCAAAGACCTGGGCCTTGTGGTTTCAAAGAAGAAGATTTTTAAATATTTTCCATATATAAGCCAATGTAAAACCAAAGGGCCCCGGGGCGGGGGCATTTTTGGCCCCAGCACTATAATTTGAACAATCTTGGTAGGGGTCCACTAGATGAAGCTTCATACCAAATATCAAAGACCTGGGCCTTGTGGTTTAAGAGAAGAAAATTTTTAAAGATTTTCCCTAAATAAGCCTATGTAAAACCAAAGGGCCCCGTGGCGGGGGCATTTTTTGTCCCAGCACTATAATTTGAACAATCTTGGTAGGGGTCCACTAGATGAAGCTTCATACCAAATATCAAAGTCCTGGGCCTTGTGGTTTCAAAGAAGAAGATTTTTAAAGATTTTCCATATATAAGGCTATGTAAAACCAAAGGGCCCCGGGGCGGGGGCATTTTTGGCCCCAGCACTATAATTTGAACAATCTTGGTAGGGGTCCACTAGATGAAGCTTCATACCAAATATCAAAGACCTGGGCCTTGTGGTTTCAGAGAAGAAAATTTTTAAAGATTTTCCCTATATAAGCCTATGTAAAACCAAAGGGCCCCGTGGCGGGGGCATTTTTTGTCCCAGCACTATAATTTGAACGATCTTGGTAGGGGTCCACTAGATGAAGCTTCATACCAAATATCAAAGACCTGGGCCTTGTGGTTTCAAAGAAGAATATTTTTAAAGATTTTCCATATATAAGCCAATGTAAAACCAAAGGGCCCCGGGCTGGGGGCATTTTTGGCCCCAGCACTATAATTTGAACAATCTTGGTAGGGGTCCACTAGATGAATCTTCATACCAAATATCAAAGACCTGGGCCTTGTGGTTTAAGAGAAGAAACTTTTTAAAGATTTCCCTATATAAGCCTATGTAAAACCAAAGGGCCCCGTGGCGGGGGCATTTTTTGTCCCAGCACTATAATTTGAACAATCTTGGTAGGGGTCCACTAGATGAAGCTTCATACCAAATATCAAAGTCCTGGGCCTTGTGGTTTCAAAGAAAAAAATTTTTAAAGATTTTCCATATATAAGCCTATGTAAAACCAAAGGGCCCCGGGGCGGGGGCATTTTTGGCCCCAGCACTATAATTTGAACAATCTTGGTAGGGGTCCACTAGATGAAGCTTCATACCAAATATCAAAGACCTGGGCCTTGTGGTTTCAGAGAAGAAAATTTTTAAAGATTTTCCCTATATAAGCCTATGTAAAACCAAAGGGCCCCGTGGCGGGGGCATTTTTTGTCCCAGCACTATAATTTGAACAATCTTGGTAGGGGTCCACTAGATGATGCTTCATACCAAATATCAAAGTCCTGGGCCTTGTGGTTTCAGAGAAGAAGATTTTTTGAGATTTTCCCTATATAAGCCTATGTAAAACCAAAGGGCCCCGGGGCGTGGGCATTTTTGGCCCCACCACTATAATTTGAACAATCTTGGTAGGGGTCCACTAGATGAAGCTTCATACCAAATATCAAAGACCTGGGCCTTGTGGTTTCAGAGAAGAAGATTTTTTAAGTTTTTGGTGAAAAAAATCTATTTTTGGCTCCTGTGACCTAGATGTGCAACGGACCGGAACCATTTGAACAACTTTGAAAGGGGCCCACCTAAGGATCATTCCTGTGAAGTTTGGTCAAAATCCGATCAGTGGTTAAGGAGGAGATGTCGTTTAAAGAAATTGTTTACGCACGCACGCACGCACGGATGCATGCACGCACGGACGCACGCACGCACGCACGACGGACGACGGACAAAAAGTGATCCCAAAAGCTCACCTCGTCACTACGTGACGGTGAGCTAACAAGAGGGCCATGATGGCCCTGGACCGCTCACCTGATCCATTGAGTAACAAGTGGGCCCCGGGGAGGGCCATTATTGACCCCAGGGTTATAATGTGCATAATGTTGAGGGAGGTCTAAAAAGGTGAAGCTTCATACCTAATATCAACTAAGGCTATAATTTGAACAATCTTGGCAAAGGTCCACTAGATGAAGCTACACACCAAATATCAAAGACCTGGGCCTTGCGGTTTCAGAGAAGAAGATATTCCCTACATAAGCCTATGTAAAACCAAATGGCCCTGAGGCGGGGGCATTTTTGGCCTCGGGGCTATAATTTAAAAAATCTTGATAGAGATCCACTAGATGAAGCTTCACACCAAATATCAAAGACCTGGGCCTTGCTGTTTCAGAGAAGAAGATTTTCAAAGATTATCTCTATATAAGTCTATGTAAAACCAAAGGGTCCCGGAGCAGGGGCATTTGTGGCCCAAGGGCTATAATTTGAACAATCTTGGTAGAGGTCCACTAGTTGAAGCTCCATACCAAATATCAAAGACATGGGCCTTGCAGTTTCAGAGAAGAAGATTTTTAAAGATTTTCCCTATATATGTCTATGTAAAACCAAAGGGCCATGAGGCGGAGGCATTTTAGGTCTCAGGGCTATAATTTGAACAATCTTGGTAGAGGTCCACTAGCTGAAGCTTCAAACCAAATATCAAAGACCTAGGCCTTGCAGTTTCAGACAAGAAGATTTTTTTCAAGATTTTCCATATATAAGTCTATGCAAAACCAAAGGGTCCCGAAGCGATGCATTTTGGCCCCAGCACCAGCACTATAATTTTAACAATCTTGGTAGAGGTCCACAACATGAAGCTACATACCAAATATCAAACACCTGGGCCTTGCAGTTTCAGACAAGAAGATTTTAAAAGATTTTCCCTATATAAGCCTATGTAAACCCAAAGGGCCCCGGGGCGGGGGCATTTTGGGCCCCAGCACTATAATTTGAAAATCTTCGTAGGGGTCCAATAGATTAAGCTTCATACCAAATAGCAAAGACCTGGGCCTTGCAGATTCGGAGAAGAAGATTTTTAAAGATTTTCCCTATATAAGCCTATGTAAAATGATATTTTTAATGTAAAATTAATTTTAATTAATAATATACCTACCCATCACTACAATTATAGCCTTTTCACCAGACGCAGGTCTGGGACAGTCTGACACAAAAAAAATCTAGCCAGAAATGCCACCGGCATGTCCCTTTTCCCGTGACCTCCCCAGCGTCGAGTCCTGATTGGTCGCTGATGTCACATGACCTATCAGACCAATAGGCAGACGATACAGGTCACGTGACCGATTTTCGCGCCGAGAAGATCATTATTTCTTTCAGGAAAACAAATATTTCAGGCGGGGCTGGGAGGCGGGACATACCATTGTAGTGATGGGTAGGTATATTATTAATTAAAATTAATTTTACATTAAAAATATCATTTTAATATCAAATATAACTACCCATCACTACAATTATAGCCTGAATTCAAAGCAAGTGGAGGGTTGGATGAAAAATAAAGTTATACATACCTAACTCCTCCAACCTTGGTTGTTTATACCCCTTTTAAAACCATCCAATGATGGTAAAGTAAGAGAGTATCCACCATGACTGCAAGGGATCCAAATCCAAAATTCACAAGTGGAGAAGATAAATGGACAGGAACCGGAGTCAAAATAGAAGGTTCATACCTATTCAAACAGGCTAACAAACAACCAAGGAAAATAAAATCCCAAAATAAGTGCTGCTCATAATAGATTGAGAAGCTACTAAACTACCCAAGGAATGAGTACCACTACGAATGGGAACCAAGCACCTTAGGTGAAGGGATGAAAAGTAGCGTTGGAACATCCATTACGCAGTAAGAAAAAACATTCTGAAGAAAAAAAACGGAGTTCCAATATGCCCAAAATGTAGAAGGTTCTAACCTCATACTGTATTCTGAATGATAATAGGGCAGAAGTGAAATTAGCATATACTGGTAGAAGCTTTATCACTTTACAAATCCACTTTGCAATCAAGGATGGTTAGAAATATATCCAAAACCCCTTGATTGAAAAGAAAAAATTCTCATGATAATCTCGAAACATTTTAAACATTCTAATGTATACAAAAAATTCACATTAGCCTACGATCCACGAATCCTGGAAATGACAGGACAAATAATAGTTTCAGACAAGGTTATTTATAGCCTGAAACAAAAATAGGTTGAATGAGAAGAGAAAAAGAAGTCATTGTTCTTCTCATACCTGAAAACAACCCTCTGTAATTGGCAAAGCATGACTATAACTTCTACGAACTGAAGCAAATGTCAAATGAAATACAGCTTGCCTATCAAATGAATAAAAGAAGCTGAATTCACCGGATAGTAAGGTGGTTTAGAAAAGACCACAATACTCATGCAAGATTCCATTTGGATACAAAGTCCTGGAAACCTGTCGGCATAGTGAAAAAACCCCTTTAATAAGCTGGTGATGGTAGGGTTTAATGAAAAAGTGTGAAGCCGACTAAAATTTTAACATGTTCGAGATTACTGATCTGTACCCTTCTCTTAGATGAAATAGAAATTGAAGGGTAGAGAACAGACAGAAAAAGAAATCCGGTAAAAAACCTCCCTAGAGGAATTGTCTGGATTTATTTCCCTTTTTCTACACCAACTAGAAATTATCTTCCATCTTCCAGAGTAAAACTTGAGAGTGGAGATCTTTCTATATTTGAAGATACACTCGGCAGAGAAACCAGAAAAGTGTCTACCTCTGGTTTGATTCCTGACAACATCTGGATGTGTAAGTAAAGCATTTCTGGATTGAAATGGAATGCTTGACCCACACCTTTTAGATATTTGATCTGGAACTACTGGAAGACGGGTTGCAAGTCTTGAGACTAGGCTCAGACTGACTAAAAAACCAAGATCTCTGAGGCCATAGGAGGCGTAATCAGAATGGCTCGGCTTTTGGACGCTTGAATTTTTTACCTAGAACTAGAGGAATTCAGTTGAATGGTGTAAACGCATATGTAAAAGATTCCCCCAATCTAGAGATATTAAATCAACTGCATGTTCCAGGTGATCTGAAACTTGAAACACAAAGGAAGTTGATTGGAGAACCGAGTTGTTTGGACATTTGATCAAAAAAGGCCCAATAAAGGTTCTCTCCATTTGAGAAAACGCCCAGTAGAGAACGGATGGTGAACTGGTCTATAGGGGCGATCTCAATGACATAATCTGCCTGGAGGTGTCCGACAAGGATAGACACACCTTCCTGAAGACACCAAGTTATAATCTTCCATGTAAAAGCCAACAGGGAAGAGTAATGATCTCACTCCCTGATAAGTAGAAAAAACTACACTATTCATTTGTCTGGAGTAACAATAATGAAGGTGTTCCTCAGTTTGGAGCTATGAAGAACTGATAAACCAAGGAAATTTGTCTGAAGTTTCAGAATGTTTATACACATATACATATATACATACATATACGCATACACAAGACACACACATATATATATATAGCCCCGCCTAATATAGGCCCCACGTTTCCTGAACAACTAATCCCTGAGGTTCAAAGTGGGAAACCAACCTGAAAGGCTGGCATGCGAACAAACAAATAGGGAATAGTCTCTAAAAGAGGAGACCCCATTTGATACTGAGGGATTCATAAATCGTAGAGAGCAATCTTGATAATGGAATTTATTGCTCCTATAGACCGTATGGTATTTCCAGTGATAATATTAGCAAAAAAAACTGGAAAGGTCTAAGATGAGATTGTCCAGGGAAAACTGGATCCAATTACTAAGTTCTAAAAAGGGGAAACAAACCCCTGACATAAATCGAAAGTTTTTCGGGGCGTGAAAAAATTTGGAGAAGTATCTTTGAGGTAGAGTCAATTTCAACTTCTCGATAAAGTGTATGAAATCTAAATTCACAATAACCTGTACACGTTAGGACAAGGTATGATAAACAGTATCTGTAAAAATGATGACAAAACCCATCATCGGAACACTACACGAGATTGGGGCCTAATTCTATGATGAGAGCTGCTTAATTAATTTCCATTAAGTTGGTGAACAGGGAAAAACATTGATCCGTTGACAAATCCAACAAAGGAAAGGCAACGGACTGATACACAAAAATTCCATCCAAGGTGAAACAAAGGTATTTGCGTAATGACCTATGGATGGAGATGTGAAGGCTAGCGACCTTTAAAACTACGAAAATCGTCCACGAATTTGGGAAATTTGACCTGACTAATCGAGGACGAAGTTTCCATATTGAGACGATCGACTCGCATCATCTTGTTAAGTGTGAGAAGTCGATGATGAGTCGATTTTCCCATTTTCTTCTTTTCTTTTCATTGATCCGTTGACAAATCCAACAAAGGAAAGGCAACGGACTGATACACAAAATTCCATCCAAGGTGAAACGAAGGAATTTGCGTAATGACCTATGGATGGAGATGTGAAGGTAAGCGTCCTTTAAAACTACGGAAATCGTCCCCGAATTTGGGAGAATTGACCTGACTAATCGAGGACGAAGTTTCCATTTTGACATGATCGACTTGCATCATCTGTGTTAAGTGTGAGAAGTCGATGATGAGTCGATTTTCCCATTTTCTTCTCGACCAGAAAGATCCGCCTGTAGAAGCCTGGGGAAAGGAGAAATTTTTCTACTTACACGGCTTTCTTTTGGAGAAGAACCCTTCCTCTTCCAATAAAAAGATTTCTTTTCTTGATACTATTTACCAGAAATAGTATTCGCATGTGAGAAAGAGAAAGGATTCCTAACGAACTCAATCCAGTAACCCTTTCTCAAAACTCATAAAACTCAAAGTATATTTAATAAAAGAAGCCAAGGCTTGATAGAACTGAAAAAGCTCGGCTCCTACTGGGAGAAGATGAAGAGGAGGGGAAGGAAGAAAGTCATTTGTTAGACTTGTGTCTTCCTCTATTGGGAGATTTCGTTCCAGTCCGACCTCTGGAACGAAAGGACCGTGTACCCTGATCTGAGAATGATCTATTAGTAGACGAGGACTGATTGAGATCTTCTAGTCGAGGGTGATAAGCACTTAAAAGTCATCGGAAGTAGTCGAAGAGCGTCTCTTGGTTGCGGTACCTGTACTTGATACGCTCTCCGAAGACTTCAAAAAAGACGAGTGCCCACGGTCTTGAAGCTTGATTCTGAAAACATTGGGAAGACATGGTCCGCTTATAGTTTTAGAATCAAGAGGCGCTGAGGCTCTAAGTTTTCATTTACTATGCTCAGTTAAAAACTGAACCAGTTATCAAGAGCAGAGTTGCGCCAAACATGCAACATGGTGGTAGACAGCCATGGCATGTGAAAAAATGACCGGGAAATAAACAAAAGCATTAGAATAGCAGCTATATGGTCGGAATGCTCTTGTTTGAAGGCAAAGTGGGTAGAATTAGAATACCAGTCATAATGAGAACCCACTTAATAATAGTCCTGGTAAGAAGCTCCAATGTTAGAGCGTCGAAACAGGAAGTAATGCCAATTTCCCTGACGTCATATATACAGAGACTGAATCTGGGTCGAATTTTGGAATTTCATAAGAACAAAAAATTGATGTTTTTTGTTGTTAGAACCAATGTTCCAAGTTCTTTTCACGAGTGCCCCCGGTCTTGAAGCTTGATTCTGAAAACGTTGGGAAGACATGGTCCGCTTATAGTTTTAGAATCAATAGGTGATGAGGCTCTAAATATGTCCTTCTCATAATCGCTAATTAGTAAGGACGAAAAAAGACCAACCTCTGAGTATTGATATATCCCCAGAGGATAATTCACTAGGCCCAGATTCAGCTCTAGGGGCAAAACACTCGAGGCTCAATTAAACTTCCCCAGTGTTAGGCCCTTTATTGTGTAACGTGCACTGAACATGCGAAATTGCCGAATCAAAATTGAGCATTCAAGGAGCCGTGCCTAAAACGATCAAGGCCGAATCGACCCAAGGCCGAACCGACCCACCGAAATAGGCCGAATCGATCCAGGTGCAAATTCGGGTCGAAAACGACCCAGGCCGAAACGACTCCGTACCGAAACGTCCCGGATTCACTTGCAATAGTCACGGTATTCCAATAAACGATGCCCAAGTCAGTATGTTTTACAAGGGAAAACAATCCATATAATGATTATGATAACAAAAATTTATCATAATAAGAGGAAAGAAGCATATGACCAAGGTAAACTAAGTACTGAAGGTCCGGAAAGGTTACCCGATAAAAACCGGGATCGGAACCGTACCAAAATTCGTATGTAACATGGATTCGGAAAAAATTTTTGGGCATAGGTTCCCCGCACCCCGGAGTCCCCGCAATTATGAGCAGGGTCTCTACGGGGCGGTCGACGAACCTATCCTAGTCAACCCAGGCCCAAATGGGAGGAGGGGACATAGACTGGCTCATCTTGATTCGGCAAAGGTGACCCACACGAATTGGATGGATTCTGTTTAGAAGATACTATAGAAAGGCCCAAAGGGACCTGAATATTATCCATCTGCATCGTGGGATTTATAAGTGCTAAACGAAGACGGGTCTTGCACATGTTCAAAACTAAATTAATGCTGAGAATTTTTATTCAGCGATACAACGTCTTCCGATACCGGAAGTGGAAGGAACACGCACAAAAACCGTCCTCTTTTCTGGCAATTTAAGTTTCCACAACGCCGACTTCTATTAAAACATTACCAGGAATAATACGAGCGTATACCCTGGCACATAACATGAAAAGAAGTGTGGTGCTTATCAAAAACCAAAAACGGTTGATCACATGATAAACAAAACTTCCAAGTGAAAATTCAAAATGGCGGACAACCACTACACATGTAATGTCGGCAGAAACACGCGAAATAAAGTCTCTAAGAATTTCGGAATAGACAGTAAGCTTACAAAGCCTAAGTACGTTGTGGAAACTCAAGGTAAGTGCAAAATCAAAAAAGAATAAAACACTTATCCGTTTATTCATTCTTCCATGGAATGTAGTTTGACCATCCTATCCCAAGCAAGTCTGAAAAAATAATGATCTTCTCGGCGCGAAAATCGGTCACGTGACCTGTATCGTCTGCCTATTGGTCTGATAGGTCATGTGACATCAGCGACCAATCAGGACTCGACGCTGGGGAGGTCACGGGAAAAGGGACATGCCGGTGGCATTTCTGGCTAGATTTTTTTTGTGTCAGACTGTCCCAGACCTGCGTCTGGTGAAAAGGCTATAATTGTAGTGATGGGTAGTTATATTTGATATTAAAACCAAAGGGCGGGGGCATTTTGGCCCCAGCACTATAATTTGAACAATCTTGGTAGGGGTCCACTAGATGTACCTTCATACTAAATATCAAAGACCTGGGCCTTGCGGTTTTAGAGAAGAAGATTTTTAAAGATTTTCCCTATATTAGCCCATGTAAAACCAAAGGGCTGTTGGGCGGGGGCATTTTGGCCCCAGCACTATAATTTGAACAATCTTGGTTGGGGTCCACTAGATGAAGCTTCATACCAAATATCAAAGACCTGGGCGTGCAGTTTCAGAGAAGAATATTTTTAAAGATTTTCCCCTATATAAGCCCATGTAAAACCAAAGGGCCCCCGGGCGGGGGCATTTTTCGCCCCAGCACTATAATTTGAACAATCTTTGTAGGGGTCCACTAGATGAAGCTTCATACCAAATATCAAAGACCTGGACCTTGCAGTTTCAGAGAAGAAGATTTTTAAAGATTTTCCCTATGTAAGCCCATGTAAAACATAAGGGCCCCGGGGCGGGGCATTTTTCGCCCCAGCACTATAATTTGAACAATCTTGGTAGGGGTCCACTAGATGAAGCTTCATACCAAATATCAAAGCCCTGGGCCTTGCGGTTTCAGAGAAGAAGACTTTTAAAGATTTTCACTATATAAGCCCATGTAAAACCAAAGGGCCCCGGGGCGGGGGCATTTTTCGCCCCAGCATTATAATTTGAACAATCTTGGTAGGGGTCCACTAGATGAAGCTTCATACCAAATATCAAAGACCTGGGCCTTGCAGTTTCAGAGAAGAAGATTTTTAAAGATTTTCCCTATATAAGCCCATGTAAAACCAAAGTGCCCCGGGGCGGGGGCATTTTTCGCCCCAGCACTATAATTTGAACAATCTTGGTAGGGGTCCACTAGATGAAGCTTCATACCAAATATCAAAGACCTGGGCCTTGTGATTTCAGAGAAGAAGATTTTTTAAGTTTTCGGTGAAAAAAATCTATTTTTGGCTCCTGTGACCTATATGTGCAACAGACCGGAACCATTTGAACAACTTTGAAAGGGGACCACCTAAGGATCATGTCTGTGAAGTTTGGTCAAAATCTGATCAGTGGTTTAGGAGGAGATGTCGTTTGAAGAAATTGTTTATGCACGCACGCACGCACGGACGGACGGACGCACGACGGACAAAAAGTGATCCCAAAAGCTCACCTCGTCACTACGTGACGGTGAGCTAAAAACGTGGTTCAGCTCATTTTTATGCTCATTTCATACATAAAATTTTAAGATCCAAGCACAAACCATTCTTTAGTTTCCCCTATTATCTAATGTTGGTCTACATAAATTTGCCCAAGTCACTTTTTGGGAACGCCAGACATAAGACATACATGGGTTACCAGGGTAAAGGTAAATCTTTTTTTTATTTTAATATTTTAACAATGTGACTTAAGAAGCATCCACAGTAGGCAAGTCACCTGCCCTGAAAATCAGGGGTTGTGAGTTTTGATTACTGGCTTAACCAGTCTTATGGGTGCACCTTTAAACCGAAGTCATATCTCAGTATGTCCCAGCAGTTTGGTGGCAAACAAAACAAGAGTATGGGAGATGTCCTTTAAAGAACTTTCTAAGTTTAGCTGTGGTGGTCATTTTGTTCAACTGATCATCAGAACGATTTTAGCTTTATGGGTAGAAAGCCAACTAGGCAACATTCCTGTGCAGTTTGAATTACATTGACCCAAGGGTTTAAGAGTTCACATTTAAAGCAAATGTTTGGTTTTCTATTTTTAGCTCTGGTGGCCATCTTGCTCATTGGTGCAAAACCGTTTTAACAAATTTGGTTAAGGGTTTCTTAAGCAACATTCCTGTGAAGTTTGAATGAAATTGGGCCAAGGGTACAGAATGAGTTGACGTTTGAAGATGTGTCTATTTTTAGCTGTTCATCGGAGTGGAACAATTATAGTTATTTTGGCCCATGGGTATAGGATGAGTTGTCATTTAAAGATTTTTTTATATTTTTAGCTCTGGTGGCCATCTTCTTCACCAGAGCAGAACGTTTTAACCTCTCTTGGTAGAGAGTCTCCTAGGCAACATTCCTGTGAAGTTTGAATCAAATTGGCCCAATGGTTTAGGGGAAGTTCACATTTGAAGCAAATCTACAATGTTTTTTTCTATTTTTAGGCTCTGGTGGCCTTTTTGCTCATCAGAGCGGAACCGTTTTAGCTATATTGGTAGAGGGTCACCTAATCAACATTCCTATGAAGTTTGAATGATTGTTTGAATGATTGTTTGTTTGATTTGAGGTTTAACATCCCCATCAACACTGTATAGGTCATTTTTGGGGTCACCTAAGCAACAATCCTATGAAGTTTGAATGAGTGTTTGTTTGATTTGAGGTTTAATGTCCCCTATAACACTGTATAGGTGATTTTGGAGACGTTGCTTCCCTTTTTCCGTGGGACTTTTACCCGACATTGAGATGAAATGACATCTCAAGCCCTGTCGCCCAATGAAACCAATAGGGTTTATAAGCATGGACGGGCACTGCTTTGCCTGGGCAGGCTTAGATCCTCTAAGCGGTTTACCAGTACTCGTGTGTGGAATCATCATGCAGCCCATTTATTTCTTCAAGCCCTGATGGGCGGAGGCGTAAAGTTTGAATGAAATTGGCCCAAGGATACAAGGAGTTGTTCTTAAAGATTTTTCTATTTTTAGCTCTGGTGGCCATCTTGTTTGATGGAGTGGAACAATTTTTGCTAAATTGATAGGGAGCCACCCAGGCAACATTAATGTGAAATTTGAATAAAACTGGCCCAAGGGTTTATGAGGAGTTCGCATTTAAGGCAAATTGTTGCCGATGCACAACAGAAGATGCACCACCGACATTCACTGATCAAAGTGCTCAGTTGAATTAATAATACACACATACAGACACATGCTCACATATACATGGCACATGAGATGCAGCTCACTACAAAGCTCGTCAAATTAAATTATTTTGACCAGCTTTGTCATTGAGCAGCATCATGTGCCATACTTTATGAGTCTCAAGTTCAACTGTGTATTCTCAGCCTTACAAACAGTTATTGTATAATCTGTATGTATTCAGATAGGCCTGAGCAAATAATGCCGACTGTGTGTGGAATCTCATCAGTGTCTACACTATTTTCCACTCATCCAGCTATTTTTAGACACAACATCAGGTAAATTGTACTTGTTCAAATTTCAGAACAAGTATGGTAAGTAAACTACTGTCCGCATACTTGAGGTAAAAATGGCAATTGGTGCATTAGTACTAAGTTCTTATACGCATCCATTTGTTTGTTTTATTTGATTTGAGGTTTAACATCCCTGTCAACACTTTAAAGGTCATTTTGGAGACGTTGCTTCCAATTTTGTGGGACTTTTATCCGACATTGAGATGAAATGACATGTCAAGCCCTGTCGCCCAATGAAACCAATAGGGTTTATAAGCATGGACGGGCCGACTTGCACCGCTTTGCCTGGGAAGGCTTAGATCCTCTAAGCGGTTTACCAGTACTCGTGTGCGGGTCGGTTTCAGCTCTGCGTGGAAGCATCATGCAGCCCATATATTTCTTCGAGCCCTGATGGGCGAGGGCAGTGAATATACGCATCCATAGCGCCAGAAAAGGAGTAAAAACAGTATAAGGGTAAATCTCTTTATTTCTTGTTAAAACATCTTATTAAAAACATGTTGTGGGTACTTGTTAAAAATCAAGAGATAATTCTCCTTATTTCTTGTTAAAAACATCTTATTAAAACATGTTGTGGGTACTTGTTAAAAATCAAGAGATAATTCTCCTTATTTCTTGTTAAAACATCTTATTAAAAACATGTTGTGGGTACTTGTTAAAAATCAAGAGATAATTCTCCTTATTTCTTGTTAAAACATCTTATTAAAAACATGTTGTGGGTACTTGTTAAAAATCAAGAGATAATTCTCCTTAGTTCTTGTTAAAACATCTTATTAAAAACATGTTGTGGGTACTTGTTAAAAATCAAGAGATAATTCTCCTTATTCCTTGTTAAAACATCTTATTAAAAACATGTTGTGGGTACTTGTTAAAATCAAGAGATAATTCTCCTTATTTCTTGTTAAAACATCTTATTAAAAACATGTTGTGGGTACTTGTTAAAAATCAAGAGATAATTCTCCTTATTTCTTGTTAAAACATCTTATTAAAAACATGTTGTGGGTACTTGTTAAAAATCAAGAGATAATTCTCCTTATTTCTTGTTAAAACATCTTATTAAAAACATGTTGTGGGTACTTGTTAAAAATCAAGAGATAATTCTCCTTATTTCTTGTTAAAACATCTTATTAAAAACATGTTGTGGGTACTTGTTAAAAATTAAGAGATAATTCTCCTTATTTCTTGTTAAAACATCTTATTAAAAACATGTTGTGGGTACTTGTTAAAAATCAAGAGATAATTCTCCTTATTTCTTGTTAAAACATCTTATTAAAAACATGTTGTGGGTACTTGTTAAAAATCAAGAGATAATTCTCCTTATTACTTGTTAAAAATGTATGTTCGGTTCTTGTTAAAAAATCAAGGAATGGTCTCCATAAGGTAATTTTGTACCCACAACATATGATTCAATGGAGAAACAAGAAAAATTAACCCAAAATTATGCTCATTACTCTGCCTTACCTGTGACCAGTTGTTCAAAACTAATGATGTCGGTCATTTAATATGGCAAGTATGTTGATATTTTTGCTGAAAAAATGTGAGCCGCTTTTGCATTTTTTCAGCAGAAATACCACTTACATATTTTACTTACTAGAACAGTTAAAATTTTGATTACTAACAAGCTCATTCAGCCTTTCAGTACCGGAAACCTCAAAACGCGTATTCCGCAAACAGTGCATGCCCAGATCAGATGCAGCAGAATGCGGCATCTGATCAGGGCCTACACTGTTTGCAAAACGTTCAACCATTTTCCAATTAAATTTTGAAGAAAGCACAACCTGACAACCCTACATTTTGAAATGGACTCCTGCCATATATATAAGGAGGAAGATTCCATTTGGTACAAAAAGGGTTAAGCTAACAATGCTTTGAACAACTGGACCCTGGAGCTATTCACCATATTTGCATTATTTGCTGGATCCCAGCTTGCACATTGTCAATAATACAGGTAACCAGACCCCCCTGACCTTGAAAGGTCAGGGAGGTCTGGTTACCTGTTTTCCCAACATTGATAATCCTCAGACTAGGAACCAGCAAATAATGCAAATACAGTAAAACCTGTCTTAGTGGCCACCTCTATAAAGCAACCAACCTTTCTTAAGCAAGCGGGCATTCAGTATCCGAAAAAGGAAAATCCATTAAAATTCACCTGTGTTAAGCAAGCACCTGTCTTAAGCAAGCACTTTTTGAATATCCCATAGGTGCTTGCTTAATACAGGTTTGACTGTAAGGTCACCAGAAAATCCTAATTAATCTTACCTATCAGAATCTTCTTGTGTCAACTGTAGATTGGCCGCTTTTGTTCTGTCTATTATACTTCTATCTTGACCTAAATTGTTCAGAATATCCAGCTGTCTGCTTGTCTCTTTCTTTATATCACCAAAATTGGGCTCAAACTGAAATAAACATGAAATGTCAGGTTAGAAAATATGTTCATTAACTCTTTTTGTACCAAATGGAATCTTCCTCCTTATATATAGCACAAGTCCATTTCAAAATTTAGGGGTGTCAGGTTGTGTTTCTTCAAAATTTATTTTGGAAAATGGCTGATTTTTTAGCAAACAGTGGAGGCCCTGATCAGACGCCGTGTTCTGCGGCGTCTGATCTGGGCCTGCACTGTTTGCCTAATACCCGTTTTGGGGTTTCTGGTATTGAATGGGTTAACCCTCCTCTTGCTGAATATTCAGTTAAGCCACACCCATTCCTGACTTTGAACCCATCAGATTACGTGTTGTAATTTATTCTTACAAATTCATAAATTGAATGTCAAACAGTGTAGATCCTGATCAGATGGCTTCTTTAGAAGCCATCTGATCTGGATCTACACTGTTTCCAAAGATAGGGGTTGTTGTGAACAGCGCGGTAAGAGTTAAAGCTTATCCTAGACCCCCACCCATTGGGGTTTGGAGAAATAAATTGGCCAGCATGATGCTTCCATGCAAAGCTGAAACCGACCGCACACGAGTACAGGTAAAATGCTAATAAAGTCTAAGCCTGCCTATGGCAAAGTAATGCAAGTCGGACTGTCCATGCATATAAACCCTATTAGTTTCATACGACAGCACAGCTTGAGATGTCATTTCATCTCAATGTCGGTTAAGAATCCCACAAAATAGAAAGCAATGTCTCCAAAATGAACTAACTACTGTTAACGGAGATCTTAAACCTCAATGTATTCATTCATAACCCTTATCTTGCTGAACACAAAAACCCCTAACTAACAGTGTAGATCCAGATGTCTTCTGATTGATTGATTGTTTTGTGTTTAAAGGCACATCAACACTTGTGGGTCATTTTGTGTCATCTTCCAGAGAAAGGGAGAAAAGAGGTAGAAGAGATAGTAGGGGAGATGAAATAGAGGGAAAGGGAAACAAGAAGGCCCAGAGGGCCCTGAATCACTCACCTGAGAATCAGTGTCTCTAGTACATTCTTGGCCCAAGGGCTATACTAGGTGAAGCTTCATACCAAATATCGAAGACCTCAGCCTTGTGGTTTCAGAGAATGAGATTTTTAAATATTTTCCCTATATAAGCCTAAGAAAAACCAAAGGGCCCCGGGAATGGGGGCATTTTTGGCCCCAGGGCTATAATTTGAACAATCTTGGAAGAGGTCCACCAGATGAAGCTTCACACCAAATATCAAAGATCTGAGCCTTGCAGTTTCAGAGAAGAAGATTTTTAAAGATTTTTCCCTGTATAAGCCTATGTAAAACCAAAGGCCCCCGGGCAGGGGCATTTTTGGCCCAAGGGCTATAATTTGAACAATCTTGGTAGAGGTCCACTAGGTGAAGTTTCACACCAAATATCAAAGAGCTGGGCCTTGTGGTTTCAGAGAAGAAGATTTTTAAAGATTTTCCCTATATAAGCCTATGTAAAACCAAAGGCCCCCGGGGCGGGGGCATTTCTGGCCCAAGGGCCATAATTTGAACAATCTTTGTAGAGGTCCACTAGATGAAGCTTCATACCAAATATCGAAGACCTGGGCCTTTCAGTTTCAGAGAAGAAGATTTTTAAAGTTTTCATTTTAAAAATCTATTTCTAGCCCTGTGGCCTAGATGTGCAATGGACAGGAACCATTTGAACAACTTTGAAAGGGGACCACCTAAGGATCATTCCTGTGAAGTTTGGTTAAAATCAGATCAGTGGTTTAGGAGGAGATGTCATTTGAAGAAAAAGTTTATGCACACATGCACCCACACACGCACGACGGACAAAAAGTGATCCCAAAAGCTCACCTCATCACTACGTGACAGGTGAGCTAAGAAGAGGAAAACGAATGACAATAAGGAAACAGAACAAATACAAACACTCCTCCCCTACCCATACCTGCTGCAAGGACAGCAGCCCTTGTCCAACTGCAGGTCAATATCTGTTGGACACCCCAGTGATGCAAGATACACATCAACTTTGCCTCACCCAACTACCCCATGATCTACACTGTTATGCATTTTGTGAATTGAATGAATACAGTGTATCAATTCCACAGTAATCTGGGGCCAGTTGTTCAAAACTAGCGATGTCGTTAGTTAACATATCGTTAAAACTTTGATCATTAAATATGGCAAATATGCTGAAATTTTTGCAGAAAAAATGTGAGCAGATTTTGCGGAGGCAAAAGCTGCTCACATATTTTCAGCAAAATACCAAAATTTACGACTCCGCAAAAGCTGCTCACATATTTTCAGCAAAATACCAAAATTTACGATATTGTACTTGCTAGAAGAGTTAACAATATGACCACTAACGAGCTCGTTAAGCTAACGATGCTTTGAACAACTGGCCCCTGATCGGTTGATGGTCAGCAATGAATGTGGTTAAATTAATCTATTCAGCAGGATAATTTAATACTACAACAATATAGTGCCTTGCAGAACTCAACTGACAACATCTTCAAATACAACCAACCCTCTTTATACCAACATTCGATATGCTGACAAAACTAGTTCAATTTCAATAAAACAAATCCTTAGCTCAAGATGAGATGGATTAACCCTTTTTGTACCAAATGGATTCTTCCTCCTAATATATAGCAGGAGTCCATTTCAAAATTGAGGGTGTCAGATTGTGTTTTCTTCAAAGTCTATTTGGAAACTGGCTGAACGTTTTGCATACAGTGTAGGCCCTGATCAGACGACGGGTTCTGCAGCGTCTGATCTGGGCCTGCAATGTTTGTCAAATACCTGTTTTGGGGTATCTGGTACAAAATGGGTTAATAGAGATTGTCAAGTTACTAAGTTACTGCAGCTTTATTGTTTAGCACATATATTCAAGAAATAAAGATGTTTTGTAATATATACTTTTACGTAATTATCATCATCATCATCATCATCATCATCAACGGATTTTCGATTAACGTGCAGGTAAAGGGGCAACATCCACATATGTGGGCCCCCTCCCAGATAGCTGGCTTGCTGCATGCATGGCAGATCTCATACCAGATCTCCAGGTGTGCCTGAAGTTAACTATTTCACTGCTTTAAACTTTTGGACTGCCCCTCATATAGGACCTATTGTTGTCTGCTGTTACTGCTAGCAGCATGTTACTCTTACCTTTCTTTTCTTGCCAGTATGTTTGGAGGGTTTTTCTTTTGGTAGTTTTTCTGTGAATCTTCCTATTGATGCTGTAGATTTCTTTGCCAAGGCCAATGCTTTACTAAGATGATCCTTTGAAGGAGTTTCTGTTGGAGTAAGACCCACACCAGGTACTAGAATATACAAGATCAAATCAGTAAGAACACTGGTGGGTCAATTGCCTCTGAGAGTTTGCTGGAAAAAAGACCTGAACGGGGACTTAGACTGTTTCCTTTAACCCTTAAATTCCTGTACTGTAAGCAAACAGTGTAGACCTGTACTGTAAGCAAACAGTGTAGACCCTGATCAGATGCTGCATTATGCAGCATCTGATCAGGGTCTACACTGTTCCAGGTCTACACTATTTGCCAAACCCAACATGATTCCAGTCTGTAAGCAAACAGTGTAGACCCTGATCAGATGCCACATAATGTGGATCTGATCTGGTCTGAACAGTGTAGACCCTGATCAGATGCTGCATTATGTTGATTTGATCTGGTCTCTGATGGGAACTGTGGGTTAAATGTATCAATTCCTGATCACTGCCTTCACTTCTATTCTACACTGTGCACATGATTCCAGTGCAGAATCTATAGGGAATATAATCCTCTTATGCAACCCTCTGACATAACACCGTTAAGAATAGTGTGGCTATTTTCTATAAATAACCATTACCTGGATATCGAACAAATTAGTCATAGTCATGTGGGCATCAGCACTGAACAGCCTCTGTGCTTAGTAACTTTTCATTAATAAACGATCAAAAAAATAAGATGAATTTTTTACTGAAAGGCTTTTTGTCCCCATCATGAGAATATCTGTTTTCTGGGTTTGCAAGATCGCAGAGAGTGGGAACTCTCGGCTATCAACACTCAGACATACCTGGAGATCTTATCTGAGATCTGCCATGCGTGCACCTACCAAGCTACCTTGAAGGGGGCCCACCTATGTGGATGTTGCCCCTGTACCAGCACGCTAATCAAAAATAAGATGATGATGATGATGATGATGATGATGATGATGATGATGATGATGATGATGATGATGATGATGATGGTGATGATGATGATGATGATGCAACCACGTACGTCACAAACCCGCCTGCTCAGCTACACAGACAAGCAGGTCTTGAAAACTTTAAATATAGAAACTACAATATAAGAATCTTACATGGGTGTGAGGGGTGGATGGAAGAATGCATCCCCGAGGGTCACTGTCCAGCATCACAAGGCTTGCTGAGTGATGCCGGACAGTGATCCCGAGGGATGGATTTGTCTATCCACCATCACACCCATGTTGGATTCTTTTTCTTGAATACCTTCCATTTCTGAGCATGGATTTTTAATACTGCAGTCAAATCGGTTGCCGAGGTCTGCAATAATGTGATGACACTACAGTGATGTTTAGTGACCTTAACAATGGCACATATGAGGTCATATTCAACCGGTGCATTTATCAAACAAGTGAGAATATTCGAATTTTATCTTGTCCCTGGGTAAGAGCAGCAGGGGTAGAACAGAATTTATATCCCAGGCTAAAACAACGGATTTCCTTACCTGGTGGGCAAGAAGTATTATTCTATTCCTAGAAACTCAAATACTGCTTTGAAGGTGAGAAATCACAAAGTTTGTTTAACTGGATGTCTATCATATTGTTTTCCTAACATCACTGGTGGTCTAGCATCATTGATGCGGTTCTAACAAATAATACAGTATAGCTCCAATATATTGCGTTCCATTATTTCATATGTTGCCCCCACCCATAGGGGCTTGAAGAAATATATGGGCTGCATGATGCTTCCACGCAGAGCTGAATCCGGCCTGCACACTAGTACTGGTAAACCGCTTAGAGGATCTAAGCCTGTCCAGGAACCGCGGTGCAAGGCGGACCGTCCATGCTAATAAACCCTATTGGTTTCGTTGGGCGACAGGGCTTGAGATGTCATTTCATCTCAATGTCGGGTAAAAGTCCCACAAAATTGGAAGCAACGTCTCTAAATTGACCTTTACAGTGTTGACGGGGACGTTAAACCTCAAATCAAACAAACAAATCCATTATTTCATGATGTCCAATCTATCGCAGTCGCGCCGTGGATCCCGTTGTTTTTTTTTTGGTTTTTTTTTTTCCCTTAAAAATTCATTATTAAAAAAAAATAGAGTTATGAGTTGTTAAAATGTATTTAAAACCAGGTTAAACCAGGGGCCAACAGCGTTTGACTTTTCCCGCCCAGCGTCTGCTATTTTGCGCCAAAACATAACCATTTACGAGATAGCAGAAAAGTCTATTTTTATTGTGCAAACATCTACCGTTAGATGTAGCTAATTGTCTGAGGAGCGATTAAATCATTTTCACATTGATTGTGGATTAAATTTTATGATTGGAGGATAAACGCCAATTAAAGACATAACTTGACCATATTTTCACACCTTATCGACACGCACCGCAGGGTGGCAATTATATGACACAGATTAACAATCATGTCGTACTTGAACCGTAATAAATACACAGATGGTTTGTCTCTCAATTGAAAGTCCAGCAATTATTGCGATTTACTTACTGGTCTAGTTTTACCGTATTTAAGGACTCAAAAAGACTGACAGTTGTAGATGATTTTTTTTACACTTGCCCGAAATCAAAACACAATAAAATGATAGTTTTGTTGTTGTATAGTTTTTCGGCCCGTGGTAGACGTTAAATATTTTTTTTCCAACCGCTACTTTTGATGATTCTGAGATCTGGCAAGCCAAGGGAAACAACTAGAATTGCTTTAGCTCTTATGGTAGTTGCGCCCCTTGGCCGTCACCATTACGGACAACCAGGGGAACCCGCAAATCCAAAATGGCGTCCTGTTTTGACATTTTAGCAATCACATGTTTTCAGACGCAGATTTTCGGCTGTTCTCGAATGTAAGTGAATTGGTAGACATAGTCCCCTTTGTTTGTTCTGTTACTGAGTAATTCTGAACCTACTTTAATGGTGAAATACGGCCGATAGCATTACTGACAGCCATTAGTGTGGCTTGATAAAGGGTATCTCACCAAACTATCACCGCGACTTGTATTGGCATCTCGGCAAACTACCGCGACTTATATCGCACTCCGACCACATCGCGGTTTTCAGGCTATGGACCCTGACAACCGCGATATATTGGAGCTATACTGTAACAATATGTTTTTGAGCAAAAATAAAGAATACTTTATACCCCAATATACCCAACTTTCTCTACATAAAGTTGGGTTGAGAGGTTGTTCATTATGTGGACCTGTTTCATGAGAAATCCACATATAGTTTTCTAAAGACCATAGCTTGCATGGTTCTTAAGTTATGACATGTATCAAAGAGTGTGACAAACTGACTAATAGATGAATGGACCAACAGATAAACAGATCAAAGCAAAGCAAAATGCCCACAAAGTTTGTTTTTTTGTTGTTTTTTTTTTTGGTTTGGTTTTACATCCCTTAGAAGATTATTTCACTTATTTGGAGCTGATTGTTGATCAGAGGTGGATGAAAACTGGAGTACCTGCAGAAAAACACCGTACTTTCAATTGCAGAACTTGTTTTCTAAAGACCATAGCTTGCAAGGTTCTTAAGTTATGACATGTATCAAAGAGTGTGACAAACTGACTAATAGATGAATGGACCAACAGATAAACAGATCAAAGCAAAGCAAAATGCCCACAAAGTTTGTTTTTTTGGGTTTTTTTTGGTTTGGTTTTACATCCCTTAGAAGATTATTTCACTTATTTGGAGCTGATTGTTGATCAGAGGTGGATGAAAACTGGAGTACCTGCAGAAAAACACCGGACTTTCAATTGCAGAACTTGTGTCTCACATTTCACCCGAGTGAGGATGGAACCTAAAGTGGTGAGAGACACCTTAAAAGACAGCTCTCCTACCCATAGACTGTGGAGGTCCGGGAAGAATAAAAGTAAGCATTACCTTTTGATTTCTGTGACCTGGCAATATTTCTCAGTCGCTGTAGTTCATTCTTGGCTGTTCTCTCCTTCTTTGCCTTCTTTCTCTTTTCAAACTGGTCCTCGTTTGGATCTATAATAGGAATAATACTGAGTTTATCCCTATGCCATAGTTGTAGATAGGAAGTTCTGATAATTCAGGGATAATTTGCCTTATTAATCCATTAAAATAAAACATACATTGTAGGTACTTATTGGAATCACATCAATGAGGCAACATAAACAAGTTTTTTAACAATAAATTAGAAAAATTATTTTTATATCTCATTAAAACATACGTTGTATGTGTGTGTGTTTTGAGTTTTATGTCCCACCAACAGCTAAGGCCATAAAGAGCAAGGAGTCCTACTAGGGACCTCTTCAACTCTTATCCTGCTGTTCATGACAGCCCCTTCCTTTGCAAACAGTGTAGATCCAGATAAGATGGCTTCTGAAGAAGCTATCTGATCAGAATCTACACTGTTTGTCATTCGGTTTGTGAAGTTGAATGAAAAAATTACATCAAGTAATTTAATTGGATGAAAAGTACGTGAGTGTGGCTAAATTAATTTATGCAACGGAATAAGGGTTACAGACAGATCTGAAAGTCTGGAGAAGCCCAGAATCAAACCCATGACCCCTGGTTGATGATGTGATTAGCTTAACCACTACACCATGGGGGCTTCTACACGTTGTAGGTACTGGTTGGAAATGCAGCAATGATGTGATTCTAACAAATACCCACAACCTATTTTTTTATTTCTCCATTAAAACATATGTTGTAGAAGTATTGTGTATGTGTGTATTTTAAGTTTTATGTCCCATCAACAGCTATGGTCATACAGAGATGGGACCCTCGGTTTAAAGACACATATGGGGAAGCCGAGAATCGAACCAATGGTCCCTGGTTTATGAGTCAAGTAGTTAACCACTTCGCCTCCCCTATTCAACATACCCTTATTCATATTACCTGTTTACTGTAGTCATGCGGTAACATGTAATGTTGCTATGTTGCTTTGTTGCTCATATGTAACATTATCTTATCTGAGCTTTCACAATAAAGATATTTGATTGATTTGACTGGGGGATTCTATATGCTGCAGGTACTTGTTAAGAATTGCCTCAATGAGGCGATTCTTAACAAGTACCGACAACATATGTTTCTGACAAGAGATAAGGAAAAGTATCCCTTAATTATCTTTCTTACTCCTAAATATCTGAAACTTTGATCTGCAAACAAAGTTATCCTCATATTAGCTGTAACAAGAAACTAGAAATGCGTCCATAGGACACCAATGCCCCTGCCTGAAAATATGTCTATGTTCCGTATTCATCCATAGAAAGTTATTGACCGTGTTGTTTTGGACCCTTTTTTCACATTTGACCTCTAAGTATGACCTTGACTGTGGAGGTAAGGACCTTGGTTTTGTGTAAGGCAGATTGTCTCATGATGGCCAACATTTCTGCCAAGTTATTTCAAAATCCATCCAGAGATAAAGTTATTGACTGTGTTTAAGTTTCGGACCATATTTTTTACCTTTGACCTCTAAGTATGACCTTGACCTTGGAGGTACCAATCTGGCTTTGCACTTGACACATCGTCTCATGATGGTTAACATTTCTTCAAAGTAATTTCAAAATCCATCCAGAAACTAGAATTTGTTTTTCTACAAAAACACAGATGTCTCCCCCATTTTTGACTGCTAGGTATAACCTTGACATTGGAGGTATTGAGCTGGGTCTTGTGTGCAACACATCATCTAATGAAGATGAACATTTCTGCATAGTAACTTTAAAAATGTTCATAGAAAAATAAAAAAGTTATTGGCTGTAAACAAAAAAAGCACTTTTTTACCTTTGACCTCTAAGTATGGCCTTGACCTTTGCGGTACAACACATCGTCTCATGATGGTTAACATTTCTGCCAAGTAATTTCATAATCCATCAAAGAATAAGGAAGTTATTGACTGTCCTTTTTTTTACCTTTGACCTCTAGGTATGACCTTGACATTGGAGGTATGGACCTTGGTCTTGCACATGACTCATGGTCCAACTTTCAAGCCTCTAGCTCCAACAGTTTTTGAGATATCTTGCTGACAAGATTTTATTAAAAAAAATTCAAAGGGCAATAACTCTTGAAAGGGGCATAATCCGGATGAGAAAAGAATAAAAATACATGTCAGCTTATTTTCCATTAGGAATGCATATATGAAATTTCAAAACCATAGCATACACAGTTCTAAAGTTATGCTATGCATCACTTTTAGGATTCATTACAATGGGCACAAATTACCAAAATGACAAAGGGCCATAACTCGCAAAGTATTTTTCGGAATTTTGTCAAAAGTTAATCAGTTCATATACTCATCACCACCAATATACTCAACAACTTTCAAGGCTCTAGCTCCAATAGTGTTTGAGATATTTTGCTGACAAGATTTTATTAAAAAAATTTCAAAGGGCAATAACTCTTGAAAGGGGCATAATCCGGACGAGAAAAAAAATACGCGTCAGCTAATTTTTCATGAGGAACCCATATATGAAATTTCAAAACCCTAGCATACACGGTTCTAAAGTTATGCTATGCATCACTTTTAGCATACATTACAATGGGCACAAATTACCAAAATGACAAAGGGCCATAACTGACAAAGTATTTTTTGGAATTTTGTCAAAAGTTAATCAGTTCATCTACTCATCACCACCAATATATTCACCAACTTTCAAGCCTCTAGCTCCAATAGTTTTTGAGATATCTTGCTGACAAGATTTTATTAAAAAAAAATTCAAAGGGCAATAACTCTTGAAAGGGGCATAATCCTGACGAGAAAAAAAATACCCGTCAGCTTATTTTCCATCAGAAATGCATATATGAAATTTCAAAATTATAGCATACACCGTTCTAAAGTTATGCTATGCATCACTTTTAGCATACATTACAATGGGCACAAATTACCAAAATGACAAAGGGCCATAACTCGCAAAGTATTTTTCGGAATTTTGTCATAAGTTAATCAGTTCATCTACTCATCACCAACAATCTATTCACCAACTTTCAAGGCTCTAGCTCAAATAGTTTTTGAGATATCTTGCTGACAAGATTTTATTAAAAAAATTTCAAAGGGCAATAACTCTTGAAAGGGGCATATTCCGAACGAGAAAAAAAATACACGTCAGCTAATTTTCCATGAGGAATCCATATATGAAATTTCAAAACCCTAGCATACATGGTTCTCAAGTTATGCTATGCATCACTTTTAGCATACATTACAATGGGCACAAATTACCAAAATGACAAAGGGCCATAACTCGCAAAGCATTTTTCGGAATTTTGTCAAAAGTTAATCAGTTCATCTACTTATCACCATCAATATAATCACCAACTTTCAAGGCTCTAGCTCTTATAGTTTTTGAGATATCTTGCTGACAAGATTTTATTAAAAAAAAAAAAAAAAATTCAAAGGGCAATAACTCTTGAAGGGGGCATAATCCGGACGAGAAAAAAAATACGCGTCAGCTAATTTTCCATGAGGAATCCATATATGAAATTTCAAAACCCTAGCATACACGGTTCTTTAGTTATGCTATGCATCAAAAGCGTAATGGACAGACGAACGGACGAACGAACCAGAACCAATATGCCCCTCAAACTTTTTCAAAGTTGGGGGCATAATAAGAAAGTTATTGACAGAACACAAAAAAGGCCCTTTTTTTACCTTTAACCTCTATGTATGACCTTGACCTTTCAGGTATTAAACTGGGTCATGCGTGCAACACATCATCTCATGGTGGTTAACATTTCTGCCTAGCAATTTCAAAATCCATCTAAAAATAAGAAAGTTATTGACCAAACATGAAAAAAGGCCCCTTTTTTACCTTTGACCTCTATGTATGACCTTGACATTTTAGGTACCAAACTGAATCATGCATGCAACAGATCGTCCCATGATAGGTAACATGTTTGCCAAGTAACTTCAAATTCTATTTAAAAATAGGCAAGTTATTGACAAAACCCGAAAAAAGGCCCCTTTTTTTATCTTTGACCTCTAAGTATGCCCTTGACCTTTGAGGTACCAACCTGGGTCATGCGCGCAACACATCCCCTTATATTGGTTCACATTTCTGCCATGTGATTTCAAAATCCATCTCAAAATAAAAAAGTTATTGACCAAATACGAAAAAAAGGCCCACTTTTTGACCTTTGACCTCTAAGTATGACCTTGACCTTTGAGGTACCGACCTGCCTCATGTGCACCACACATCATCTCATGATTGTTAATAATTATGCCAAGTAATTTTAAAATCCATCTCAAAATTAGAAAGTTATTGACAAAATACGAAAAAAAGGCCCCTTTTTTGACCTTTGACCTCTAAGTATGACCTTGACCTTTGAGGAACCGACCTGCCTCATGCGCACCACACATCGTCTTATGGTTGTTAATAATTATGCCAAGTAATTTTAAAATCCATCTCAAAATAAGAAAGTTATTGACCAAATACGAAAAAAAGGCCCCTTTTTTGACCTTTGACCTCTAAGTATGACCTTGACCTTTGAGGTACCGACCTGCCTCATGCGCACCACACATCGTCTTATGGTTGTTAATAATTATGCCAAGTAATTTTAAAATCCATCTCAAAATAAGAAAGTTATTGACCAAATACGAAAAAAAGGCCCCTTTTTTGACCTTTGACCGCTAAGTATGACCTTGACCTTTGAGGTACCGACCTGCCTCATGCGCACCACACATCGTCTTATGGTTGTTAATATTTCTGCCGAGTAATTTTAAAATCCATCAAAAAATACGAAAGTTATTGACCGGACACGATTTGCCCATACATATTTACATACCAACAAACTTCCAAGGGAGATAATTCAAAAAGTATAAATGCGAGAGTTATGGTTCTTGCGCACTGCACGTCGTCTAATGCTGATTAATATTTATACAAAGTTTCGTGACGATAGCTCTAACGGTTTTCAAGTTACAGAGCGGACACGAAAGTGTGACAGACGGACAGACAGACAGACAGACGGACGGACAGATGCCCGGGGGAAAAACAGTATGTCTCTCCGAAAAAAATTTTTTCGGGGGAGACATAATTAGTAAGTTATTGACTGAAACGTTTAAGTTTCAGACCCTTTTTTTGACCTTTGACCTCTAAGTATGACCTTGACCTTGGAGGTACGAACCTGGGTTTTACACGTGACACATTGTCTCATGATGGTTAACATTTCAGTCATTTCTACAAATAAATTTCAAAATCCATCCAGAAATAAGAAAGTTATTGACTGCGTTTAAGTTTCGGATCCTTTTTTTTTGAGCTTTGACCTCTAAGTATGACCTTGACCTTGGAGGTACGAACCTGGGTTTTGCACTTGACACTTTGTCTCATGATGGTTAACATTTCTGCCAAGTAATTTTAAAATCCATCAAGAAATAAGGAAGTTATTGACCACATTTAAGTTTCGGACGCACGGACGCACAGACGCACTGATGGCCGAACAGACGGACACACGCACGGACGGATGGACAGGGGCAACGCTATATGCCCTTTCCACCATTCTTCGAATGGCGGGGGCATAAAAATGCCTCTTCAAACATATGCATGCAGTGAAGACACAGATCAGCCTGCACATCCATTCAGTCCAGTTGTTCCTGTGCACCATATGGATAGCAGGCTTCTGTAGCGGGTAATCAGGATGTTGTGGGTTTGATACCTGCTGTGTTAGCAATGTCTTTTCATGGAGATTCATGGCTGATATTTTTCTTAATTCTCATTAGAAGAGCCTGAGCAGAAATAAGAAAAACTAGAATTTGTTTTTCTACAAAAACACAGATGTCTCCCCCGTTTTTGACCTCTAAGTATAACCTTGACATTGGAGGTATTGAGCCGGGTCTTGTGTGCAACACATCATCTAATGAAGATAAACATTTCTGCAAAGTAACTTTAAAAATGTTCAAAAAATTTCAAAGGGCAATAACTCTTGAAAGGGGCATAATCCGGATGAGAAAAAAAATACACATCAACTAATTTCCATTAGGAATGCATATATGAAATTTCAAAACCATAGCATACACAGTTCTAAAGTTATGCTATACATCCCTTTTAGCATTCATTACAATGGGCACAAATTACCAAAATGACAAAGGGCCATAACTCAAAGTATTTTTCGGAATTTTGTCAAAAGTTAAACAGTTCATCTACTCATCACCACCAATGTATTCACCAATTTTCAAGGCTCTAGCTCCAATAGTTTTTTAGATATCTTGCTGACAAGATTTTATTAAAAAAATTTCAAAGGGCAATAACTCTTGAAAGGGGCATAATCCGGACGAGAAAAAAAATATGCGTCAGCTAATTTTCCATGAGAAATCCATATATGAAATTTCAAAACCCTAGCATACACGGTTCTAAAGTTATGCTATGCATACTTTTAGCATACATTACAATGGGCACAAATTACCAAAATGACAAAGGGCCGTAACTCACAAAGTATTTTTCGGAATTTTGTCAAAAGTTAATCAGTTCATCTATTCATCACCACCAATATATTCACCAACTTTCAAGGCTCTAGCTCCAATAGTTTTTGAGATATCTTGCTGACAAGATTTTATTAAAAAAATTTCAAAGGGCAATAACTCTTGAAGGGGGCATAATCCGGACGAGAAAAAAAATAAGCGTCAGCTAATTTTCCATGAGGAATCCATATATGAAATTTCAAAACCCTAGCATACACGGTTCTTTAGTTATGCTATGCATCAAAAGCGTAACGGACAGACGAACGGACAAACGAACCAGAACCAATATGCCCCTCCAACTTTTTCAAAGTTGGAGGCATAAAAAGGCCCCTTTTTGTTCTTTGACCTCTTAGTACGACCTTGACATTTGAGGTACCAACTTGGGTCATGCACGCAACACATGGTCTTATGGTGGTTAACATTTCTGCCAAGTAATTTCAAAATCCATCTAAAAATAAGAAAGTTATTGACAGAACACAAAAAAGGCCCCTTTTTTGACCTTTAACCTCTATGTATGACCTTGACCTTTCAGGTACCAAACTTGGTCATGCGTGCAACACATCATCTCATGGTGTTTAACATTTCTGCCAAGCAATTTCAAAATCCATCTAAAAATAAGAAAGTTATTGACCAAACACGAAAAAAAGGCCCCTTTTTTGACTTTTGACCTCTATGTATGACCTTGACACTTGAGGTATCAAACTGAATCATGCATGCAACACATCGTCTCATGATAGTTAACATTTTTGCCAAGTAACTTCAAATTCTATCTAAAAATAAGCAAGTTATTGACAAAACCGGAAAAAAGGCCCCTTTTTTACCTTTGACCTCTAAGTATGACCTTGACCTTTGAGGTACCAACCTGGGTCATGCACGTAACACATCGTCTTATATTGGTTAACATTTCTGCCAAGTGGTTTCACAATCCATCTCAAAATAAGAAAGTTATTGACAAAACACGAAAAAAAGGCCCCTTTTTTTACTTTTGACCTCTAAGTATGACCTTGACCTTCGAGGTACTGACCTGCCTGATGCACACCACACATCGTCTCATGGTTGTTAATATTTCTGCCAAGTAATTTTAAAATCCATCTCAAAATAAGAAAGTTATTGACAAAACACGAAAAAAGGCCCCTTTTTTGACCTTTGACCTCTAAGTATGACCTTGACCTTCGAGGTACTGACCTGCCTGATGCACACCACACATCGTCTCATGGTGGTTAATATTTCTGCCAAGTAATTTTAAAATTCATCTCAAAATAAGAAAGTTATTGACCAAATACGAAAAAAGGCCCCTTTTTTACCTTTGACCTCTAAGTATGACCTTGACCTTTGAGGTACCGACCTGATTCATGCGCACCACACATCGTCTTATGGTTGTTAATATTTCTGCCAAGTAATTTTAAAATCCATCTGAAAATAAGAAAGTTATTGACCGGACAGGATTTGCCCATACATATATACATACCAACAAACTTCCAAGGGAGATAATTCAAAAAGTATAAATGCGAGAGTTATAGTTCTTGCGCACTGCACGTCGTCTAATGCTGATTTATATTTATACTAAGTTTCATGACGATAGCTCCAAAGGTTTTCAAGTTATAGAGCGGACACGAATGTGTGACAGACAGACAGACGGACAGACAGACAGACGGACAGACAGACAGACGCCCGGGGGAAAAACAATATGTCTCTCCGAAAAAAATTTTTTCGGGGGAGACATAATAATATGTGGATATCCCCTCTTATCTGGGGTTGTGAGATTGATCATAAAATCTGATCTGCAGACATTCTGTCCCCTCCCACTGTTTCAAGAAGGGCAGTTGTCAATTTCTTGTGGCAGTATCTGCACTGTACTGGTTAACTTGCTATAAATAAGCTGTCCAGGAAACGTGTGGCTAGGTAAACTGACCCACTGAATATGACCTTTTCAGTAAGTGTCATCCAATAACTCACATCCTGATTAATTGTTCAGATAGGCAAATTGTAATCCAAGCTTTATGGTACAAACCGTAATGATCCTAAGTATTTACAGGGCATAGCCAAGGCACTTCTAATGAGTACACACAAAATGTTTTTGTGCAGAGATAAGAAAAATACATGTTGTGGATACCCCATCTTATCTGGGCCTATTAGAGTGTGTGCTCGAACAAAATACTATAAGAAAATTATATGGGTGTGAGGGGTGGATGGAAAATCCGTCCCTCGGGATCACTGTCCGGCATCACTCGGCAAGCCTCGTGATGCCGGACAGTGACCCTGAGGGACCGATTTTTCTATCCACCCCTCACACCCATATAGGATTCTTTTTCTTGCATACCTTCTATTTCTTTTTAATGCTGGAGTCACTTAGGTTACCAAAGTCCTCCATATTGTGATGACACTACAGGAATGTTCAGTTGACGTCACTTAATGTGCTGTGACGTCAACCTTAACGACAGCCCATATGAGGTCGTATTCAACCAGTGCATTTATCAAACACGCGAGAATATTCGATTTGGGGTCAGAACACCTGGGCTAGAACAGAATTTCTATCCCAAGCTAAAACTATGGATTTCCCTATCTGGTGTGCAAGAAAACCTTACCTGCATTTTCCGGGACTTCTATAACCCAGTCTTTTGTATCATCATTACTTCTTTTATAACCCCATCTTGGTTTGTACGACTGAAAATACAATTAGACAGTCTTGCATAAATACTTATGCACATGGCTGTTTGAAGCCATTGTCAAACGGACCGAAAGCCGTGCTCAAACAGCAAAAACCATGTTCAAATCATGAAATTTGTGTGCTGTTTGAACATGGATTTTGAGCTTTTGATATCACCAGATGGGCCTTGCTTTCTTTACGTTACTTTGAGCGACGTAACGTTATCGCCCTGAACGTAGCATTTTATGGCTCTATGATGACGTCAGAGGGTTACTGCATGTACAACGTCATTGTAAACTACATTCTGATCTGGCCGCCATTTTGGTTTGACTGTCCCATTTGAAGAGTTTATAGGGAATTTATATGGAGCTTTTGGGCGTTTTCGTCAAAATTTGCGGTCAGATTCGTAAGGTATGCAAGTACAACCATCATCCATGGTTATTTCATTGCATTAACATTTGCCGGATCCCTCAAAAGATATTTGAACAGCGGCCCCAAGTTCAAACAGCTTCCTCGGGACCTGGCAAATGTTAATGCATGAAAAACATGATCCCTATATTCAATGGAACAATCAGGGGCCAACTGTTCAAAGCATCATTAGCTTAACAATTATCATTAGTGGTCATGTTGTTAACTGTTCCAGCAAGTACAATATCTAATATAGTGTTGTTATTTTTGCTGAAAAAATTACAGCAGCTTTTGCATTTGTAACAGCTGCTAACATTTTTTTAGCAAAATATTAGCATATCTGCCATACTGAATGTTCAAAGTTTTAACAGTACATGTATGTTAACTGACAGTATGTTAACTAATGACCGCTTTTCACTTGGTGTGCCCTCTGGCTGCAAGGAAATGAAGACTTGCCCTACTGTATGCCAATATAAGTTGGAAGGGTATTGAACTTGCAGCAGAATTAATGTTTTGGTCAATAATGAGTCATTACGATAACACACCTGTGTGACATAGTGCAGTTTTTCACATCTCCAAAATGACAACTTTTCTGATGAAAATCCGTGATATTTTTCTTACTTATACTGCAAACATAGATTGTGGGTGCTCGTTAGAACCGCCTCATTGAGTCAGTTCTAACGAGTAACCACAACCTATGTCTTGGAGCAGAAATAAGAAAAGTAATGTTTACCCCCGTAAACCCCAGTTTTCTCTATATGAAGTGAGGTTTAGGGGTGTGTTCATTTCACAGACTTGTTCACGTGATGTAATGCTTAGCACTCTGGGTAAAAATTTAAGCAAAAAACATTTTAAAGTATTTATCTTATTTTTCCCAGAAAACTTATTTTGGCATTTCATGCAAATTGTCTCCACTGGAGACAATTTGCATGAAATGCCAAAATCTATTTTCATATGAAAAATAAGAAAATGATCATCAATTTGTCCTCTGCTCAACTAGCCCAGAGAGTGGTAAAGCTACCAAGACTTTGAACAACTTTGCCCTGGTGTCTCATCAAACAGATACCGACAATTAATGTAACTCTGGTACACTGTAGTCAACAGCATTGTTAAAAAGAATTTTACTCAACAACCTGACAGTACTGATGGGTCAATTGTCTTTGGGTGAAGACTGGAAAACTTGTCCTGAACAGGGATTTAGACTGTTTCCTTTAACCCTTTAATGCCCGTACTGAAAGCAAACAGTGTAGACCCTGATTAGATGCTGAGTTCTGTGGAGTCTGACACTTAAATTCCTGTACCGTAAGCAAACAGTGTAGACCCTGATCAGGTTCTACAATAGTTGCCAAGCACAACCCATGATTCCAGGCCACATTCCATGGATAACCCTGGTTGCCAAGCACAACCCATGATTCCAGGCCACACTCCATGGATAACCCTATCATGAAACCTGCAGACCTCACACCGATAAAATTAACGCAGCTATTTTCTATAAATGACCATTACCTGGATTTCCTACAAATCAGTGATAGTCACATTGACCTTAGAACTGAAGAATTTCTATGCTTACTAAATATGGGTCAACTGACAAACAATCGAGCATAAAAGCTGTAGCTCAATTTCATTTTCACTTTAAGACAGTCTTTCTTATGATACAGAGTAGGAAACAAAGTGTTTTTACAAATTGCATCTTTCCTGTAGTTTTGGTACTGGTGACATATTAAAAAAGATTTAACCCTTATCCAACAGAATAAAATGATTTAGCCACACCCTTTCTGATATCCACCAATCAAAATACTTGATAAAATGTTTTACTTCAAATATTCAAACTGAATGATAACCAGTGTAGATCCTGATCAGATGGCTCTGGATTTTTCACTGTTTGCAGAGTTAGGGGTTTTCAGCGTGATAAGGGTTAAGCAAAAGAACGAAAAGATTTCTTGCTAATTTAATATTTATGAAAAACACAAATTACCAGTTAATTCTCAGTCCCCATTGAGCATGAAAAAACAAAACTTTTTTGCTGGAATTTAACCATTATCTTGCTGAATATTCATTTAAGCCACACCCATTTCTGTCTATCAACCAATCAAATTACTTGATGTAATTAACTGCTACAAATTCATAAACTGAATGCCAAACAGTGTAGATCCTGATCAGATGGCTTCTTCAGAAGCCATCTGATCTGGATCTACACTGTTTGCAAAGATAGGGGTTGTCGTGAATAGCATGATAAGGATTAACATACCCGTGACTCCTCATCCCAGACCATTCTTGATTTCTTTGTCTTCTTGATACCTTTTAACCTTGAATACTGTTCCCATTTTGTAGGTGCTTTGGGCTTTGGCACCTGTAAACACAAACTGTATTTCTTATAACTGTAAATACCAGTGCCCAGTTGACACCTGTAAACACAAACTGTATTTCTTATAACTGCAAATACCTTGGTCCAGTTGGCACCTGTAAACACAAACTGTATTTCTTATAACTGTAAATACCTTGGCACAGTTGGCACCTGTAAACACAAACTGTATTTCTTACACTGTAAATACCTTGGCCCAGTTGGCACCTGTAAACACTAACTTTATTTCTCATAAATGTTTTGTTTGATTTGAGGTTTAACATCCCCGTCAACACTGTAAAGGTCATTTTGGAGACGTTGCTTCCAATTCTGTGGGACTTTTACCCGACATGGAGATGAAATGACATCTCAAGCCCTGTTGCCCAATGAATCCAATAGGGTTTATTAGCATGGACGGTCCGCCTCGCAACGCGGTTCCTGGACAGACTTAGATCCTCTAAGCGTTTACCAGTACTAGTGTGCGGCCGGATTCAGCTCTGCGTGGAAGCATCATGCAGCCCATATATTTCTTCAAGCCCCTATGGGTGGGGGCCACTTATAAATGTAAATACCAGGGCTCAGTTGGCACCTCTAAATACAAACTGTATTTCTTATAACTGTAAATACCTTGACCCAGTTGCATAGATGTGCAGGCTGGTCCAAGTCTTCATTGGTTGCTGAAGTCTTACAGGCCTCATACTGACCAAGCTTTTCCATGCCTGAAAATCCTGGTTTTGCAGGCTTAACTAGTCATTTTAACCCTCACCATGCTGAATATTTCAGTATGTCACACTCCTCCCCACTTTTCAACAATTTGTGTTGCATGGTCTCAATTTTTGGAGTGTAATAAGAAGAATGGAAAACAGTATAGATCCTGATCAGCTGGCTTCCAAGAAGCCAGCTGATCAGGATCTATACTGTTTTCAAAACAGGATATATCTGAGTTCAGCATGGTGAGACTTTAACAGATTATTGGAGGAAAAATCAAAATCTCAATGCCTGAAGTCAAGAAAGAAATCAAGCTTTTTTAAAAGCCTGAAATCCTGCAAATGCCTGAAAAATATGAGGCCTGTCTTATTGTAGGATTTGTCATGTGCTAGCTCATATGCCATTTGGCTTTATGCGATCCTTCCGGTTCTTTGTTCTGTCATTGGCTTGAGATGGCTGTGTTCTTTGATATGCAGTTTGAACCAAATCGTCAGTGGTCTAAGTGTGGGCTTTGTCATGTGCTGGCTCACACGTAAACAGGCTCATAAGTAAACAGGCTTTGAGGGTCACTGATGAGGCCTAATTGGCCGCAACTAGCTAGTCTGGCCCAGAAAACATGTACACTTCATATTTTCAAGTTCTGTGGTGTATTCCTTGCTTCCAAAGGATAACCCTTTTATAAAACATATTTAACGTCACTACAGCTGTTGTCTGGGAATGTGTGGCGGCCGTAAAAAGTCTCCCTGCCCTACATCATAGTGCAGTTTATATTTTCTTGTCCTTTGGGATCATTGATTCCTTAGTGGAATTTTGAAAATATTTGAGGGTCACTGATGAGGCCTAATTGGCCGAAACTAGCTAGTCTGGCCCAGAAAACATGTTCACTTCATATTTTCAAGTTCTGTGGTGTATTCCTTGCTTCCAAAGGATAACCCTTTTATAAAACATATTTAACGTCACTACAGCTGGTGTCTGGGAATGTGTGGCGGCCGTAAAAAGTCTCCCTGCCCTACATCATAGTGCAGTTTATATTTTCTTGTCCTTTGGGATCATTGATTCCATAGTGGAATTTTGAAAATATTTGAGGGTCACTGATGAGGCCTAATTGGCCGAAACTAGCTAGTCTGGCCCAGAAAACATGTTCACTTCATATTTTCAAGCTCTGTGGTGTATTCCTTGCTTCCAAAGGATAACCCTTTTATAGAACATATTTGTTCGAGCCATGGTCATATTACTTTGTTCTTTCAGTGGTTTAAAATGACTACATTCTTTAATAGTGACTTTTCCAGAGTAAATCTTATCTACTACTTTTCACAGCATACTGTAATGATCCTATGTATTGGGACAGATAGGCCTAAGCAAACAGTGCAGATTCAGATCAGACTGCTCCTGGGTCTACACTTTTTGACATTCCGGCTGTACCTTTTGGGCTCCTTGCTGGATTGTGAAACAAATTTGTCAAAAATTTAGGAGAATTACAGCAAGTCCTTAAGGTGTCTAAATTTTTCAGATTTTTAAGGTAGTTTCAGAAGCATCTGTGGTGAAGTGGATAAGCTACTCTCTTCACAAACCAGCTGTCTAGTCATGGTATTTATTCTGGGTTTCTCCAGACTTTCAGATGAGTCTTTAGATCTGAGATCCCGCTTCCTACATGACCTTAGTTGTTGGTGAGGATGTAAAACACACACACAACATTTCTCATACCATGATTAGAATCTACTTACTGGTTTTTCTCTGGGTACAGGGGTTTTAGGGTCTGGGAGCTGAAAATAAAGGAGATAAACTCAAAACATGTGTTTGTTTGTTTGATTTGAGGTTTAACATCCCCATCAACACTGTAAAGGTCATTTTGGAGACGTTGCTTCCAATTTTGTGGGACTTTTACCCGACATTGAGATGAAATGACATCTCAAGCCCTGATGCCCAATTAAACCAATAGGGTTTATAAGCATGGACGGTCCGACTTGTGCACACCGCTTTGCCTGGGCAGGCTTAGATCCTCTAAGCAGTTTACCAGTACTCATGTGGGGGTCAGATTCAGCTCTGCGTGGAAGCATCATGCAGCCCATTCAAGCCCCGATGGGCGGGGGCAGTAAACTCAAATCATATACATTACAAACATTCATGTACATTACAGTCTAAACCCTGACCATGCTGAACCTGAATATACCTTCTTTTTTTCTTCAAAACAGTATAGATCCAGATCAGTTATAGCCAGCTGATCAGAATCTATGGCGGCCCCCACCCATAGGGGCTTGAAGAAATATATGGGCTGCATGATGCTTCCACGCAGAGCTGAATCCGGCCCGTACACTAGTACTGGTAAACCGCTTGGAGGATCTAAGCCTGTCCTGGAACCGCTGTTTGAGGCGTCATTTCATCTCAATGTCGGGTAAAAGTCCCACAAAATTGGAAGCAACATCTCCAAAATGACCTTTACAGTGTTGACGGGGACGTTAAACCTCAAATCAAACAAACAAAATCAGAATCTATAGTGTTTTCTATTCCGCTTCTGAATCCATGGTAAACATTGCAATCATGCAGCACAAATAGCTTAACCCTTATCTTGCTGTTCACGACAACCCCTATCTTTGCAAACAGTGTAGATCCAGATCAGATGGCTTCTGAAGAAGTCTTATCCTGCTGTTCATGACAACCCCTATCTTTGCAAACAGTGTAGATCCAGATCAGATGTCTTCTGAAGAAGCCATCTGATCAGGATCTACACTGTTTGACTTTCAGTTTATGAATTTGTAGCAATAAATTACATCAAGTAATTTGATTGGTTCATAGACAGAAATGGGTGTGGCTTAAATGAATATTCAGCAAGCGAAGGGTTAAAATCAGAGAGAAGTAATCACTGAAGCATATTCAGCACGGTAAGAGATAATAATACTTCTTTCATATTGTAAGGAGTCGTACAAAATACAAGTACCGGTATCATGTTATAAGCAGATTGATACCCTAATGAGCCTACGTAGTGGGACAGATAGGCCAAATCAAACAGTGAAGACCCAGATCAGACTGCTCCTACAGGAGCAGTCCGATCAGGGTCTACACTGTTTGCCATTCGGTCTACACCCTTTGGACTCCTTGCTGGATGGTGAAACACATTTTGTTAAAATTTCAGGAGAACTACAGCAAGTCGTCAAGGTGTCCGTGATTCGGGGGGCATATAGTCTTTGGTGTGTCTGTCTGTTTGTCTGCCTACAAAAACCTTAACATTGGGTATAATTTTTGAATGGTAATAGATAGAGCTTTCATATTTCACATGTGTATACCTTATCACAAGACCTTTCTAGTGGTACCATAACTTGTGAGCTCATGACCTTGACCTTTGACCTACTTTTTTCAAAATTTTAACACTGGCAACATTGGGCATAACTTGTGAATGGCGCTGTCCGGGGGACATCAGTGTTTCACTAACACATCTTGTTAGGATTTTTATGCTAATTTTCAGCTTTGGATCCAATCAGCTTTGCTATGATTTGTGCTTAGTTTGGAGATCAATGGCCCAGTCAGCATGATTGATCAGTTCATATGAGAAACCCCAAAATGGCACACTGGCAACAGTCAGACTTGTTGATTTCTACATACAGTGAATGTTTGTTTCAGTCGAGGTTTAGCATCCCCGTCAACACTATTTTGGTCATTTTGGAGACGTTGCTTCCGATCTTGTGGGACTTTTATTCGACATTGAGATGAAATGACATCTCAAGCCCTGCTGCCCAATGAAACCAAAAGGCTTATATCCACTGGACATACTGACTCACACCACTTTGCCTGGGCAGGCTTAATTCTTTTAAGCTGTTTACCAGTACTCATGAGTGGTCAGTTTCAGCTCTGGGTGGTTCCCGGGCTTCTCCAGACTTTCGGATGAGTCTTTAAACCAAGGTCCCGTCTCCATATGACCTTAGCTGTTGGTGGGACGTAAAACTAAAACTCACTCACTCACTCAGCTCTGGGTGGAAGGAACAAACAGCCCAATCCATTTCTCCAAGCCCCGATGGGCGGGGGCCAACTACATACAGTAAAACGTCATAACTCAAACAAGGATATCTTGTTTACCATGGCTAAATCAAACTTGTTCTAGAGTCTATAGTGAATTCTTCTAATAGTTCCAGATGTCAATACAGTGGAACTTCCCTTTGGGACCTCAAAAATCTGTTCGAGACAGGGGTAGTTCGAGCCACTGAGGTTACTGTCAGGAGGCATAACTTTTGGTGTTGTATAATGAAAATGTATGCAGTGTGTACTCATTAGAATCGCCTCATCGAGGCGATTCTAATGAGCACACACAGCATTCATTTGCAAAATAATGCAACGGAAGGTCAGGTGGTTTTTCTCCGGGTACTCCGGTTTTCGCCCACCTCTGATTAACGATCGGCTCGATATGAGTGAAATAATCTTGAAAGGGCCGTAAAACCCAAACCAAAAAAAAAAAAAAAAAAAATGGGCAAAATAAAAGTCGAAAATGTCCTTAATTATCCCACACTACTTCTAATGTTGAGGAATTCCCTAGGGACTCAAAAAAGGGTTCGACTCAGCCATGGTAAACGAGCCATCGGTGTTCGAGCCATCAAAGTTTTAGTGTATATTTAGGTCAATCTATGGATGTTTTTTTCCTTATTTTATCTTGAAAGGGTATGCTGTGTGTACTCATTAGAATCGCCTCAATGAGGCAATTCTAATGAGTATACACAACATTTTTTTGTTTAATAGAAGAGTGAAAAGACTTCCTTAATCCAAAACGGGTACCCTGGCAAACAGTGCAGGCCCAGATCAGACGCCGCAGAATGCGGCGTCTGATAAGGGCCTACACTATTTGCAAAAAGTTCAGCTATTTCCCAAATAAATTCTAAAGATAACACAACCTGTCACACCCTAAATTTCAAAATGGACACCTTCCATATATAAGGAGGAAGATTCCATTTGGTACAAAAAGGGAGACAATATTTTTATTTTCTTTGGATGCATCAAGACCATTGCAGGTAATTTGAAAATCAAATACCGCTGAAACCGATGTTAGGGGGTGTATTCCGACTTGCAGTCAACAGTGCTGTTTATGAAGACACTCAGTAAAACCAAGTTTCCGGTTTTCATTCTAATATGTATTCTTTGCTTCCAAAGTCAACCTGTTTCACTTATTAAGCCACCCAAACTGGCGTTTTGAGTAATCCTCAGTATAAACTATCCCTATTTCAAATACACGTACATTTCGATGGTCCTAAAGGTATGTTTAACAGTAATACGGGTAATGGGAACACCTACAGGGGAAGCAACTCCTGCAAAAGTATTTTTGTCAATACGGGTCAATGCTTAAAGGAAAGAATTTGCTCCTGAGGAGCAAACCCTTTCCTTCAAGGGTAGAACCCTTTTTCAGTGGGACAGGGCTTATAGAAAAGTGCACAGGAAGTCCCGAAAGTTGTCTCCCTTTGAAAAATGGCAGACAAATCTACCAGGTGTTCCCATTCCCATAAATTCCTTGTATGTATGACAATTGTATTAACCCTTGTTCTGCTGAGCCCGGATATGCCTTTTCTTTGAAACAATGTAGATCCAGATCAGATGGCTTCTGAAGAAGCCATCTGATCAGGATCTACATTGTTTGTCATTCAGATTGTGAATTTGTTGCAATTATTTGCATCAAGTTATCTGATTGGTTGATAATCGGTAGTGGGTGTGGCAAATATAAATATTCAGCAGGACAAGGGTTAATAATAAGAATATAATTATATAAATGTATAATATACCTGAGCTACTACAACATCTTCTACTCTCTGTGTTGGAAGCTGAAAAATCATGAAACAAACTAAAACAGTTACAGTCGAACTTCAATGGCTCGAACACCTTTGGGACCTCGAAAATCTGTTCGAGACTGGGGTAGTTCGAGCCACTCAGGATTACTGCCAGGAGGCATAACGTGATACTTTAAAACATCCTTTCGGTGTTCTATGATGAAAATGAATGCTGAGTATACTCATTAGAATTGCCTCGATGAGGCGATTCTAATGAGTATACGCAGCATACATTTGCAAGATAAAAGACTAAAATCTCCTCAACTATCCCCACTATTTCTTATGTAGAGGATTTCGCTAGGGACTCAAGAAAGGGTTCGACTCATCCATGGTAAGCGAGCCATCAATGTTCGAGCCATCGAAGTTCTACTGTATCTTCGAATTTTTTAGTGGATTGTGGGATCCATTATCGACCGGATTCCTCCCATTCAGCGCCTTAGGTGCTTAGAAAATTGGGAAAAGAGTGGGCGTTTATTACAGACAAAAATATGATAGCATAGGGTTTAAAAACACATTGCATGATACGATTTACAGCAGATACGGCAATGACTGAAAGGCTGAAATCTTTACTTAAGGTAAACCAAAATACTCTTTCCTCTGACTGCAGAGGGGGCGCTTATTCATTTGTTCTTAGAAAAACAGTGAGGGGGTGCTTATAGGAGCAGGGGCGTTAAATGGGAGGAATACATTACAATTTCAAATTTCTTTATGTCACAAACCTAAAAGTTTCTTTACTTTGGAAGTTTGGGCCAAAAAAGGTGGCCTTCTTCAGAATTTTTCTGTGACTGATATCTTCGACAATTTCCTGCCTTCTACATTGTATACTAGTGGACTCTTCCATTGCTATATACTGGACAAGTCCATTTGTCATATAAGGGGTGTCAGGCCTATTTTTTATTTTTTTATTCTATTTTTGACAGAACATTCTGTTAGCAAATAGTGCAGGCCCTGATCATACGCCACGTTCTGTGGCATCTGATCTAGGCCAGCACTGTTTGCCAAGGTGCCCCTTTAGGGTTTTCCCGCAAGCAATGGGCTAAGGCTTTGCAGATGCACTGCAAAAGCTACTTGCATGTTTTCATCAAAAATACAATTTTCAAGCACTTTCTTAGGGCCCCGCACATTGGGACTGGAGAAATAGATTGGGCTTTTGTTTGATTTCAGGTTTAACATCCCCATCAACACTGTAAAGGTCATTTTGGAGACGTTGCTTCCAATTTTGTGGGACTTTTACCCGACATTTAAATGAAATGACATCTCAAGCCCTGTCGCCCAATGAAACCAATAGGGTTTATTAGCACGGACAGTCTGCCTCGCACCGCGGTTCCTGGACAGGCTTAGATCCTCTAAGCGGTTTACCAGTACTAGTGTGCGGGCCGGATTCAGCTCTACGTGGAAGCATCATGCAGCCCATATATTTCTTCAAGCCCCTATCGGCGGGGGCCGAAATAGATTGGGCTGCATAGTGCTTCCACGCAGAGCTAAAACCGACTGCACATGAGTACTGGCAAACCATTTAGAATGTCTTGGCTGTTGGACCTTCCTTGCATATGAATCCTATTGGTTTGTTTATGTGGTAAAGCATGAGCTTTCATTTCATCTTAATGTCAGATAATAGTCCCATAAGAATGGAAGCAACACCTCCAAAATGACCTAAATAGTATTGATGGGGATGTAAAACCTAAATTCAAACAAAAACAAAACCATATAACTCTTATCTTGCTGTTCACAACAACCCTTATCTTTGCAAACAGTGTAGATCCAGATCTGAAGAAGCCATCTGATCAAGATCTTCACTGTTTGACATTCAGTTTATGAATTTGTAGGAATAAATAACATCAAGCAATCTGATTGATTCAAAGTCAGAGATGGGTGTGGCTAAAATGAATATTCAGCAAGAGAAGGGTTAATTAAATACTTTACTTGCTTGAGTAATCAACATTTTGGCCACTAATGAGTTAAATAAGCTAACAAGAAAGCAGTCTGAGGGACAGCCAAATCTCCTGCCGCACTTTAAAAACAAGGCTTAACCTTGGGACCTCCACCTGTGACCTTGGCCTTGAGTTGGCATGGTTTATTTATGGGTTCTGCCAACAGCTCACCGAGGGGGATATTTGATCAAAGTTTAAGGGTATAGGAGATATGGAACGGACACAAAATTCACAGTTTCAAACATGTGACATTAAAATGTGACCTTGAGTTGGCATGGTTTATTTTGGGTTCTGCACATCAGCTTACTGAGGGGGATATTTGACTAAAGTTTAATGAAAATCCTTCCAGGGATAAAGGAGATATGGAATGGACACAAAATGCAAAGTTTCGAACTCCTGACCTTCATGTGAGACCTTGAGGTTGAGTTTGCATGGTTTATTTATGAGTTCTGCACATCAGCTCACTGAGGGGGATATTTTGACCAAAATTTAACAAAAATCCTTCCAGGGGTAAAGGAGACATGGAAAGGACACAAAATTCAAAGATTCAAACTCGTGACCTTCAACTGTGAACTTGACCTTGAGTCGGGTGGTTTATGAGTTCTGCACATCAGCTCGCTAAGGGGGATATTTGACCAAATTTTAATGAAAATCCTTCCAGGGGTAAAGGAAATATGCATAGGACACAAAATTCAAGCTTGTGGCCTTCAACTGTGACCTTGACTTGGGCATGGTTTATTTATGGGTTCTGCACATCAGCTCACTGAACCAAAGTTTAAAAAAAATCTATCAAAAGGTTCATGTGAAATGGAGTGGGCAAGTAAGTTTTAAGGACAGACAAACACAGACGGATGGCCAGTCCTATAATCCCCACTCTGCTTCGAGGCAGGGGATTCATAATGAACTGAACACCTGGGTGCTAATTTTTCAAGCTGCAAGTAAAATACATACCTGCCATAATTTGTTGATCAGAACTTGTGTATTATCCCGACATAAATTTCTGAGGAACACTTCCTTGTTGGACCTAAAAATATACCAGAATCCAGTTGTTTAATACTAACAATGTCGTTAAATTAAACAAATGTTTAAGCTTTGATGATTATTTATCATATGAAGTCGCATCTGAGAATGTAATAATGCCATGTAATAAATTTGAAAATCCACTAATGGATTAAATATGCAAATTAGTTAGTTGCACCCCATAACGTTACATGTACGACAATTTTAACGATGTCGCGTTTACTTATGGTGGAATATTGACATTTTTGTGAATAAAATGCACTTTAAATGTCATATGATAAATAGAATCTTGCATTCGTGCTCATGTATTATTGAATTTATTAAACTTGTTGAGGAAAAGGCATAAAATGCTCGATAAGCCTCACATTTTATTCCTTTTCCTCAACTCATTTAATAAATTCAATAATACATGAACACTCATGCAAGATCCTCTATTTAATGTGGCAAATCATTTCAATATTTTGCTGAAAAATGTGAGTAGCTTTTGCAAATGCAAAAGCTACTCACATTTTTTCAGTAAAAATACCACAATATTAGATATTGTTCTTGCTTGAACAGTATACATGTACCCCCACCCATAGAGGCTTGAAGAAATATATGGGCTGCATGATGCTGCCACGCAGAGCTGAATCCGGCCCGCACACTAGTACTGGTAAACCGCTTAGAGGATCTAAGCCTGTCCAGGAACCGCGGTGCAGGCCGGACAGTCCATGCTAATAAACCCTATTGGTTTCATTGGGCGACAGGGCTTGAGATGTCATTTCATCTCAATGTCGGGTAAAAGTCCCACAAAATTGGAAGCAACGTCTCCAAAATGACCTTTACAGTGTTGACAGGGATGTTAAACCTCAAATCAAACAAACAAATTGCTTGAACAGTTAACAATTTGACGAAAAATGAGTTTGTTAAGCTAACAATGCTTTTAACAACTGGGCCTTGAGGTTTATCTTTCTGAGTACCAGATCAATCACTCCTCTTAGTACAAATACAACCCATAACCCATTGTATGTGGGAAACCCCAAAAGGGGGACCTTGGCAAACAGTGCAGGCCCAGAACAGACGCTGCAGAACGCGTCTGATCAGGGCCTACACTTTTCACAAAAAATTCAGCCATTTTCCAAAAGAATTTTCAAAATCTGAAGAAAACACAACCTGACACCACTAAATTTCGAAATGAACTCCTGCTATATATAAGAAGGAAGATTCCATTTGGTTTGTTTGATTTGAAGTTTAACGTCCCCATCAACACTGTAAAGGTCATTTTGGAGACTTTGCTTCCAATTTTGTGGGACTTTTACCCAACATTGAGATGACATGACATCTCAAGCCCTGCCGCCCAATGAAACCAATAGGGTTTATGAGCATGGACGGGCCGACTCGCACCACATTGCCTGGGCAGGCTTAGATCCTCTAAGCGGTTTACCAGTACTCGTGTGCAGGTCAATTCCAGCTCTGCGAGGATGCATCATGCAGCCCATCTATTTCTTCAAGCCCTGATGGGTTTACTTACAAGAGTCGCACATGTTGAAAACTAAAGTAAACCAGTAAATTTCTTATCATAGATGTTTTGGCTTTCTCAAGGGCATGAAAATCAGCACTGTCACCCAAGAAACGAGTCCCTGATGCTGCATACCAAATTTCAAGGTCATCGGCCATTTGGTTCCTGAGAAGAAGATGTTGAAGGTTTTTACCATAAATGTGAGTCGGACCATCCATGCTTACAGACACTATTTGTTTCATTGGGTGACAGGGCTTGAGAAGTCATTTCATCTCAATGTCAGGTGAAAGTTCCACAAAATTGGAAGCAACGTCTCCAAAATGACCTGTACCGTGTTGATAGGGATGTCAAACCTCAGATCAAAACAAATCACCACTGGTGACAAAGTTTTGTAAGCAACGAGTTTGCGTTTGACGCATATTTATGATGTTTTTCTATTTTTAGCTATGGTGGCCATTTTGCTAAGCAGGGTGGGATTGTTTTAGCTATTTTGGTAGAGGATCATTTAAGCAACATTCATATGAAGTTTGAATGAAATATGCCCAAGGGTACAGGAGAAGTTGTCCTTAAAAAAAAAATTCTAATTTCAGCTCTGGTGGCCACTTTGCTCATGGGAGCAGAACCGCTTTAGCTATTTTAGTAAAGGGTCACCTAAGCAACATTCCTATAAAGTTTGAATTAATTTGGCCCATGGGTACAGGAGTTGTTGTTTAAAGATTTTTCTACTTTCAGCTCTGGCAGCCATCTTGTTCATTGTAGTGGAACAATTATAGCTATTTTGGAAGAGGGTCACCTAAGCAACATTCCTGTGAAGAGTGATTGAAATTGGCCCAAGGGTTTAGGAGGATTTAGCATTTAAAGCAAATTGTTGAAGCCGCACGACACAAGACGGACATTGATCGATCACAATAGCTCACCATGAGCACTTCACACACAGGTGAGCTAAAAAGGCCACAGGGCAAGTGTCCCCAACATTTGAAATGTCTGTATGTGGTGAATATATGTATGTCTATAACATTATGTCCTTGACAATGTTTTGAGATTTTACTTCCCTTTCAATTTTCCTAAATGTTGTAAGGAACAATTTATGGTAAAACAAATGATATCCAAAACTGTAAATGATGATTATTTACACCTTGACCTGCTGAATATTTATATATGCCACACCCACTACTGATTATCAACCAATCAGATTACTTCATGCAAATTATTGCCACAAATTCATGAGCTGAATGACAAACAATGAAGATCCTGATCAGATGGCTTCTTCAGAAGCCATCTGATCTGGATCTGCATTGTTTGGAAGATCAATCATAACCGGGCTCAGCAGAACAAGGGTAAAGGTGAATGAGTTGTATAGATAACTATTTCTGTCTGCAACATGACTAAAACTAACGAAGTCAAGGGCACCTTGGTATAATATGATCCTCTTCAGGTCATGGGAACAATAGCTGAAAGGTTTCAGTCAAATTCATTGAAAACTATAAGAAGAATTGCAGGGCCAAGACTTAATTCATATAGAAAAAAAAACTCGAAATGCATCCATAGGGCATGGATGCCCCCACATGAAAATATGCCTATGTTAGTATGAATCCATAGAAAGTTATTGACGGTGTTTAAGTTTTGGGCCCTTTTCCACAGTTGACCTCTAAGTTTGACCTTGACCTTGGAGGCAATGACCTTGGTTTTGTGTGAGGCAGATTGTCTCATGATGGCCAACATTTCTGCCAAGAAATTTCAAAATCCATCCAGAAATAAGAAAGTTATTGACTGCGTTTAAGTTTCGGACAATTTTTTTTACCTTTGACCTCTAAGTATGACCTTGACCTTGGAGGTTCAGATCTGGGTTTGCACCTGACATATCGTCTCATGATGGTTAACATTTCTTCAAAGTAATTTCAAAATCCATCCAGAAATAAGTAAGTTATTGACTGCGTTTAAGTTTCGGACCCTTTTTTTGACCTTTGACCTCTAAGTACGACCTTGACCTTGGAGGTACGGACCTGGGTTTTGCACATGACACATCGCCTCATGATGGTTACCATTTCTACTACAAAGTAACTTCAAAATCCATCTAGAAATAAGAAAGTTATTGACTGCGTTTAAGTTTCGGACCCTTTTTTTGACCTTTGACCTCTAAGTATGACCTTGACCTTGGAGGTACAGACCTGGGTTTTGCACATGACATATTGTCTCATGATGTCAACATTTATGCCGAGTAATTTTAAAATCCATCAAGAAATAAGGAAGTTATTGACTGCGTTTAAGTTTCGGACGAACGGCCGCACGGACAGGGGCAACGCTATATGCCCTTTCCACCATTCTTCAAATGGCGGGGGCATAAAAAAAAACAACTAGAAATGCATCCATAGGACATGGATGCCCCAGCCTGAAAATATGCCTATGTTAGTATTAATCCATAGAAAGTTATTGATGGTGTTTAAGTTTTGGACCCTTTTTTCACAGTTGACCTCTAAGTATGACCTTGACCTTGGAGGCAAGGACCTTGGTTTTGTGTGAGGCAGATTGTCTCATGATGGCCAACATTTCTGCCAAGTAATTTCAAAATCCATCCAGAAATAAGGAAGTTATTGACTGCCTTTAAGTTTTTGACCCTTTTTTTGACCTTTGACCTCTAAGTATGACCTTGACCTAGGAGGTACGGACCTGGGTTTTGCATGTGACATATCGTCTCATGATGGTCAACATTTCTACAAAGTAATTTCAAAATCCATCCAGAAATAAGAAAGTTATTGACTACGTTTAAGTTTCGGACAGACGAACGAACGAATGGATGAACGGACAGGGGCAACACTATATGCCCTTCCACCATTCTTCGAATGGCGGGGGCATAAAAAATAAAATCAGTCAAACATGACCTGGATAAAATATGATCATCTTCAGGTCCTGGAGACAAAAATCCTTTGAAAACTGTTATTGTTGGAGGAAGGGCTGGCTAATCGCAGCTGAAGAGATAATCGGTTATCAGTCATATCATTGTGATCAACAATTGATTAGTAATCATTGAAGATTTGGTCATAATTTTACATGCCTGGCTTTCTGTTTGAGTATGACTCTTACAATATGTTGTACTTTACCATATGTATCTGAACAGACATGCCTGAGCAAATAGTGTAGACCCAGATGAGACGCCGCAGGATGTGATTCTGCGGTGTCTCATCAGGGTCTGCACTGTTTGCCACTCATTCAGCTATTTTAGGCACAGCTTTGTACTTATCAAATGATAGATTACAAGAAAATCAGTAATAATTATCATTTTTGAGGAATTTATCAATCGATTAATCAATCATCCAATTAATTGTGTCATCAGCCCCCGCCCATAGGGGCTTGAAGAAATATATGGGCTGCATGATGCTTCCACGCAGAGCTGAATCCAGCCCGCACACTAGTACTGGTAAACCGTTTAGAGGATCTAAGCCTTTCCAGGAACCGCGGTGCGAGGCGGACCGTCCATGCTAATAAACCCTATTGGTTTCATTGGGCGACAGGTCTTGAGATGTCATTTCATCTCAATGTCGGGTAAAAGTCCCACATAATTGGAAGCAACGTCTCCAAAATGACCTTTACAGTGTTGACGGGGACATTAAACATCAAATCAAACAAACAAACGAACAAAATTAATTGTGTCAGGCTTAGTAGGAGGCTAGGAGCAGTTATGGAGACAAGATTATGTCTACAGATGGACAGACAGACTGATGGACTGACAAATGGATGGACGATGAGCTCAGTAAAATATGATCGCCTTCAGGTAATGAGATGATACTTGGAAGGTTTCATTAAAATCCCTTGAGAAATGTAGGAGTTGCAAAGACGAGAATTTCTGTTGATAAAATGGCTAAAACTGACAAGGGCCATAATTCTGACAAAAATCAGTCGAGCATAACCTCGATAATATATGATCATCTTAAGGTCATGGGAACAAAAACTGGAAAGTTTCATCAAAATCCCTTGAGAAATGTAGAAGAAGTTGCAGAGACAAGAACTTCTATTGATACCAGAAATTCAACTTCGGTGAAGTTGATGTCGCACCTGCTCCCCACCTGCCCCACACAAAAAAATAAAAGTTTATTTAAGGCAGAAGAAATGAATATAGGGCTTTGAAAAGAATCCATAGCCTATATATGTGAGGTAAAAAACTGACTAAGTTCACAATGTGGAAAAAGTGATAAAAATTGATCCCAAGATAAAGTCAAAACCACATGCACATCCTCATACCATAGGTAGAAACACACTCAAAGTTTTAAAATGATCAATATAAAACTGTAAGAGAAGTTGCGATGACAAGAGGTACCTGTTGTATATCAACTAAAGCTTAAAATTGGCTAAGTTCACAATGTGCAAAAGTGAAAAAAAAATATTCTGAGAATTATGTCGAAATCACATGCACAACCTCATACCATGGCGAAAGCACACGCAAAGTTTCAAAATGATCGGTATAAAACTGCAAGAGGAGTTGCGATGACAAGAGGTACCTATCATATATCAATTGAAGGTTAAAAATGACTAAGTTCACAATGTGGAAAAAGTGAAAAAAAATTATCCGACGATTAAGTCCAAACCACATGCGCATCCTCATACCATAGCAAAAGCACACGCAAAGTTTCAAAATGATCGGTATAAAACTGCAAGAGGAGTTGCGATGACAAGAGGTACCTATCATATATCAATCAAAGGTTAAAAATGACTAAGTTCACAATGTGGAAAAAGTGACAAAAATTTATCCGAAGATAAAGTCCAAACCACATGCGCGTCCTCATAGCATGGCAAAATCACACACAAAGTTTCAAAATAATTGGTATGAAACTGTAGGAGGAGTTGCGATGACAAGAGGTACCTGTCGTATATCAAATGAAGCTTAAAAATGGCTAAGTTCATAATGTGCAAAAAGCGGAAAAAAATATTCTGAAAATTATGTCGAAACCACATGCACATCCTCATACCATGGTGAAAGCACATGCAAAGTTTCAAAATGATCGGTATAAAACTGCAAGAGGAGTTGCGATGACAAGAGGTACGTATCGCATACCTAAAAATGACTAAGTTCACAATATGGAAAAAGTGACAAAAATTGATTCGAAGATTAAGTCCAAACCACATGCGCATCCTCATACCATGGCGAAAGCACATGCAAAGTTTCCAAATGATCGGTCTAAAAGTGTAGGAGGAGTTACGATGACAAGACATCCAGTGTAAAATGTTGACGGACGGACGGACGGACGGACGAACGGACGGACGGACGAACGGACGGACGAACGGACGGACGGACGGAAACTTGCACGCCTATGTCTTCCTGCTAAAGCAGGTGCGACAAAAATGGCAAAAACTGACAAAAGGCCATAACTCTGGTAAAAGTGAGTCGAAAACAACCTCGATAAAACAATCATCTTCAGATCATGGGAACAATAACTTGAAAGTTTCTCATTCATGAATCCGGCCCCCGCTCATAGGGGTTTGAAGAAATATATGAGCTGCATGATGCTTCCACGCAGAGCTGAATCCAGCCCGCACACTAGTACTGGTAAACCGCTTAGAGGATCTAAGCCTGTCCAGGAACCGCGGTGCGAGGCGGACCGTCCATGCTAATAAACCCTATTGGTTTCATTGGGCGACAGGGCTTGGGATGTCATTTCATCTCAATATCGGGTAAAAGTCCCACAAAATTGGAAGTAACATCTCCAAAATTACCTTTACAGTGTTGACGGGGACGTTAAACCTCAAATCAACCAACCAACATCATTCATGAATCAAAATCGCTTGAGAACTGGAGTTGCTGAGACAAGATTGTGTCTATGGACGGAATGACAGATGGACAGACAAACCTATAACTGTGGTCCCCTTCGACCAACATCTGGGGTGGGGGGACAATCAGGAAGAATGGAAAGGTAATTTTCTTACAAATGATATTTTTTTAATTCCAACAACATTTTTACTATATATGTTTTATGATTATTGATCAAATAATTTGAGCATGGAAGTTTAATAGAAACTTAACCCTGTGCCAGGTCGACATTTTAATAGTCCTTAAGGGGAATGGGTACACCTTCAGGGGAGGCAACTCCTTCAAAAGTATTTTTGTCTCCCATGTCAATCGGGGTCAACTCTTAGAAGACCCCTTTTTCAATGGGACTGGGCTTGTAGAAAAGTGAACATGAAGTTCCGAAAGTTGTCTCCCTTTGAATAATGGCGGAAAATCTGCCAGGTGTTCCCATTCCCGCAAAACAAAACTAAGGAGAAAAGACAGTAGACTCATACTTTTATACAAAGGTCTAAAGGGTGCGTTGTTTGTTTGTTTGATTTGAGGTTTGACATTCCTGTCAACAATGTATAGATCATTTTGGAGATGTTGCTTCTAATTTTGTGGGACTTTTACCCGACACAGAGACGTAATGACATCTCATGCCCTGTCACCCAATGAAACCAATAGGGTTAATAAGCATGGACTGGCCGACTCGCACCGCAGGGCATTTTCTGCCTGTTCAGCAGGGCCAAAATTCGGCCCCAATCCCAATGCCAAATAGCCTAAATTTTTCCCAATTTCACCATATTTTTTAAAAAAAAATAAAAGCCACAAAAGGAACAGAGAAAACAATACTTAACGTCAGAGGTTAACACTGGATAGTCAAGATGAAAATTCACCAGAGTGAAGCTATATATTTATTGCACTGCACTATCAAATTCATAAGACCATCATGAGCTAAATTCATCATCCTGGCATTTCTCTGATGAAACTGTGTACCCAATTTTGCTATTTTGTCGGTAATTTTTTCCCAATTTTGCCCAGGGGCCTTTTCCCAAAATACGTGGATAAAGCCCTGCACCGTTTTGCCACTGCTTTGCCTGGACAGGCTTAGATCCTCTGAGCGGTTTACCAGTACTCGTGTGCAGTCAGTTTCAGCTCTGTGTGGAAGCATCATGCAGCCCATCTATTTCATCGAGTCCGGGACATTTCGGGCCCGAGTCGTTTCGGCCTGGGTCGTTTCGGCCTAAATTTGGACCTGGGTCGTATCGGCCTATTTCGGTGGGTCGTTTCGGCCCGATTTTATTAGATACATGTAGCATTTTTCCTGCATAAAACATTATTATTTAAATTTGGAATATTATTCAAACGCCCTGTCACGTTATGTCATGGTTATGATAGCCCAAATAAAGTGTTTTAATTAATTTAATTTACTCAGCAGGATAACACTTATATACTTTTTTTTCTACAATGATTGAATTTGGTAACACAATCAGTAAGCAAAATGCCATGCCATGCCATGCCATGCTATATGGGCATGGCATGGATGCCATGCCATGCCATGCCATGCCATGCCTATATGGGCTGCATGATGCTTCCACGCAGAGCTGAATCCGGCCCGCACACTAGTACTGGTAAACCGCTTAAAGGATCTAAGCCTGTCCAGGAACTCTATTGGTTTCATTGAGCGACATGGCTTGAGAATTGAGATGTCATTTCATCTCAATGTTGGGTAAAAGTCCCACAAAATTGGAAGCAACGTCTCCAAAATGACCTTTACAGTGTTGACGGGGATGTTAAACCTCAAATCAAACAAAACATACATACATACATCCATCCATCCATCCCTCCCTCCCTCCCTCCATCCATCCATGCATGGTTTCATTGGGCGAAAGCACTTGAGATTTCATTTCATCTCAATGTCGGGTAAAAGTCCCGCAAAATTGGAAGCAGCGTCTCCAAAATTACCTATACAGTGTTGACGGGGACGTTAAACCCCAAATCAAACAAACAAATCGCCCTCGCCAATTAGGGCTTGGAGAATAGATTGGGCTGCATTATGCTTCCACGCAGGGTTGAAACCGACCGCACATAAGCGATTTCAAAGATAAGTGATGGGGTGGTGTCTCGGAGCACCTTATATACATTGGTCGCCGACATTTAAAAGACTTCAGTGAAACAAATTTTAAAGCTTATCAATCATAATCATCATTTTTTTTTTTTTTTTTGTAAATTAACATTTCCCGCCGAACTCAAAGGGCTGCTAATTAAAGACGCTCGCATTTAACGTGTGTTTTCAAACTGTTAAGTTAACGTAATTACACCGCCACATAGTTGATCAATTGTATACAAAAATAAGGGGATTAGCTAACTCCATCCAAAGTGATTAACGGGTGATTGATTAACGGGCCATTATCATGTGATGATATTATTACTTCTTAAAAAGCCAAGAACTTTAAAGTCTGTAAATAAATAAATAAATAACAATTGGGGTGTCATGGTGGCTGCAGAAGGTTCATAGTTTTGAAGACCATGATTAGACTGCACACTTCTCTTGCGCAGGATTGTCTGAGTCTTTCTCTTTGGTGGATAATGACAAAATTATATAGGCGTATTTTTGTCATGTTGTATGTCGCTGTGTCTGCAGAATGTTCCCAAAGATTTTGAAGGTTTGTGAAGTTTGGCTCAATGGTATGATTAGACTGCACGCAAGCGCACTATGGTCTATTTCACGTGCCACATACAGACATTCATGGTATGCATCCGTTCTAGGGTTTTTTTGTTTTTGTTTTTCTAAATAGCCCTGGGTGACAACAGGCTTCTGCAGTTAGCAGATACTGATCACACGGCACTGACTTGCAGGATTTACTAGTATCAATGGAACGCACATTTTGAGAACAGCATGCATAGACATAGACATAGACATAGAAGTTTTATTTAGTGTCGAATATGTATAACAAGTAACATAAGCCCAGTAGGGCTTGTATTTCGACAAACATTGAGTAAAACAACAACGGGTTATAAATATATCACAGCATGCAGACATTACAAATAAAGGCACAAGTAAAGTCATCACACAGTAAGATAGTTACATAAGAAACAGGTGTTGTAAGATTTACATTTACAAGGTACGTTAAGACATATAAAAGACAGTAAATATAAATATATATAATATGTACATATAATGAGAAGGTACTAAAAAGAAAGAAAAATTGTGTTAGAAAAATACATATATAGCGTTAAGAGGACGGCCATATGAAGGTCAGTGAATGTCAGTTTGCTGCATCAAAAGACCCCGACTAATACATCCTTGGTACGAAAGCGAAAAAAAGGGAAAGGTGAGGCGTAGCCCACAGTACCCTAAAGAAACAAACAAAACAAACAGAAAAAACAAAACAAAAAAAATATAAACCAAGGAAGTAGTAGGGTCCGAACAAAACAAAATAAAAAGAAAAGAGAAACGACATGTACATGCAACAGCAACGTTAAACTGAACAAGAAGGGCATTTGCATATGGGGCCTTCCCAAGCTTGGATCAGTCTCTTGAACTGAGGAAGGGATTCGGCCTTTCTCAGATCATTTGGGAGACTGTTCCAGATACGGGGTGCCTCATATCGAAATGACCTTAGGCCATACCTTGTAGTATTTACTCTAGGGAGGCTTGCTTTATTTTCACTCCTGAAATTGTATGTGGAACATTGTAAATTTATCAAATCACCTATATACTCTGGTGCTATGTTACTCACAATTTTGAAAACCTCGGTAGCCATCAGCTTCAATCGTTTTACATGTAGTGGTTCGGTTTGGGTTGAAGCTACTAGAGCCTGGATAGATGACCTGAAATCATTGTTGATGAATCGTAAAGCCCGTTCCTGAATCTTTTCAATTTTAATGGAACTAGACATACTACAAAAATGCCATGCTAATGGACAGTAGTTAAAATTTGAGACAATAAAAGAGTTATAAATAGTCAGTTTACCTTGTTTGGTTAAAAATCTACCAATCCTTTTTAAAACTGCTAACTGTTTAGAGGCTTTTTTACATATTTCTGACACATGATTGTCAAAACGCAGCATAAAATCGATATTAACCCCTAAAAGAGAGACATTATCATCACATTTGATTTCCACTGAGTCAATTTTAAAAGATGTAATAGTATCATGGGCAGTTTTTCCAATACAGATTGCTTGAAATTTGCCAGGGTTTGCCTGCATAAAATTTTTAAAGAACCAATCTATAAGAATGCTGCTTTCATTTTCTAAAACTTGCTTCAGAATTTCAAGGTTCTTGTGCACAAAAGAAAGTGTATTGTCATCCGCGTAGTTATAGATGACGGCTTGATTTATAAAATAAAATATGTCATTTAAAAATATGTTAAAAAGAAGTGGTCCCAGGATTGATCCTTGGGGCACACCTTTGATAATTTTTTCCCATGTGCTGGTATGAGGCCCCAGCCTAACCTGCTGCATTCTGTCACTGAGATAGCTACTTAAGAGGGTGACTGCATCTGAAGCAAGCCCATAGGCCCTTAATTTTTCAATCAAGAGACCATGGGGGAGACAGTCAAAGGCCTTCGACAGATCCATCAAAATTACTAAGCAGCAGCATGTTGATGACTGTCCAAGGCCCTCTTCCAATCCTCAATCAGTCGCAACAGGGTAGACTGGCACCCATAACCTTTCCTGAAAGCTGCCAAATATGGGTTAAAAATATTGCTAAAATGTTCAGACAGCTGATTATGCATGGCCCTTTCATAGGCTTTGGATAAAATTGGTAAGACACTAACTGGTCTATAGTTACCTTTATCCATAGTGTCATTCTTTTTGTGAATGGGAACTAATTTGGCCCCCTTTAGACTAGAGGGAAACTGACATAGTCGAAAGGTGGTATTTATAAGATTGGTGACCATGCCAGTTATTGAATTGGTGCAAGATTTTATGATCTTTGCCGGTATGTTATCTACCCCAGTAGATTTCTTAGAATCAATGGTAGACAGGAGTTTATGAACTTCAGACTCGGACACAGTTCTGAAGGAGAACTGTTCAGTGTTTGTGGGTATGTGTTCAGTTATCATCTGGATGCTGGGGTGTTCTTCCAGGCTGAAGATTTGACAGTCACTACCAATATCCTTGGCCACATTTGCAAAGAAAGTGTTAAAAACCGTACAAACCTCAGCCTGATCACTGATCACTTTGTCGTTTTCGCAAAGGATAATATCTGATCCATCACCAGACCCCTTCTTGGATAGAAAGGGTTTGATGGTGGGCCAGAAGTCCTTTGATTTGGGACCACCAGCACAGCGTTCAAAAAAGTAAACTCTCATCGAGGCTTTTTTAACTTTTGTTACCATGTTGCGCTGCCTACGATACATCTCCCAGTTTACTGGAGTTTTGCTTTTCTGAAACTTATTAAAGAGCATCCTTTTCTTGTAAACCGCTCGCCTGAGATTGCTGTTCATGTAAACAGGCTTCTTAGCTTTAGATACTCGTTCTTTGACAGGAGCATGTTCATTAATGACATCGGTCAACAACCGTTCATGAGCCCAATAGATGTCGTCGACATCTTCGAAGACGTAAGCCGCATGAAACGGAATCCAACCGACATCATCACTGAATACTAAATAACCTATAAATCTGTTCATTGTGATCCGAGTCTGCGCAGTTTAAAAAAGCCCAATTTTTTTAGCTATAAATATCTGAACGCTGTAATTATTTTATATGATCAGCCTGCATCTGATACCTTCAAAGACATTATGACCTGTAAATCTGTTCATTGTGATCAGTCTACACAGTTTGAAAAAAAACCCTGTTTTCTGACCTATTAAGGTGTTAACGAGAGATGATAGCAAAAGCACAGGCTGATCTTCGACAAACAAAATATATATACATATAAATAAAGTGTGATAAAAAAGTCAGACCGAAACGACCCACAAATATGGCCGAAACGACCCACCCCCGAAATTAGGCCGAAACGACCCAGGCCGAAACGACTCAGGGCCGAAACGACCCAGGGACCGAAACGAGTCAGGACCGAAACGACCCGTGACCATTTCATCAAGCCCTGATGGGTGAGGACAGGTTAAAGGGTGCTGCCAGCATTCCAACAGATGGCTTTGTTCCCCCATGTAGAAATCACCATTCACTGGCGTTTCAGAGCCTTATTCCAAGAACTGACAAAGAATCTTTCTTCCCACAAACCATTAAGAGATTGGAATCCCCTTCACAATTTGATTATTTCGACAGCTGAAGGTGCTGATGATTGTGTAACAAAGTTTACCGCTTTGGTTAGTGCTAAGGACTAACTAAGTAACTTCCCATATCACAGGTCTTGGTGTAAACAGTATGAGTGTCATTTGACTTGAGCGTGATAGCTCAGTGGTTAGTGCACTTGCCTCTGATGCTAGAGGTCCCGGGTTCGATCCCCAGCAGCGGTGATAAAATTTCGGTGTCCGAACACGCTCCATCAGAGCTCTCGGAAACGCAGGATTCTGCGTATTTTACGCCAACTTTTGCCATTGTACGCGTAAAATTCACAACCGGCGATTCTTGTGTACGCATGTTTTTATTGCGTCACGCGTCCAAAATTACAGAAGCGGTAAATTCAGAAGCTAATTTAGGCCGCTTATGCAATACCAATAAAAGATCAAATGCGGCGCCGCTTTTTATGTTGAAAGCGCACGTGCCACAAATCAGTAAGCGTGACCTATATTGACAGGTATTTTTGCACCTGTCATGGGGGTGAGACGATATTGGAAAGTGGTCGGTTTGCGGCACGTGTTAAAAATGTTTGTACCTGTTTAATCTCGCCGCGCTAATCCCCGTGTTATTACGGATAACAATTAATTAGTTTACTAATTGATGTAAGCTCATATCATCAACGAATTAGCATGAGTCGGTAAAATATCACGTTTAGTTAAACCAGGGTTACGGCGAAGACGATATAATTGACGAATTACCAATGTCATGTATTTTCGCGACTACACGATCGTACTTTTTATCGCTCGGTCAAAGTGTGTTTCGACGTTTACTGGTGACAAAAATGTATGTAATTCTTCAAAATACAATCATTTTTAACAATTACAGGAAGCCAGACGTGGTTAGGATGCTTCCCCTCCCCTACGTATTTGTTTACACCAATTAAAAATAATTGAGCTACTGTCACGTACATATACATCCGAATTTGAAAGCACAAATATAGCTAAGGCCAAAACAAAATATATGTGTGGTTCCGGTTACCCGACCGTGCCTAGCTTTTTCCCGCCGACCCTAATTATTTTTTCTATCACGAATATTCCAAACATTTTATGTGCAAAAACGGTCTTTCAATTTTTTATGGTTAAAGTATTTAAGTACATATTCATTAAAAAGCGCTTTCATTAAAGGACAATCTGGTCGAATTTACGCATGAAAATGGTGTGCGTCTGCCAAAAAAAAAAACATCAAAAACATCCGTGGTCTCTGAATAACTGTGAGCCTAGAATAAAAATGCATATCGTAAGCATCGCTATTTAAAAGCTGTTTTTTTATCAATTGACGCGAGCAGTCAGTTAACGGTAAGTGGCCTGTGCTAATCAATAACAATTTGCCAGTTACAGTTCAAATGGGTCAGGGATATGGCACGTGGCTACTTCTGAAGAAGCCGACGCTTTGAAGTAACCCATAATTATAATCCAAAATCTCCAGTACTTAGCTAATTCAAGACCGTTCATGCAAGCCAATAGAACCACCACCGGAAACAAAATAAATAAGAAAAAAACTACTACCAGAGGGTAAAACGTCTGTTGTCTCCTGCGATCAACAGGTATTTTCCACGTACCGGTAAGAGAGGCAAAATTAGGAAGCGGTCGGAACCCACAAATTTTGAATGCAATTTGTTTTCGGAAGCGCAAGATGCATAAAAACTATGTCTCGGACGCATAAAAAGGACAATGGCGCACATTTCTAGCGGTATGCAGACCGTGACGGTATGACCCCTCTCAATAATCAGATTACTTTTGTGACAATAAAAATTATCCAAATCATGTTTTACCACCTGTAGCGATAATCAGACAAGTGTCCACGCTTCAACAAACATAAATAATGCAGACAGCTTGTGTAAATCTCTCAAGTATTTTCATTACCTCCATGAACAGAAAGCTAAGCCTCCACAGATGCGCAGGATGATCGTAGTCTTCGCTGGTCACGCATATATAGTTTTTGTCAGGCCGCGCTTAATTTCCCGCCGTCATTTTGAACGTGCATTTGTTGCAGTCTGAAATTTTCGCACGTTTTTCAATAACACGTCATCCATAGTTTGCACACACGGTCTTCGCATCCAATTTTTGGAACACATGACAGTAAAACTGTGCGACAGGTGAATTCACAGATCAGCCTGCGCAGTCTTATCAGTCTTTGCTCTTTGTTCAAACCTGTTGTAGTATGGCTTCTGGGATATGCAGAGAGCGGCAAACGAAGCTCGATGTACAGGCTGATCTTACGTTAAAAGATTTTTTTTTTCGTGAGTGCAGGAAGTAGTTTAACCTGTTGTAATATATGTCCGACAAAGACGGTAGTTAATGAGCTAGGATGTCATATGGTGGTGACATCAGAAATGCTTTCCGAGAAATGCACTGAATGCGTATGCGCGCACAGAAAAGACTCAGATCAGCTGGAAGTTCTGCACAGTCTGATCTGAGTTTATTGTTCACAAGGTTTCATTTCTCGGAAAGTTTAGACACTCGCCGATCAGACTGGCCGCATATGCACATGATAACACTGGTCAGGTAACCTTTCACACCTAATCGGTTAATTGGTATCACTTACATGTACACTGATCATCAAATCTTAAAGTGAGATAATTTAGAACAATAAACAGCGGGATTAGCGGTAAACCATCAAACAGGCAACAATCTATTGCTAAAAAAAAGTGTCTAAAATATCCATTCTTTAAACAGGCATGACGTTGTTATATTTTGGTCTTTGATTTGATGTTTAACGTTCCCGTCAACACTGTAAAGGTCATTTTGGAGACGTTGCTTCCAATGCTGTAGGACTTTTACCCGACATTGAGATGGAACAGACTCAATAAAACCGAGTCTGCTATTTTCGTTCATTTGATGTATTCTTTGCTTCCGGAGGATCTAACTATTCAGAACTTATTTATCCCTGCTCACCCTTGCATGCCCATAGTTAAAGGGGACTTAACTGGGGATATATTTTTTCCCAATCTCTGCTCCAGAACATACATGTACATTGTGGTTTCTTATTACAACCACCTCAATGGCATGGTTCTATTGAGTTTCCACACTGTACACGTTTGGATTGAAGTCATGAAAGAGGCAGTTAGGGAAATATGCAACTCTGATGTAGTGCACACATGTGTGTAGAAATGTTGTTTATGTTTTTTGTGCAATCAAGATCTGGAACTTAACTTTTCAAAATGAAGGATTTTGGACTCCTGTTTTCAGAATCGTTGTGAGATCTATCTATCTATCTCTCTATCTATCTATCTATCTATCTATCTATCTATCTATCTATCTTTCTATCATGTTCAGCTTTAAGACCAAGTAAGACAGATACAAATGGCACAAGGACTACGATTTGAAAAGACTATATAAATAGTTTCTGCTGGTGCTAATTGCTCGATGTTTAATTTGCAGCATTAAGCCGTTATAAGAAACTTTCTGATATCCGTTTACTCTGTCATTTCATCTTGATCTTTTGAACTTTTACATTTAACTTCAATGTATATATATGGTACAATAACAGTTACAACACTGTTCAAGATAAAGCAACCTACACTAGAACAGCAAGTCCCAAAGGCTGACCTTTTGTAAAAGGCAAACACATACACAGGATGTCCAATCAAAATACTTTGTTCTGACTGAAGAACACCCTTATTTTTGTAACAATTAGGACAATATGGATGAAAACTAAGCATTATTTATTACACTTTTATTTATTAACAATGTTTTCAAGTACAATTATACAACAAAAGCAAAACAATATAACAATAAGTGCAGTGTGTAGCATAGGATAGAAGGTGAGAAAAAAAAAATAAAAATAAAAAATAAAATAATTTTCCTACCTACCTACCCTATTTTTGAAAACCATGTAATAGGAACCACACATATAATTTGTTTTGGCCTAAATAGAATGCTTCTTTTCTGATCTGGGTTTACATTATATCTGCTGTTATCATAATACTACCTTATTTTTATGTGGCATTATTTGACTAGAAGTGTGAGAATAAATCTGAGCAACTGCATTGGGGGGGGGGGGGGGGGGGGGGAATAGACACATCAGTGAAATATTTCTAACTAGTACCCACAATCTACATGTTTGGAACGAAGTGATTAAATGCATTTATCAGAAAAAAAGAGTTAGGGAGCCATGAAAGTTTACAGTTTTTCATATGGACGTGTAGCCTGATAATAAGAAGTTTTTGTCTATGTTCTATGCGCGATTAAGTCCAGAACTCCAACTTTTTTATGGGGGGGGGGGGGGGGGGGGGGAATAGACACATCAGTGAAATATTTCTAACTAGTACCCACAATCTACATGTTTGGAACGAAGTGATTAAATGCATTTATCAGAAAAAAAGAGTTAGGGAGCCATGAAAGTATACAGTTTTTCATATGGACGTGTAGCCTGATAATAAGAAGTTTTTGTCTATGTTCCATGCGCGATTAAGTCCAGAACTCCAACTTTTTTTATGTGGGAATCCAACTTTTTATCTGTGAATCCAACTTTTTACAAGGAAGGATTCCTGGAATCCTGTTTTCAAAATCCTAGTGAGAGCTCTTTCCATTGGCATCATTTGCAGGGATGAATGTCATAAAGTGCACCGTCCTTCGGATCGGGACGTTAACTGGAGGCCCCCTCTGCAGGGAGAACCATCCGCTGTGCAGGTTAAAGATCCCTACCGTAATTACATGATCACTTTGTAGGCTTTCATCCTGCAAAACCTGGAGTGTATGTAATATACACCTGCAGTAATGGTCAAATGTGACCGACGCAGTATCGGAAGATAGATAGTCACCTGTAACAACTCTGATTGACGGGTCTCCGTGGCTTAGTGGTTAAGAGCGCTGACTCTTGATAATTAGGTCTCTCACCACTGTGGTTCTAGCGTTGCTCGGGTCTTATTTGCATTATCTGCTGGTTCCTAGACTGAAGATTATCAGTGTTGGGAAAACAGATAACAAGACCCCCCTGACCTTGAAACCCCCTGGCCTTTCAAGGTCAGGGGGGTCTGGTTACCTGTTTTATCAATACTGATAAAGTGTAAGCTGTGAGCCAGCAAATAATGCAAAAATGGTGAATATGTGAGACGCCAAGTTCTGCAACGGAAGGTCGGGTGGTTTTTCTCAGGGTACTCCGGTTTTCGCCCACCTCTGATTAACGATCAGCTCGATATGAGTGAAATAATCTTGAAAGGGCCGTAAAACCAAAAAAAAAAAAAAAACAATTCTGATGGCCGAAAAGACTCGGGCCGATTTCGACGGATACCGTTTAAACAAGATGGGGCTAATTACCTGTAGTCTTTCAACTCAGTTTGGTTCGTATCTATTGCAAGCAAATTCCCTTCATCCAATTCCAGTTCTATATCTTTGTGAACATCTGTCGTTTTATATTTTGACTCCTTTTCAGCAGTTTCTCTTAACACGTTTTCGACGATGTCAGCCATATTGGTTGTCAGTTAAGTAATTGCTGTTGATTGGACAAATACAACGAGTTGATCCAATCAAAAATACCAATACAAAATTTACTATACCGGTCTACCTAAATACCGCAAAGACAGCAAAAAGTAACAGACAAAATATTTCATATGAGCGTCTTTGATAATTGTGCTAACGATCATCAGTAAAGTTGTTAACAGCAATTTGTATAAAATTCGTGTTAAAACAATATGCAATATGAGGAGATATTAAAAAATAGGCACGAGCGTCTCTAATCATCTGACTGGCGATCTTTAGCAAAGGTGTTAATAAAATTTTGTATAATCGATTGATTTTAATTGCTGATTAATCGATTCACGAACAATCTCGAACCACTTTGATTATCGATTCGCATGTTAGAAGGTGCGAAAAACGCTTACACGAGCTTCTTTAATTATCACCTTTGTGCATGGCACAGACACCTAGGTAATCTTAAAGAAGTGACATGTTCTTATAAAGAAAATTGGACAACGAACACTTTATGTCTACACTAATACACTAATGAGTACTATGAAACATAGGAAGTGAATCCTCTTTATTTTATTGTTGAATCTGCTCTTTAGAATCGCCTCGATGGTTATGGTTAAGTTATTTTATCCGGAAAATGTATGATGAGTCGGCTCATTAGAATCGATGAATAGATGAGGCGATTCTAATGGGTACTCTGAGACATTGCTTTAGCGTACTCGTTATTTTATTATTGTGTCTGCTCATTAGACCCCATCGATGGTTATGGTTCAGTTATTCCATCTGGATAATGAGTGATGAGTCTGCTCATATAATCGCCTCGATGAGGAGATTCTAATGAGTACTCTGACACAAAGGTTCTTCGTACTTGTTATTTTATTTTTGCATGTGTTCATTAGAATCGCCTCGATAAGCATGGTTGAGTTATTTCATCTGGGAAAATACATGCTGGGTGTGTTCATTCGAATCGCCTCGATGGGGCGATTCGAATGAGTACTCTGACTATGGCAAAAAGGGTTGTTCGTTCTCGTTATTTCACTGCTTTGTCTGCTCATTATAGTCACATTGATGATTATGGTTAAGACTTTTATCCGGAAAATGTATAAAGGCGATTCTTATGAGCACTCATACACAAAGGTTCTTAGAACTCGCTAGTTTATTATTGTGTCTGCTCATTAGAATCACCTCGATGATTATGGTTAAAGTATTTCATCTGGAAAATGCATGATGTGTCTGCTCTTTAGAATCGCCTCGATGAGGCAATTATAATGGCTATTCTGACTCAAAGGTTCTTCGTATTCGTTATTTTATTATTGTTTCTACTCATTAGAATCACCTCGATGCTTGTGGTTAAGTTATTTCATCCGGAAAATGTATGATGAGTCTGCTCATTAGAATCGTTCAGTTTTGTCTTCAATGATATATAATGCATGGCTGCGAAGAAAAGTTATTCAAAATTTAAACGCTGAAAGAAGGCGTGTTTTGTCAAAATACGTTATGAACCTTGGTTGTTAAACCACAACTAAACTAACTGCCTCTGGATTGCTTTATTTTTGTCGGTAAGTTAAGCAGTTTCACACTTTGATACGGCAACTGAGGTAATGGTCAAATATGACCGACTCAGTATAAGAAGATAGATAGATAGATAGATATATAGATAGATAGATAGATAGATAGATAGATAGATAGATAGATAGATAGATAGATAGATAGATAGATAGATAGATAGATAGATAGATAGATAGATAGATAGATAGATAGATAGATAGATAGATAGATAGATAGATAGATAGATAGATAGATAGATAGATAGATAGATAGATAGAAGCCGTTTGTGAACACGTACATCAGAATCAGAATTTTTACTAGTGTCATATCTTTAGACAATCCTTCACCAGATCCATGTTAATCGTATGCAAAACGCATCACTGGTACGATTCTCTCTCTCTCTCTCTCTCTCTCTCTCTCTCTCTCTCTCTCTCTCTCTCTCTCTCTCTCTCTCTCTCTCTCTCTCAAAGTCTATCTGACGGCATTGTATCTGTCGGTATTCCATTACTACAGCCTGTGAGTGGTGACTGCTATATGTTCGAGCCTTCAAAAAATGACACCGACTTCCATCATAGGTTGGAGAAAATTTGGATTGTGCTGCATGAGCTTCTGCGCCGAGCTGAAACCGACCGAACTTTTGTACTGGGGGGGGGGAGGGGGGCGGGGGCAAATGACCTTAGCCGTTGATGGGACGTAAAACTCAAACACTCACTCACTGCTTCCAATTTTGTGGGACGTTTTCCGGATATTGAGATGAAATGACATCTCAATCCCTGCCACCCAATGAAACCGATAGTAATTATATGCACGTCCTGTATTTGTTTAACGTCCTCGTCAACACTGCATGTGTAGGTCATCAGGACTCGCACCACTTTGCTTGGGCAGACTGAGCCCTTCTAAGCAGTTTAACAGTACTCGTATGCGGTCGGTTTCAGCTCTGCGTGGAAGCATTGTGCAGCCCAATCTATTTTTGAAAGCCCCGGTGGGCGGTGGCAAAGTATACCCCTGTAAACCCCAGTTTTACTACACTTATAAGTTGCGTTTAAAGGGTGTCAAAATAATATGGGTCTGTTTTTTTTTTTTTTTTTTTTTTTGTGATAGTACTCACCCATCGGGTTTTTGGTCAATGTAAATCATTAATAGAATGACAATCGTTATGGATGAGATAACTTATTTCGCGAGCATCTTATCTGGATCTACACTGTTTGCATTCGTATGTGTGAAGAGTAGACTTTGTAGATTTATGACAGCTCAGTAAAGGCCCGACCCCCGCCCATTGGGGCTTGAAGAAATAAATGGGCTGCTTGATGTTTTCACGCAGAGCTGAAATCGATCGCACACGAGTACTGGTAAACCGCTAAGAGGATCTAAGCTTGCCCATTTCATCTCAATGCCGGGTAAAAGTCCCACAAAATTGGAAGCAACGTCTCTAAAACGACCTTCACATGCAGTTTTCATGGGGACGTTAAACAAACACAGGAAAACGTCGGGCCGACAGCGATGCGACGTCTTAACGCTTGCCCATTTCATCTCAAGGTCGGGTAAAAGTCCCACAAAATTGGAAGCAAAATGACCTACACATGCAGTGTTGACGGGGACGTTAAACAAATACATGACGAAACAGTCTAAATCCTCGCTCAGGACTTTTTTTCTCAGCCTTTACTCAGACGGCGGTTTTATTATGACATGACATTCATTAATTTAAAGGTGAGGCGGCTGCCGTCTTTCAAAGATTACCTGCCTGAAAAGGATAAACCGCCTACGATCATACACTTGTTTTGACACTGGGCATGAAAGATGGCGGGGGGGGGAGGAGGGGAAAGGTTCTCCAATGCGCTGCAGCTTGTTTGTAGAAATAATTTCTACATACAAGCCTGTATCGCACGTTGTGACAAAGCCCGATAAATTACCCCATCACGAACACACAAAAAAACTAATAGGGATGGTAAAAAAAAAAAAATAACTTGCTGCTGCGAATGTAAATAAATTATTCACTTTCGGTCGGTTTTCTGGGGGCATCCTCCACCGCGCGACTTTTGTGGTTCTACTTTGAGACTCAGGTATCTCTTTCTTGCGGATAGTGCCCGGCTAACACAAACAGCGGGCCAGTGTTGGGCCGACAGTGATGTTCCGACATGATTTGTTGGCAGGCTCTCACTCTCTCTCTCTCGGCCCCCGCCCTTCGGGACTTGAAGAAATAGATAGACTGCATGATGCTTCCACGCAGAGCTGGAACCGACACGCACACGATTACTGGTAAACCGCTTAGAGGATCTAAGCCTGTCCAGGCAAAGCGGTGCGAGTCGGCCCGTCCAAGCTTATAAACAAACACAGGACAATGTCGGGCCGACAGCGATGCGACGTCTTAACGCTTGCCTATTTCATCTCAATGCCGGGTAAAAGTCCCACAAAATTGGAAGCAACGTCCCCAAAATGACATTTACAGTGTTGACGGGGACGTTAAACCTCAAATCAAACTATCTCTCTCTTTCTCTCTTTCTCTCTCTCTCTCTCTCTCTCTCTCTCTCATGATTGAGCAGTAGTGACAATTAAAATAAAGCATCGTTGAGCAAACGTGATGGAAATTTAAGGTTATTTGTGTTTCGAGGTGGATGGGACTAGTTGAAACTTAGGCTGCGCGTGAACTGGCAGTTAACAGAGTAATGTGCTCATTCTGTCTACATTGATAGTCTACATTGTTATTTGATCTTGATTATTAGATGGGCAAATAAGGTGGTATTGGTTTTTCGTATATGACGTCAGTACAAATGTGCACGTCACATGTTTTTGTTGTTGTTGTTGGCAATATACCTATTATGGCATGGACGATGCGTATACTTTGGCAGACTCTTCGAGGCTATTTTTGACACAAATAGAAAAATAAATTAAACATCTTGAGTTAGGATTTACTGGGAAACCCTGATAAACTGCAGGCGGGGTAAACAAATCAGTAGCTGGAGAAATACTACAGGGTTAGTCTTTTCGTCTCGTTATTTTCTTGTGTTTACAGCCATGTTGGATGGCTTTTGTTCCTGTCAACAACCGGAAGTAGTTCATTTTTTTTTTTTTGGAATAAAAGTTGGTCAGAAATAGATTTTCCTGAAATTTAACTCAGTTGCAGATTATTCAATTTCCGATTTAATGATTATGGTGAAAAATTTCCAGTTTATCGCTAAATATATTAATTTTTGTCTTTTCTGAACCCACTGAAACGACCCAGATTTTTCTCAAGTTTACTGCATTTTTATACACACTTTTTGCTGAGAATGGTGTTTGTTTTGTATTTCATCGGAAAGAAATGTACACAAAGTTTCATATCTGTCTATTTTTCAAAGATGAATTTTTTCAAACAGGTTGGGTCAAGAACATGAAATTCTGACTCGACAGGCATTTTCATCTTTGAATTATAGTCCCATCGAATTTTGGCACGAGAAAATTGTTTTTAAATCTACCTACGCCGGCCTCTGAGATTCGCTACTGTTATACATTTATATCTCGGCCGATTTAAGGACATCTCGGCCCCTAACAAACTCGGCCCCTGATAAATAAATCCCCTGAAACCCCGTTTTATTGGAGTTTTAAAGGGTTTCTAAATTGTGTAGGCATCATAGTGCAGCTTATATTTTCTGGTCTTTTGGGACCAGGGATTGAGTTCATTTATTATCATTTTGAAAATAGAGTTTTGCATGAGCCGGTGCTAGAGGTCGTGGCCGGCGTTGCGCATTTCAGTGCTGGTCATGAACAGACTCAATAAGGCCGAGTCTGCTGTTTTCGTTTATTTGGTATATACTTTGCTTCCAAAGGATCCAACTATTCAGAACTTATTGTAAACGCGATGGTAGGTCCCCATTCAGAGAGAAATTAAACAGCGAAACACTGCGCATGTCTACAGAATAAGTTGTTTCTGTTCTAAACATACGAGGCATGTTCGAAAAGAATTGCTTATTTCTATCGGGAGACTTCAAATTTCAAGTTAGCCCAAAGTGCTCATTTCATGCCCTCGAAGTACTCCCCGTGGCTAGAAATGCAAAGTTTCAGCCGATGTATCCACTTCTTGAAGGCGTGACGGTACGCTGATTTGGGCACATTAATAAGGTACTAATGAATGGCAGAGCCAAATGCCTGTCGGGACTGGTATTTCCGCCCAGCAAGGAATGATTTCAATTTCTCGTCATCAACAGGTGTGGCGCCCATCTAGCAGAAATCTTTCTGACTTTCAAATGCTTCTTCAAAATAAGGTGAACCGTTGATAGTAATATGCCTACCTTTCGTGCAATATCACGAACTGTAAATCTGGCACCCCCTTCAATAATTTCCTTTATTTTGGAAACGATTTCTTTACGAGATACAGATTTTGGCTCACCTGATTTCGGTACATTCTTGATGGACTTTACACCAGACTCAAATTTCTTTTTCCACCGCCGAACTGTGTCATAAGACACACAAGAAGGTCCAAATCAGCCTCGATAGCGCAGTGGTTAGCGCGTTCGACTCATAATCGAGAGGTTGTGCGTTCGAATCCGCCACCGGTATCGAGGTGTGTCCTTGGGCAAGTCACGTAATGACACTGCCCCACTCCACCCAGGTGTAAATGGGTAGCAGTGGTGTAAAAGCCACTGCCTCTCTCTCTCGCGCGCGTGAAAACACCCGGAATGAGTGTTCGAGAGCGATTCAATAAGCTTAAAGCTTTCATCGCAATCGAACTAAAATAAATTAGTATAAACTAAACTAAGAAGGTCCAAAAGCAGTAGAAATTTCAGTCATCAGCTTCTTCAAAGAACAGCCGTGTTTTGAGCAAGCTTTGATGTAAAATAGAAGTGGAGACAATGATCAGGAATCGATACAATCAACCCACAGCTCCCATCAGAGACACCAAAGGGAAAGAAGCACAAACACCCAAAGACAAACCATAACAAAAATAAACCGCGACAGAAGAACCGCCTTGGAACAGTCAGCGGAAACGAATTCCACTGGGGTGGGGGGGGGGGGCGGGGGGGGGCTTAAATTAAAATGGCAAATTTTATGTCTTACACTTAGTATAACATGTACATTTATACACCATTGTGTAGATATTGAAATGCCCTATACAATAATAATGTATTGGAACAGAAATAAGAAGAAAATATATTTATGAATATTCCGATGTAAAGTAGAAGTAAAACAAAGATCAGGAATTGATACAATTAACTTACTCCACCCATAAAAGACACCAAAGGGAAAGAAATACAAACATTAAGCGACAAGACCATAATGGAAACCTAAACAAAGGAAGGCCATAAGGACAGTTACTTTCCCACAAAATGGCCATACGGCCATCCAAAACAAAAAGACAAAAGTGATACACACAGTAAGTAACAAACAACAACATAAATAAATAAACAGAAGAGCCGCCTTGGAACGGTCAGTGGAAGATTTCCACTGGGGGGGGGGGGTTAAATCGATTTTACGTGGCCACAATCCTCGCCCTTACTTCCGTCGCGATTTAGACAAATAATTAGTTCAGTCCGCATGAAGGCCTCCTAACTCATCAGTGCAACATCTCCGTGAACACAAAAATCAAAGAACCACAGAGGTGAGACAACGGTGAGGACTCGACAGCAAGAAACCACTGAAATGCTGGAGCAAAAGAAAACCAACAGTTAGACTCCGATGGGCCCGACCAGAGACAGAGCATCAGGCACCAACCAACATTACCTTGAATTAGATCTCTCCAATTCTCAATAAGCCTTTACGTTGGAGCCGTCATAGAATCAGATACATAACGTTGACGCAACAATAAATTAACGCTGACACAACATTTTGCCATGCTTGGGGTGGATAGAGAGTTAATAGACTTTCAGCACATTAAACATGCCAAGCTTTGTTTGCACAATATATCATCACGAAAACTTTCTAATTTTGACCCCCTTAAACACTACTTTAAGTAGTAAAACTTGCGGTTTATCTATCTATCTATCTTCTTATACTGAGTCGGTCATATCTGGCCATTACCTCAGTCGATTGGGTGGCTAAATTTAGAATTAAGCTGAAAAAAAAAAGAGAGAGAGACACTGGATGTGTCCTTAAAACTATTTACAATCTGCATAACAGAGGTATCCTAAAACGCATACCTCTGAGTCCCAATCTTACACTGTGTGGGCCTTGAACTCTTCTGCAGAATTGGCATTCACCGCAGAGGAGGGAAGACTATTCCATTGGGGAATAGTTCTAGGAAAGAACGAGTTCTTCAGGGCATCACTATAGGACTGGTATCTACGATATTGTAAGTCGTTTACTTTTGATGCCCTTGTTTGGGTCGACACTGTTACAGGGGTCAAGTACCTATCTTTATCAATAGACACTGAATCAGAGTGTATCTTGTACAAGAAGGTTAAAGAGGACTGTTCACGACGGGCCTCCAGGGACGGCCACTCTAGCTCATTAAGCATGTCACCGACGCTACTTCTATTTCGCCATCGCCTACAGGTCCATCGAGCAGCTGTCCTCTGCACCTTCTCCACCTGCTGAGTCTGAGTTTTAACATAGGGATGCCAAATGGGTGATGCTTATTCAAGTTGAGGGCGAACCAATGTTTTATATGCAACATCCTTTGTCTGCCTAGGTGCAAAAGCCAAGTTCCGTCTAAGGAATCCCAAGGTCCTAGTTGCTTTAGATGTAATCTCTGAGATATGTTGACCCCAATCAAGATCGTCAGTGATGGTGATACCAAGATATTTGGCGGATTGAACATGCTCCAAAACTTGCTGGTGAAGAGTATAGTCAAACTTAATTTGCTTGTCCGGAGGGTGTCGTGACACTCTCATTGAGTGACATTTGGCCACATTGAACTTCATTTGCCAATCGGCCTCCCACTGTGCAAGTTGATCCAGGTCATCTTGTAAAATAAGACAGTCAGAAGGAGAATATATGTTCCTATACAGAACACAATCATCAGCAAACAAACGGACCGATGACCTGATATTATCGGGGAGATCATTAATGAAAACCAAGAAAAGGACCGGTCCAAGGACCGAACCTTGGGGGACTCCAGATAAAACAGGGACTGGATCAGACGCTTGGCCATCAAG